>BLSH010380131.1:1022068-1033316 GCA_018402905.1 Glandirana rugosa
GTTGTGACTTCTTTACTGTGAAACGATGTTACATATCATCACTCATATGTCGAACATATTGTCACATTTAAACGACAGGGGAATTTCATTGAGTTGTGTGTCGGCAATTACAATTTGGCGAAGCTTGTTTCCAATCATGTGGGGATTCAATTTTACAGGTTTAACCCGGGTTTCACAGTTATAAAAAACACCGGTGGTAATAAAAGGTCGTGACGGAATTGGGAGAACCCGTACCTCAAGTGGTCTCAAAGTGTCCAACGGTGACCTCAGGAGATGGTGAGGAGGTACTACTGTGGTGTATCGACCACCTACAATCTCTGGAACGCGAGGAGGTGGAAGGTAAACTCCTACGGGGTGTCTACGAGTAAAGGTGATGGACTGGCCAAGCATGTCTCCAGACCTAACCCCTATTGAGCATCTGTGGGGCATCCTCAAATGGAAGGTGGAGGAGCGCAAGGTCTCTAACATCCACCAGCTATGTGGTGTCATCATGGAGGAGTGGTAGAGGACTCCAGTGGCAACCTGTGAAACTCTGGTGAACTCCATGCCCAAGAGGGTTAAGGCAGTGCTGGAAAATAATGGTGGCCACAAAAAATATTGACACTTTGGGCCCAATTTGGACATTTTAACTTAGGGGTGTACTAACCTTTGTTCGAAGCGGTTTAACATTAACGGCTGTGTGTTGAGTTACTTTAAGGGGACAGCAAATTTACACTGTTATACAAGCTGTATACTCACTACTATACATTGTAGCAAAGTGTCATTTCTTCAGTGTTGTCACATGAAAAGACAGAATAAAATATTTACAAAAATGTGAGGGGTGTGCTCACTTTTGTGAGATACTGTATATATATTTACAGTATCTCACAAAAGTGAGTACACCTCTCACATTTTTGTAAATATTTTATATATACAGTTAATATATCTGGTTAATATAATTGAAAAAGACCTTTAGAATAACTGAGTTCAATTTTTATGTGGTACACACTTGTATGTGTTTATGAACAGGGTAAAGAGGAGCCTACTAATAGGATCTTCATAATTTTTCTTTTTTAGAAAAAAGTGATAGTGATCAGAAAAGTTAGACAATGGAGATGGCACCGGACACAAAACTACACTACTTCGGAAAATTAGAAAACAAGAGGCAGAGGGGGGAGAGAAAGGGCTAAAAATAAATTGGCAAGCTGTTTTTTTTCGTCATAATTAAAAGCAGTTCTTGGTGAATAATTCAGTAATGAAGTATCTATGGCTACTACAGTTAAAGAAATTTATCATACTTATTAAGTTTTTCATTTATCATCATTCTCTGAGGCACATTAACTGACTTTGGCAATTTGTTGTTTTTCAGCAATAAATACATGATTAAAATGTTCATTGAAAAGCGCTTCCCAGGGGTCTATACTGATAAAACAACCCAATGAAGTCTACATCAACTGATCAACTATACACTGGTCTATTTTGGAATATGTGAACCGTATTTCCAAATTAATGGACAGACCATAATACACAACCTTGGAAATTTAGTATGAAACTAAATACCATCTGAGTATAAATTTGTGGACAGATTCCAATGAGAGAACATTGATGGATGCTTTTGCTAATATGGTGCAAACTTTCCAGGCCCACTCCTTTTAAAAAGTCTACCATTCATTTTAATTGCTATATAAATGGGTTTCAGCATAAGTCCAGAATACATTAATGAACTGAACCTGTTAGCCTGGAGATCAAAATATATTTTATTCTCCAAGGAAATAGATGAGTAAAATTCCAGTTGCAATATAGCACTCTACCTGTTGTTGCCTCAATAGGCAGTTCTGAAATTCATTCACCGGAATACCTATCACAAATATACTGAGATGCTAAAACAGGTTTCCTGAATACTTCTACAGGCCAACAGCTACATTTTAGCAACTACATGGAGGCACATAAGATTAGGGTGAGCCGTAAATATATTTGAAAATACTTTATCAACCAAATACAATGTCTGCCCCCTAACCTCCCAAAGCAAATATGTAAGCCATTTTAAACTCATAAGTCAATCAAGATAACAGCTGACACATACATGTTACCTTTTTTACGTGAACATACTCTTTGTACACCCCTCTGTTACTGGTTTTACTTTGATACTAAGACTCTCTGACCTCTCAGAGTTAAGCCCACCTTGTTTGGTAAGATCTCTCAGCAGAAAGGATATCTCATTGAGTAGCTTTACTTTTTTCCCCTCTTTAGTCTTCCCTCTTACTTCCCCACCACCCCATGTCCTTTTTTCCTCCCCTTATTTTCCTTCTTTCTCTGACTCGCCTAAGTATGCCTCACTTCACCAACCACCATACTATAGATTCCAAGCTTCCTTCACCCGCCCTATGACATCCCTCTCCACCTCTCCAGGAATCCCACAGCCTTGAGCCTGCAGATACCCTGCATGGGTCTCCATTTCCCAACCAACACATTTATCTCTGCAGTTTCTTATCTGAAAATGTTAATTTTTTTATGTATGCCGAGTGTATTGACTGCACAACATTGCATCCTCAGATGTTACTTGTTGTCCATTTGTAATACCCTCCCAATATAAAAACCATAATAAAAATATTGAAAAGAAGTGTTTTTCTATTTCTAATGAGAAATTATACATCAAGGGGATTTTTATGATTACTTTTTTTATAAAAAACTGTGAATCCCTGCTTGGCAACCATACATTAGATTTTAAAGTGATTGTAAAGTCTTGTTTTTTTTTCCATAAAAATGACAAACATGTTATACTTACCTACTCTGTTGCAGTGGATTTGCACAGGGTAACCCGGATTCGCCTCTTCTTGGGTCCCTCTTCTGTGATCCTGACCCCTCCCTCCTGTTCAGTGCCCCCACAGCAAGCAGCTTGGATTTGCACAGGGTAACCCGGATTCTCCTCTTCTTGGGTCCCTCTTCTGTGATCCTGACCCCTCCCTCCTGTTCAGTGCCCCCACAGCAAGCAGCTTGCTATGGGGGCACCCGAGCTGAATCACAGCTCCCTGTGTCCATTCAGACACAGAGCCCCAACCGGGCCCCACCACCTCCCTCCCCTGATTGGCTAGCTGACTTTGATTGACAGCCAATGGCACTGCTGTGTGTCTCAGTTAATCAGGAGGGAGAATCTTGGATGGCTGAGACACTCGTTAACATAGCTGGACAGAGAGGAACCTCAGGTAAGTGTTAGGGGGGTGCTGGGGAGGCTGATGCACACAGAAGGCATTTATGTTAATGCATAGAATGCATTAAGATAAAAAACATTCTGCTTTTACAACCCCTTTAAGCACATGTCCACTTTAAAGCCACAGTAACAGAGTTAAACCAGGATGAGAAGGGCACGCAAATGGCTTTTCTGTCTATAAAATGTAATAATAGACATCCTATGGCACATGCTCTTAAGGACTGTCAGGGCTGGTGCACATGGGAAAACATAGCAGGTTTTGGGTATATTCAGCTTGCATTTGAGAATATTTTGAGATGCTATTGACCCCCTGACTTGCATGGAGAGAAAAACAGTTCAAACATATCCCATGAACACATTAAATTAAAAAGAAATGATTGACCATATGGAAATCGGACAACCTATTTGTAATACATTTTGTAAGCTATAAACTTATGGTCGAAGGGGTACAAATGTATGCTATGTCCATTGAAGCATCTATTGTTAATTAACTACTATGGCATATAGTAAAACAAAGTAATTTACAAAAATAAAGAACAATTTGAACACATCTTCAAATTGTGATTTACACCTGATGTTTTCCAGATGTCTTCTCTGATCCCTGCTTCCTCATAGAAGCATCTTGTGCTGCACACAAACCCTTTGTGTTTTCACAAAAGCACAAAAGAATAAATTGCAGAGTAAAATTATGCTTTTTATATGTTGGTTTTTGTCCAGTAGAATTATGCTTTTAGGATTTGATGGCCACTGTTGGTTCACTAGTCTCAAAAGGCTTAAAAACCATAATCAGTAGGCCAACAAAAGGTTTATTTCTCTCAATGTTTTTTTTTCTCCTTCCTACCTCTTAGAAACCAGATGGATGTCTATGAAAGCAGACATAAAATTCTTAGTGGAAAGCTGTAATTTTAAACACTGTCAAACATTTTCAGTGTTTTAATGTAAAAATCAATACTTCTGTAAGGTATGTTAGCTGTTTGTTGTTCCTGGATTTCCCAAATGCTTTCCAGTATCCCACAGGTGAGTTACAGTCATATGACATATACAGGACCATAAGCCAGGTGGGTAGGGAGGCAACGTCAGAGGTTCCCAGAGCTCCTGATGCTGTTAGCTTAGTGCTTTGCAGTTTCTGCCAAGGTACTGTTGTGCAGAAGTCCATACAAGTCTGGAAAATAGCAGATAAGATTCTAAACACTGCAAAACAAGTTGTTTGAGCTCCATTCAGATTGCAATAAATTACATAAAAATTCTATTTCCCTGATGCACATGTAAGTTGCTACCAGAAAGGACTCCAGATAAATATAAACATTTCCAATAAAACAATTTGCATTGTCATTGAAAAAAAGTGTTAAACGTATTAATTTAAGAACAGTGCTGTGTGTGTAATTACCTGTCATTGTATGTTATACTAAAATTCCCATGATTCTCACTGTGCTATACAGAACTACAAATGTTAGCTTAAATTTCTAATTCAGGTTGACATTGTAAGCACCTGCATTCGTGGCTAAAATGGGAAAAAGTTCTAGAAAAACAGCAATGCTTAAAGAGGAAGTAAACCCAGATGGGGTTTACTCACCTCTACATGTCCTTGTAATGTATAAGCATAATGAGCTACTATGCATCGCATAATAGCCCATTATGTGCCACTTACCTGCAAACGAAGCCTTGGATGTCCAGCGATGTCCCCTGTGCTGGCGGTGTCCATCTTCAGCCCCTCTTCCTTCCGGGGCCGTGACTCCGGCGCTGTGACTGGGCGGAGTCCCGTGACGTCGCCCCAGTGGGAGCCGCCAGTCACGGTACGGTCGCAGTGGAGGAACAGCACGGAGGCCGTCACTTCACTGCGTATGTGCCGAAATGACGTCGGCACAGCAAATACACTGCATATCTCCTGAACCGTGCAGGTTTGGGAGATATGTAGTGCAACTACAGGTAAGTCTTATCATAGGCTTACCTGTAGGTTAAAGTGGTTGTCACAAGTTGACAACCACTTTAACACAAATTATCTGTAGTCTGTCTTGCCTGCAGTTGTGATGTTGTATTGCTTGCACTAGTATTGTTTAAAGCAAATGTTCAGGCATTACAGAAATAAATAGTCAGAGTCTACCCTGAAAATTGAACTCCAGGCAAACCCTAAATATATTTTTATATTTTTAAAAATATAATGTTTTTTATTACCTGTTATTAGATATTTAGACCCCTTTCACACTGAGGTCCTTTACAGGCGCTATTTAGCTAAAAATAGCACCTGTAAAGCACCTCAAAAATCCCCAACAATCCACCCCAATGTGAAAGCCCTGCTTTCACACTGGGGCGGTGCACTTGCAGGACGTACCAAAAAGTCCTGCAAGCAGCCTCTTTGGGGCAGTGTGGTAAGTGGGGATATACCGCTTCTCCACTGCCCCTGCCCATTGCAAACAGTGGGGCAGCGCTTCCGAGAGCCTGCACTTTTAACCTCGTTTTAACCCATTGTGGGGGGTTAAAAGCGCATTGCTCCCGCCACCATAGCGCCGCTAGAACAGTGGTAAATCCCCGATGAAACTAGCGGGGATTTACCGCTTCCGCCCCACCACCCCCCCTCCAAGTGTGAAAGTGGCCTTACTGGATGCTTCTGGGTTTCCCCTGTGGCATCATCACTGGGCTCCTAAAATCTTCTTTTTCAGCAGCAATCATTGCTGCCGGTTGATGTAACATGCAAAGCTACAAGTCCCATGATTCCTCAGCCTTCTAAGCTGGCTCTAGGGACTAGGAGGCCTTGATAGGGGATGGCTTACTGGGCATTGACAGGGGAGCAGAGAACTCCCCTGTCCTTTCCTATTTCTACTGACACCTTTTCTTTAAAGTGAAACTTCAATCAACATTGACTAATTGTATTTCTTACGCTGCTAGCATTAGTAAATGGATAAGGAAATATATCATATTTACTTGTTTAATAACTTTCTTTACATTTCTTCTGTTATTTCCTGCTTTCCAGGCCTAGGCAAATGGTATCATACATCCCAGAAGTCTCCAGGAAGGGAGGAGGGGTTTTCTCAGCTAAGTACACCCTCCTGCCTGCATGCCTGAGCTAAGGAAGGATTCCAGGAAATAACTGCTACATTAATTAACTGCCCTTAGGTAAGATGCCCATGGTCAGAAATGCTAGGGGGGGGTGTTTTCAAAGTGATGTCTTAGCAAAATAAATCATGCATACATGGATGGATGGAGGCGTTTGCTTTGAATATTAAAAATGAATTAAGTAGTGTTTTTGGTTTGTGTTGCTCAAATGCAATGTAGCTGTGCTTTAACTGAATGAAGCAGTATCTTTTTGCTTTGAAGATGTGTTTGATGTGCCAGCATGCCAACACCAGTGTCCTCTTCAGTGTCCTGATGAAGAGGCCCCTAGTAAATGCGTTGCCACTCCATTATCCTCTGTTTAACCACTTGCCGACCATGTCGCGTAGGAAGATATCGGCAGTGGGGCTCTCCTGCGCAGATCGCTGTTTATGAGCGGTGATCGGCGCAGGTGCAATTGCGGGCAGGCTGCGTGAGCGTGCCCATGGGTTGGGCAGACTCAATGGCAGTCAACGGCCTGCAATCGCCTATTAGAGAGGCAGAATGGGGAACCGCCGATGTAAACACAGTGGTTCCCCATTCTGTGAGGGGACAGATGACAGATCTACTGATCCCTGTAATCGGGATCAGTTAGATCTGTAATGTCCCTGGCAGCCCAGCCCCCACACAGTTAGAACACACCTAGGGAACACATTTAACCCCTTGATCGTCCCCTTAGTATTAACCATTTCCCAATGACATTTATACAGTAATCAGTGGCTATTTTTATCTCTGATCGCTGTATGAATGTCAATGGTCCCAAAAAAGTGTCAAAAGTGTTCGACATGTCTGCCGCAATATCGCAGTCCCGCTAAAAATCACAGATCGCCGCCATTACTAGAAAAAAATAAAAAATAAATGAAAACACCATAAATCAATTCTCATAGTTTGTAGACGCGGCAACTTTTGCGCAAATCAATCAATAAACGCTTATTGCGATTTTTTTACCAAAAATATATATAAGAATATATATCGCCTAAACTGATGAATACATTTGTTTTTTTATATTTTTTGGGGGTTTGTATTATAGCAAAAAGTAAAAAATATTGTTTTTTTTTTTCAAAACTGTTGCTTATATTTCTTTATAGCGGTGATCAGAAGTGACATAGAGGTGATCAAATACCACCAAAAGAAAGCTCTATTTGTGGGGAAAAAAAAAGATGTCATTTTTGTTTGGGTATAACGTTGCACGAATGCACAATTGTCAGTTAAAGCGACACTGTGCCGAATCGCAAAAAGTGCTCTGGTCAGGAAGGGGGTAAATCCTTCCGGGGCTGAAGTGGTTAAGGGGCGCTGTATTGGCGACATACAGTCTATATTAATTTTACAATTGATTAGGGGTGTTGTCTACCCCATTTGTATTACCTTTGTGACATAATAAATACATTTTCTGTGATTTTATATGTTTATGTGTTATTATATGTCATACGTTCATATCTAATTTCTTGGGTGGCATCTTTGACAATCCAACATTTTCTTTATTGCTTCTTTAGATCAACCCCTACTGCTTACATTTTCTATGGGCGTTGAGGCGACCAATCTCCCTGTGCTCAAACAGACTCTGGGAAAGACAGGAACTACAGTGTTTTGGCATGTAAGATGTGAAGATATGAAAAGGCATATCACTTGTCAGGTACAAACTGATCTACAAGAAGGTAAGTTGGCTGCTACATTTGTGGATGCCCAGAGTCCATGTAAAATGGCAGTTACAGTCAACCTAGATCTCATGTAGTCAGACATTGTTTATGGATTTGCATTGTGCATTGAAATGCAGTGCTACCCAGAAAGAGATGTTCCTACAATATGAATGGAACTCTATAGGAACTGTGTGAAGCACAAAAAAGCTTCAGAACAGTCATCCACACTACACAATTAAAGGCTAGGTCCACTGTTTGGAAAGAAATAACTAAAAAATGCACATATATTTGGAAATATGTGCATTTATTTATTTATTTATTTTTGCAAATGAGCCTGCAGAGCATTGCAATTGCAATCAGTGGATCACAAATGCAGTGCCAGGCTCCTGCACATTTTTCCTGCAGCCAGTCAGTACCTAGCTATTGGCTTTCAGTTAGAGAACGGAAGGAAATGTGAATGGACTGCAAGTATGGCAATCACTGGGCTTGGGTTCTGTTGAGTACTACAAGTCCATTGACCACAGTGGCAGATGCCACTTGTGGTTTATTTGTTTACAGATGTTTGTAAATTAATGACACTGCTGTGAACGAATGACATCCCTGCATTCTATCAGAGGGGCGGGCTTGGCCATGTTACAACCTAAATGTGGGTGTAACATGTAAATGATGTAAATGGTCATGTCCTTAAATAAAGTAAATAGAATTCTGCTGACTTTTGATTAAAGTGTACTTTTAACACAAGTAAAATGCTGAAAAAAGAGCCTATTTGTCAAAGCCCTTAGAGAGATTTCAGTAGCCATTTTGTCCGTAGACATAAGTGTTCATTTTCCAACCAGAAAAAGCATAAAATCAGGCCAGAAAAACACAGCAAAGTCAAGAAATAGGAACTTTAAGTAAAAAAGACAATTCATTATAACTGGTTTAAATGTGGAACTGTAGTCAATATGTTAGAAGTAGAAAATGCTGTAAAAGTAAACTTGTGTTTTAAAGAACAATATAAAGGGAATTTATCAGTAATTTCAAGGGGATGTCTACAAAATTATTCTGTAGATGAGCATACTGATCCTTAAAATCCATTAGTTGTCTAGAGTAATGTGTAGATGTAATGTGCCAGTGACAGAACAATTTGAGAACATTGCAGATCATTAGATGTTGGAAAAATAGAAGTTTGGCTAAATGAATATGTAAAGGAGTTGTAATTCTCACAGCTGGGAACCGATCACCCAGCGAGTAGGCAATATATGAAGCTGCCTAGGCAGATGCATGACTCATGAATAAAGACACCAAACTCACACTCTTATGCATATTATATGCTTAGACAAGTTTTGTCTGTCTTCCAATAAATCTGCTGTCCAATCTATACTGTCTCAGAATTAAAAATTGTTTTTATTACTAACTGTATACCATATATCATAATTATTAACACCATTTCTATTTATAACACAGAGACTGAATTTATTTTTGCTATTTCATTTTTTTTTTCTTTTTTGCTTTATGTAATTGAAAACATACAGAGATAATTTATTCTAAACATAAACAAAAAATGCGTTGCACTGTTATAAATTGAATAAACAATTAAGTGCATAAATTCAACTAATTCTGATGTGAAAATAAAAAATGATGACGTGAAAAGTCTACTGTGAAGTATATCCTTTGCACCACCTCCACCAGTCCAGTGGTTTTAGCCACCCCCACACCAATCAGCTTACTGGAATATTAGACCCCAAAAGGTCTAATATAGCTTCATGCTACCCAAGGATGTATGGATGGATCTCTGCTTGTGCTACTCATGATCGATCACACACAAACTAGGGGTGACTCTCATAAACATCAGAAGATGGATGGATGGATGACTCTGTCCCCTGTCCCCCTATTTACAAATGCTTACAGATGGATATATGGCTCTTGACTCACAGGTGAGTATACAAACTCAAGATGGTCTCACATGCAGGAATGAAGAAGGAGAATCCAAATAGTGTAGCAGTTTTAAACTTAAAGCGGAGTTCCATCCAAAAGTGGAACTTCCGTTTTAAGTACTGGTGACCCCCTGACATGTCACAATTGGCATGTCATTTTTTTTGGGGGGGGGGGAGCGGGTACCTAGTACCCCACTTCCGCCCCTGTCGCCGCGGCGCAGAGCGGAAGTCCACCTCTCCCGCCTCCCTGCCTGCAATCTTCTAGGACACACGTCTCAGGTCCCAGAAGATTGTATGGCCAGTCATATCGCGCAGCATGGCTCACACATGCGTTGTGAAGCCACAGCCAGGCACCCACACTTGCAATGCCGGTGTCGTGGAGAGAAGGGGGAGAAGGGCAGGAGCGTGGGACAGGTGAGTGTCTGTTTATTAAAAGTCAGCAGCTACACTTTTTGTAGCTGCTGACTTTTAAATGGGTGGAATTCCGCTTTCATTTATTTAAAAAAACAGGCCAAAATACTCACAATAAAGAAATATAATCACAGCATCAGAGGACAAGCCACTGCCATCTGTGCAAAGTGGCGTGATGATGTCATCGTGATGCTCCGTCCTAATGCATTTCATTCTAAAGAGTATTTTCAGAGGAAAGCTGGAGTTGTTCTTTAGAACGAAATGCATTAGATTGGAGCATCGCAGTGACGTCAGAACGCCAGCTCACATGGATGGCTTATTCTTTAATGCTGTGATTATATCCCTTGTTTGTGAGTATATTTGCCTGTTTTTAAATAAAGCGAGCTTACAAACTGCTACATTATGTGAATTCCCCTTCTTCCTTCCGGCATATGAGACTATCTTGAGTTTGCAAACTCACCTGTGAGCAGTTTAAAGAGGAAGTAAACCCAGATGGGGTTTACTTCCTCTACAGGTCCCCTGGAAATTAGAAGCATAATGGGCTACTATGCATCGCATAGTAGCCCATTATGTGCCACTTACCTGCAAACGAAGCCTGGGATGTCCAGTACTGTCCCCTGTGCTGAGCACGTCCATCTTCAGCCCCTCTTCCTTCCGGGGCTGCGACTCCGGCTCTGTGACTGGCCGGAGTCTCGTGACGTCACTCCACCAGTCACGGCACAGTGTCAGTGGAGAAACGGCACGGAGGCCAAAATGACGTCGGCACATGCAGAACATTGTATATCTCTTGAACCGTGCAGGTTTGGGAGATATGCAGGGCACCTACAGGTAAGCCTTATTCTAGGCTTACCTGTAGGTTAAAGTGGTTGTCACAGGTTGACAACCACTTTAAGAGCCATATATAGTATGCATCTTTGAGAACTTGTGGATAACACAGGGGACAGAGTCATCCATCTATCGGCGAGCAGTTTAAATCGCTTCTAATATTTATGAGAGTCGCCCCTAGAGAG
>BLSH010380131.1:1033422-1057216 GCA_018402905.1 Glandirana rugosa
AGGTCTCTTATAACGAAAGATATTTCATTTTACAAACTCGTATTTAGGATAGGTATCTATCAGTTTACTAAATCACTCCGACTACCCACGATCTTGTATATACAGGTTTGTATCTAAAGTTATCTCCATATTCTTTGTAACTTTTGGATACATGTACATATCGATGTATACTATATCTTTTGTTCTTCGTTTCATTAGACAACAATAACTTTCGTCACATACATCTGATTTGTACCGAACCATAGTCGGAGAACGTCAGATGACATGTCGTCTCGACTCTCTCCCTCCCTTTCTACGTCGTGGACCTCACTGATGCTCTCATCTCTTTGTCTGCTTTTCCCTCCTATCAGTGTGCTCCCTAGACTGCAGCACACCTAATTGGCTCCAGGTGCTGCATCTTTCCCTCCCTCTCTCAGCTCTGCTGTACAGTAGACTGCAAGAGGCTGATACCAAGCCATGTTTAGTCTACATACACTGCTTTCAATAACAACAGATTACTTTGCTTCTTGTTTTCTATATCATATGTAGCTATACATGTACATAGGTTTTCAATGTTTCTTATACCTCTATTGAAATCTATGTTTGGACATATATGTTCTAGCACCCATCAGCCTCACTAAATCATTTGACTATCTATGGATAGGATTTATGCTCAAACATTTTACTTTATAGAAAGCAATATTCTCTGGATTTTCTCTCAACGGTCATTTAGCAAGGGTGCTCATTACACTGGCTGACTTGCAGGAAGTCTACAAATCCGTAGGTGAAGTCATCAAGGAATATGGAATAGCAAGTTAAATTTGAAAGTCAAATTACTTTCAGTTAAATGTTACAATCATAAGTGCCCTTGAGCTAAGGCTAATAGATATAGTACTGCTGCTGTACAAACACAGACATTCCCATGTGGAACTTAGGTCAGAGCCAAGAGAGCAAGTCTTTACTGTGTCCTGCTTCTGCATACATTTCAGCCTGTGTTAACCAATCCAGAAAATGCAGGATCTGTGTGCATTTATTTACAGCAGTGATAGTAGAGATAAATTATCTGTTTGTGCACAAGGGGCTAATATAAAATGTGTATTCACAAAAAATACACAGTAATTTTACTTAAAGGAATCCTAATTTTGAGACTTAGTAACTGTGGCTGATTCCACTGTTGTTGCCAATATTTGACATTCAGATATTATTTAGATCAATAGTATTTTGCCTAAACCTCAGGGATGCTATATGTGCTTTTCGAAGAGGTCAAACCTCAATCCATTGTTCAATTGGACCTGCTACTCTTTTTTGCCTCAATCCATTGTAATGTTTATGACACCTTAGAATAGTATTTTACCTAAACCTCATTGATGCTACATGTGATCTTCTAGTACAGGGGTGTCGAACTCCATTTCATTGAGGGCCGCATTAGCCATATGGTTGCCCTAAAAGGGCCGGTTGTATCTGGGGTGCAATAAGTAAAAAGTGCTGGGTTCAAGAGTACATTCTATACAGAGTGCAGAACCGAGGTTTATGCTATGTACAGAGTACAGGGTTCAGGAGTGCATTACATACAAAGTTCAGGGGTGTGCTGTGTACAGAATGCAGGGTTTAGGGGTGCGATATGCACAATGTGCAACACCAACCCCCTCACCGAAGCATCCTTGCATCTCTCTCCTACCTTGTCTGGTTCTAGTACCTCCCTTTGTAGGTGGCTTTGTCTCACCTTGCAGGGAACTGAAGCTGAGGGTGAAAGTTGGAGGTGGCAAAATGGAGTTCTGTCACATTGTGGCTGCAAAACTGGGTGCGAGGGCCACATGACAAGAGCTGGAGGGCCGCATTCGGCCCGCGGGCCTTGTGTTTGACATATGTGTTCTAGTAGGTCATGCTTCAATTCATTGTAATGTTTATGACACCTTAGAATAGTCTTTCACCTAAACCTCATTGATGCTACATATCCTCTTATAGTGGACCGTGCTTCAATCCATTGTATGGTTTATGACACCTTAGAATAAACCTCATTGATGTTACATATGCAGTTCTGGTGGGCCATGTTTCAATCCATTGTAAGGTTTATTACACTTTAGAATAGTGTTTTGCCTAAACCTCAGTAATGCTATATATGCTTTTCCTGTAGGCCATGCTTCAAACAATTGTCAGGTTTGTGACACGATAGATAGATAGATAGATAGATAGATAGATAGATAGATAGATAGATAGATAGATATTGATACAGGATTGATTTATGGGTGTAAAGGACCAATGGCTGTTTACAAACAGTTTTCAAGCTGTACAGGTATCCAGTAGATGATTGATGGAAGGGCCACCTATGGTAGAGTCTAGTCATTGGCTTTGATGCAAGGGTGCTGGAGAGTGTGATTGAGAGCCTGGGAATGACACAGATGGATGTCTGCTTGACTACACAATTTGTCTATGTGAATGAGGAGATTGGCACCTGGATGAAAATAGACAGGGTATATTGTTTCAGAAGAGAGCAGACTGTGAGTCCTTCAAGTAGGATAACGTATTCATAAAATTTCTATTTTCTATGCTTGTCGCTCAAGTGCTAAAGCAAAACTCAACTTAAAACAAAAGTCTCTTCTGTCAAGAAACCCCTTTACCTGTCTGCTAACCAGGGCTGTATACACTCTTGGCCCACTCCCGGCATCTTAAGATCAGATAGGCAGGAAAATGTAACTCTCAGATCATCAACACAATAGTCACATCATCAGCGGCCACCCAGCCGTAAGTAAAGAAGATGCTGGACTTGAAGAAGATTAGGAAAGATGGCAGAGGATGACACGATGACTTTGCATTGTTTGAGAAGGCCAAACCAGGTCGTAAGTCTCCCATGATGAGTAAATATTTCTGTGCTGGCATACGCTTTGATAAACCGCAGCGGCTTCAGTACTGTATTAACAGTTACAATTTGCTGAAGTCCAGTAAAAAAGTACTCTGTGTATGGCTTTTGTCTGTGTCCTTTGTCTGAGGCCTATGTGCATTAACTTACTAAACTGCCTAGAATGTAGAGATCACAGTTTTATATTTGCCTTATTGTATCGCACAGTAGTTTTCTCATTAAAACTTTCAAATCCCACACTGATACATTACATAGGAGTGCAATCATTATTTCTTCTACTAAATAGTTATTTAAACAATGTGAACCTATATTTTTCCATTTAGGGCCAATTCATATCAGGATTACACAGGAACGCGTGCTGTGTTCCCTTGCGATTCCCACACGTTCCCGTGCAGTGTAGTCTTACAGCCCAATCATATGATTGTCCTGCAAATTGCACCAGAATGAGAAAAAATAGGGCATGCATTACTTTTAAATACGTGTCGTACAAAATCACATGGCACTGTGCAATTTGGTGCCCACAAACACAGTCCCGCTAAAAATCGCAGATTGCCGCCATTATTATTTAAGACAATTAAAATGAAATAAAAGTCCCTAAATCTATCCCATAGTTTGTACACGCGATAACTTTTGCATAACCCAATCAATATAGACCTATTTCGATTTTATTTTACCAAAAATATGTAGAATACTATATATCGGCCTAAACTGAGGAATACATTTGTTTTGTAATATTTTTTTTTTTGCATATGTAGTATAGTAATAAGTAAAAAAAAAAATGTGTTTTATTCAAATTTGTCACTCTTCGTTTGCTTATAGCGCAGAGAATAAACACCGCAGAGGTGATCAAATACCACCAAAAGAAAGCTCTATTTGTGGGGAAAAAAGGACATCAATTTTGTATGGGTACAACGTTGCATGACCGCGCAATTGTCAGTTAAAGCGACGCAGTGCCGTATTGCAAGAAATGGCCGGCCTGGTCATTAAGGGGGCAAATTCTTCCGGGGCTGAAGTGGTTAAAGTACTGAGTATTCTTGACCCCTGAAAGGGTGCAAGGGGCTTCGAGGAAGCACAGGTAAGGTCCATCCAGTCCTGTGATTTACATAGCTCTATTGCACAGAATGGCTATACCTTGCAGAGCAGAATACCTAATTTTTTACTGCTGCAGTTGACTAAGATATACAGATCTTGTCCCTCCCCCAGTCTGTGAATGGCAGTGAAAAGACAAGAAGAAGAGTGATGAGATGAACTCATCTATTTGTTGTTCTCTCCTCTTATCACTCCATCTAGTGTTAACTCATGAGTACTGCAACACAGCTGGCCAGCTCTTTGTGCTGCATTACCCTCACCTAGCCTGAGCTTTACTGTAATGGATTGCAAGCGGCTGATACTAATTGAGATCCAAATACTTACATTGCTTGCATTAAATAAATGCATGTAATAATGTATTGATGGATATAGAGCTGCATGTGTCTGTGTCTCTTATGTCTGCCTGAAATTCAGCGTTACCATGTTGTTCCATCAGACAGCTCAAGGTCCACAAACAGGAAAATCTGCTGCAATTCAAATAACAAACTCTGAAGGCTCTCATGCATTTTCAGCAATGAAGCACACTGCAACAACACAGAATTTCTGACCTGCGACTGAAAACCTCACAAAGTTAAAGCGACATTAAACCCAAAATCATTAGATGTGGGGGCTGCCTTTGTTTTCTTTTTTGGCTTTTTTTCCCCTCTATTTTCATCTGGTGATCTGGCCAGTAACGCACCCCCTGTATTAGAGTGCCCCCACTCTGGATGAAGGAGCAACAGAGACACCTTTAGACAGCAGCATTGTCAGTCTAGAGGGAGGGGAGGGTTAAGGCCGCACACACGATGAGAAAATCAGATAGGAATTTTCGTTTGACAGCCTGTCGTCTGAAATTCTTACCGTTAGTATGATCCTTTCGACAGCCGATTAGCTTTTTTCGTTAGACTAGAAAATTTTTGTCTGTTGACAACGGCACGTCCGATTTTCGGATGGTGTGTACAGAAATCGACACACAAAAGTCGAAACACAAACACGCATGTTCGGAATCCAGAAGCGACCCGGAAGTGTTCGGTTGTGTAAACTGGTGATCGTAATTAACATTTGTGAAGCGGCAATTGAGATTACAAAATGCAGCACATTTTATTATCTTTTTAATAGGGAAATTAGCAGAAGCGGGCCAAAGGGTGACGCACCGAAAATGAACTTCCTCTTTATACGCTCGTGCTACGTCACTACGTTCGCCTTTGTCAAATGACAAATTTCGTATCGTCAGTACGCTGTGCAAAATCAATGACAGCCACTTTTGACAAAAATCAGAAGCGCGGTCGTATGACAATCGAACCGTGAGTACGGGGCTTTAGATGGACTAAACAGCTTTAGATACACTAATAAAATTGAAGCCAGCTCACACTTTCTAAGCAGTTACAGCATTTTTTTTTCCTTTTGGGATAAAGGTTTTACATAAATAAATAAAAAAGGATCATTGTAAACACCTCTGTCAGTGTTAAATGGTTTGTCTCAACTGTCTAACTGCTACATCAGCAGGGCAGCTTGTTCTGTTTAAAAAGAACAGACTTACTGGCCAGATCACCAGGTGAAAATAAACGAAAGAAAGCCTAAAACAGGAAATGAATGCAGCCATCACATCTAAGAATTGGTAAGCTGCAATATAATGAATGTTTGCTTTTGGGTTTAATACCGCTTTAAGGCTACTTTCACACCGAGGCGCTTTACAGGAGCTACTGTATTTAGCTAAAAATAGCACTGTAAAGGGCCTCAAAAATCCTCCCCCCAATCCATCCCAATGTGAAAGCCTGAGTGCTTTCACACTGGGGCGGTGCGCTTGCAGGGCGTTACCAAAAGTCCTGCAAGTAGCATCTTTGGGGTGGTGCGGTGAGCGGTGTATATATTGAAAACAATGAAAACAATGGGCAGCGCTTCCGAAGCGGGTGCACCACGCTTACGCCTGCATAGCAGTGCCGCAGTGCCGCAGTGCCACTATAACAGCATTAAATCCCTGCTGAAACTAGTGGGGATTTACCGCTACCGCCACTCATTTTTGTAAACTAAATTTTACATTACAACTCACCCCAAAAATTGATAACATAACATCCTATAAATCTGGCTGACTTGTGCAATAAAACCCTTAGTGAATGAAATGTTCTATTTTTATATTAAAATGAATAAATAATGCATGGTAATGAAAATAGTGCATATGTTATGTTTTAGTGAATTGACCCCCTTGTATGATAGGAAGCTTTTTGTCATATCCTGACAATTTGGAGTGATCCCTTCAGCCTCTGTTTTTGGCAGCTTTGTTTGCTGATAATGAACACTAATGGGCAGAATGCATTTTTCATAAGCATCCATCCTGAATTAAAGTTGATGTCTGCACAGTTTTCCTTTTTGGAAAAGGGTGATTAAGGTCAGCTGTCAATTCTCTGCGTCTTCTCTAATATCTAAATAAATTGGGAAAATTTAACTGGAGATGCAGTTGAGTGTGCAGTGGTTTATTCGCAGAAACTAGATAACTTAGAAAATGTACAGCAGGAATTCTCAATGCATGTGTTTCAGTATCCCTATATAATATCAATAATATACGGGTATACATACTGGTGCATGCAGCAGTATGTAAGTATATTTAAATATTCCCCACATTTAAAATGCCCACATGTGGTTAAATAACAGGTTCTTTTTAACATAGCCCTCGCAAGCAGTATATGCTTACTTCTTTTTCACTCCCACTACTGTGTTCAGCCACTGAGAGCTAAGAGAAGTCACGTGTTAAACCTCATAGATTTTCGGACAACCAAATGTCCATTTTTTTGTTGGATGCTTGTCTCATGTCGAAAGTGGAGAACGTATTAATAATATGAAAATTCTCGTATGACCGAATTCAATGTCAGAAGTTACGTAATGTGTTGAATAGCATTGTATGTATTTTTACGTTTCTGAGCATGTGTAGTCTTGCTCTTACGATTTTTTTCTGATGAGAACCGTACTAATTAAACACAAATCAGACCTTGTGCTCACATCAGACAAACATTTTATAGTCTACACATCCAGCTTTTATCGTCTGAAAAATCAAAATCGACTGTCGAAAGCACCATGTGAATGATCCGAAAACCGGCAGATCAGTTGTCGTACGAAAATTCCCGTACGAATTTCGCATCGTGTGTATGGGCCTTAAAGCAGAGTTCCACCCACAAAACAATCATTACATGCTTAAAGTCCTTTAATTAATAGCAATTTTTTTAAATCACCGTAAGTGCCCTGTTGCTATGTGGTCCCTGTAATCTGCCACTTCCTGGTCCGCAGCACTGTGTGTCACTTCCTGTCACGCTTGGGCTCCTGGGAGATGTGAGTCATCCTTTCCTAGGAGTCAATGGGTATTCCTGAGTTGTAAAATCGCATTATTTCCATAAAGGTAACCAGCATGCACCTTATCCAGGAAGAGGGTGCGAGTGGGCTTCAGATGTCCACAATAAAAATGGCAACACTCAGACAGGGGAAATTTAGAAAAGTAAGTACAGAATAAATATGAAAACGAACCGGATTGAAATATATAAAAACTTTTATTTATCTTATGTATATAGACAGAGGGGGTGCCAGAAAAAAAAATGATGTGGTTGGAAGTCCACTTTAAGACACAAGTCACTGCAGTCATGCTTATTGGCCCAGTGCTGTCACATAGGGGTTAAATTGTCAGAGATGAATTGAACAAGCTGAAGTTAGAAGCTGATTGGCTACCATGCACAGCTGCACCAGCAGATATTGCACTCTCCAGTTTTAGTAAATCAACCCCATGGAGTCACATGCTCTTCCATACTTGAAAGTACCCGGTATTTCCTCCAGCTTCAGACGATGAACAGAGTGGCAGAGAAATTAAAGTAAGCACATACTGGGGAGGAGTTGGGGGAATAAAGTGACCCTTTTTCCCTGAGTGGGCAAAATACAGGTTTGCTTTGAGGGGTTGTGTAGACAGGCCTTGTGTTACTGTTTTTTTCTAAATTCCAGCTCCCCTATGTACCAAAATAGCATTAATGTACTTCTTTTGCAAAAATAAAACAGGTTTCCATTTATTCTACACAGGCTTACCTCATTGTCTTCAAAGCTGTTTAAAAACCCTGCTCCATTACTTCCTGGACAGACTTTAAGTCATGACACAGGAAGGAGTTGACCAGCTGGGGGTAGATGATGCAGGGTGTGTGTTGATGAGATCAGCTGGTCAACTCCATCCTGTCTCACGGCCTAAAGTCTGTCCAGGAAGTAAGGCAGAAGTAATGGAGCAGTGTTTTCAAACCACCATGAGGACAGTAGGGTAAGCATGTGTAGAATTAATGGAAATCTGTTTTATTTTTGCAAAAGAAGTACATTCTATTTTGGTACATAGGGGAAATGGAATTTAGAGAAAAAAAGGTGAACAAAGGTGAACTTAGCCCTTAAGCTGGCCATAGGTGGCTCAAAATTCAGCCGATTCAGCAGGGCCCAAATTGCGATCTATGGCCATTCCTGCTCGATTTGCTTGCTGACTGATGAAAGAAAAAAAAAAAGCAAATGATCTATGGCCATCCTTACTCCAAGGGACAATTGGCTAACTTTATATAGAAGGTAAAGTAAAAAAAAAATCCTTGTTATTATTTTACAATAAGAAAGTGTATCTAGACCGCTGTGTAATGCATAAATACATTGTGATTGCTTGTCAAGCTATTATGGATCACAGCAAGAAATGAGTATTAACTTCAAGTTACCAATTTAAGATTCACAACTCCTCACAGGAAAAGCCTGTATTGATGTACAATATAAAACATGGAGTACGAATAGATTGATGATTTACCACCGTGCCCTCAATTTATTTTTCACATATTTTGTACAACACATTTCACAATGCTGTGCTTTGATGGTTAGTGAATGTGTGCAGATATCCAGAATACATTGATCCATATATATATATATATATATATATATATATATGTATTAACCAGTAGCTTGTAAGGTGTCTTTGATTTTTTTTCCATATTTATCTTACATTTGAGCATCCTTGTTTCCTCTGCTTGTAGCTGACTAGAAGGTATGGCTTGTTTCTTTCTTGGGAATTTCTTTGATTTGGCCAATGGTGCTGAGAGTGATACAACTGCAGTTATGTTGGTCTCCAATGAAGAATGTTTTATTAACTCTGATGGAGTAGCCAATCACATTGAAAGGAAAATGATGTCTAATAAACTGACCAATCAATGAATGTAAAGTTCTTTAACCTCCCTGGCGCTATGATTATGTCAGATTTCTGGTGCTGAAAGCGGTACGATTATTTTGCATGGAAATTTGGCGTTTTATATTGTAGGCCTGTAATTCTTAGGAATAACTCACTTAAATCTGTCCAAACAAGAGTATAGTAGACATCTCGAGTATGATAAAGTTTGAAACATGAAATCATAAATTATAATATAATAAATAACTAAAAATATTATCAAAAATAATAACGTAATAGTAATAACATTTATTCAATATGTAATCAAATCAAAAACACAGAAATTTGCTCATTTGCAGAATTGTCGCTGTCATCACTTTCAGTTTCTGATGATAAATTTCCCCAAAAATCAGTATCACTCAATTCTGCAAATGATTCTTATTTACTATCACTGTTTTCTAGCTGGTCAAAAAACACTTTTGACATAAAGGGACACTTTTTGGATGCCATGGACATTCTCAAGTTTCCAGGCAGAAAGAATGGCATATATAATATAAAAGTGCATGCAGGGCACTGGGCAAACCACTAGGGACAAAGGGGATGTGAAATGATTTCATACAGTAATGTAATCTGTAAGATTACAGTGTACTGTATGTATACTATGTGTTTCACTATTTGAATTTGCCACCAGGCTCCGCCCCCGTGCGACGCGATGCTCGCAGGGAACGGAGCCTGGCACACAGAGGCATCAGGCGGAGGACAGACACGCTGACACAGCGGGAGGACATCGCTGGATCCAGGGGACAAGGTGAGTAACATTGCTTGGATCCAGCGATGCAATCCCGAGTGTGGCTCGGGGTTCCCGCTAATGGTACTGAAATTCCACCCCGAGCCACACTTGGGATTACTGCCAGGGAGGTTAATACAATAAAAAGTTAATTTACTGTGAAGACAATTGGACTAATTTTAAAACTTTAATTTTTTCAGTACTGAAGACAACATGCTAAATTAGGGAAAGCAAGTGATGGTTTGATGTTACCTAAACTTCTTAACTTAAGTCCCAGGGCCTTTTTATCCCTATCACCCCTTGATTCCAAGTGTTTTGTTCAATTTTAGTGATGTCTCAGTTACACCCATTGGGGGAGATTTACTAAAACTGGTGAATGAAAAATCTGGTTCATTTCTGCATAGAAACCAATCGGCTTCCAGGTTTTATTGTCAAAGCTTAGTTAAACAAGCTGAAGTTAAAGCTGATTGGCTACCATGCAAAGCTGAAGCAGATACTGAGTGCTCCAGTTTTAGTAAATCTTCCCCAATGTATATTTTAGCCTAGGTTCACATTGGAGCGATTTGGCGAAATCGCATGCAAAATCAGCACCAATTACCGGCAATGGCACCGTCCAAATTGGTGTGACTCCACACCGATTCCCATAAGTAGTTTCTGTACTACTTTTGGCGATTTCAGGGTGCAATTTCCATAGAAATCTGTGCAGCAACCAGCACAGATGTCTCTGAAATCGCCCCCAAA
Source organism: Glandirana rugosa (assembly GCA_018402905.1). NCBI lineage: Eukaryota > Metazoa > Chordata > Amphibia > Anura > Ranidae > Glandirana > Glandirana rugosa. Next base: position 1,044,004 of record BLSH010380131.1, read on the forward strand.
GTCGGGATTTGCATGCGGGAATGATATTGTGCGAGTTCAGCTGAACTCACACAATTTCATTCCCGCTGTCAGTGTGAACCTAGGCTCAGTATTTGTATTCTATCCTAATTTATTATACTTTATTTTTTTTAAGACAGATAGGGCTTTCATTTGTTAGAACAGTTTGATACATAAATGTTTGTTCCCTTGGTTTTTATTGAGAATAATTATATAAAAAAATGGAAAAATGCATTTTCTTGTAATTTTTTTGCAATGCAACTTTACCTAATTTGTGCATCACAATATGTTTACACTGAAATGTAATAAACAAAGTTTTCTGATTAAATACATATTTAATTAGTGCAACTTTTATGTAATGGAGCATAATGGTAAAGGTCAAAGTGAACGTATGCATTTTTCTTTAGGAGAGTTTTATTCTCCCTTTTAATGCTACATTGCAATGCACGCATGGAAAAAAAATGAAATACATTGTTAGCATAGCATTAAGATAAGATTTAAGTTAGATTCACACCCATACAGGTTGTGGTTGATGTGTTTTCCCGATGCATTTTGCATTTTTTCACACGCGCTTTGACACTCTTTAATGCATTTTCTATGCGTTTTGGGGAGGTATCTGTTATCATGCGGGAGAAACCAGTAAAAATGTAGTGGAATTGCATAAAAACGCATTTTTTATGCATTCCCATTGAAGTGGAACCAAAAATGCAACCTGCTGCAGGCAAAAAAGTCTCTGATCCTTTCCAAAAAACACACTGGTTGGAAATTGTAGTAGTGATTGTAGTGCTTTTCTGCAAAACTGAAAATGCACTGCAAAATGCATAGGTGTGAACCTAGCCTAAGTTAGATTGACAAGGATACAAATTAGAACAATTATGACTTTTTCACGGATTTGTGATTGCTAAAAATTTGAATGACATTGTGCTCATTACTTGAGTATTTGATGCTTTATGTAATTTTATATATATATATATATATATATATATATATATATATATATATATTTTGTGAGGGATCGCTGATGTGGGGGATCACCTTGTCTGAGATAAACGCAGTTCACACAGCAGCTCTCATAAAACTCTGTCTTGCAGCCAGGTTTATTTAAAAGGTTGCACACCAAAAACATATAAAAACAGAAAACGAATCCTTGCCATCCAGAGCTAAACTAAACAGTAGATATTTCCTCACTATATGGTTTAGGGCTGGTCCCCGACACCCACAAAACATAAGCAAATGCAATCCTATATATATATAATATTATTTATTTGTTTTTCTATTTTTACACTTTTATTTTTACAATTTTTTTGTTCATGGTGGGGGTCTGAATTTACAGCTGCAATCAGCCAGGTTACTATAGCAATGATCTACTGCTGCACAGAGAGGCTAAAGCAGCTTTTACATCACTAGACTTCCAATGTAAGCCCGAGTTGCACTTTGCAGGGGAATTTGCCACTGAGGTCAGTGAGTTATGTGAAGCTCTGCTGACTTCCATCATCCAATCATTAGCAAGCAGAATGTTTTTTTTTATTGACCTTGCACGTGATTGGGTATTCCTTGCAAACTGAAATTTTACCACATTCCTTAACCACTTCAGCCCCGGAAGGATTTCCAGCTTTAGGACCGGAGCCCTTTTTGCGATTCGGCACTGCGTCGCTTTAACTGACAATTGCGCGGTCGTGCGACGTTGTACCCAAACGAAATTTGCGTCCTTTTTTTCCCACAAACAGAGCTTTCTTTTGGTGGTATTTGATCCCCTCTGCGTCATTTCTGATCGCCGCTATAAACAAAAGAAGAGCGACAATTTTGCAAAAAAAACCCAAATTTCTTACTTTTTGCTAAAATACAAATCCAAAAAAAAAATATAAAAAAACATTTTTTTTCACCGTTTTTGGGCGATTTATATTCTTCCTCATATTTGCGATTAAAAAATCGCAATCGGCGTTTATTGATTGGTTTGCGCAAAAGTGGCCGCGTTTACGGATGATGAGAATTCATTTTTGGGGTTTTTATTTTTTTATTTTTTTTTATTAGTAATGGCGGCGATCTGCGATTTTTAGCGGTACTGCGATATTGGGGCGGACATGTCGGAACATTTTGACACTTTTTTGGGACCATTGGCATTTATACAGCGATCAGTGCTATAAAAATGCACTGATTACTGTGTAAATGCCATTGGCAGTGAAGGGGTTAACCTGCAGGGGGCGCGCTAAGGGTTAACTATGTTCCCTGGGCGTGTTCTAACTGTATGGGGGCTGCCCTGGCTGGGGAAGGGAAGTGGTCACAGCCTTCACGTAAAGGAAGGCTGTGATCACAGCCATTCCCCCTCACACAGAGCGGAGGTCCGTGTTTACATGCACGGACCTCCGCTCCTTCGCTCCGGGGGGGCCATCGCGGGTAGCCGGCGGCAATCGAAGCCGCCGCACCCGCTCCCTGGCCCTCCCCGAACACAGTGGCGCGCGCGCGCTCACAGTGCGCGTTATCGCAGCCGCTGTCGTATGACGGCGATTTGCGATAACGAACCACTTTGTCGCCGTCAACCTGCGGTTGGCGGTCGGCAAGTGGTTAAGTGCTGGTGATAATTCCCTTGCTAAGTGAACAGCCTATTTGCTTTTAGTAAATCAACCCAATTGTGTTTACAGTCTCTTCCACAATAAATACTGTATATATTCAGTGCACCTAGAATCCACTCTTTCTTCTGTATTGTTTAGCACATGGTAAATGTAACCCTGGCATTCAGTATTATTCAACACTTGACATTTTTACTTTTTTTTTGCTTACATAGAAACATCTGTATCGTATCTACTTTCAATTTACTTAGCTGAAGTTCCATTAAAATCTTGTGTTGTATTGGAACACATCTGTTTTCTATGTGGACCCTTCTATTTTAACCCAATAATTCTCCCGCACCTCAACCATAGTTTTGGCTCTCTTATCACAAGGCCCCATGTCGTTTCATCATCATCCTGCACAGCTAAGAAAACAACTCTGCTACCAAACATCTCTCATTTCTTCTGTTAATCCAATCTTCTATCATTGCCGCTCCTTCACATCTAAGCCTCAATAACAACCAGTGGTTTTCTATGACATGATGAACTTTCCTCACATGTCACTCTCGTTCTACCTCTCTAATCATACAGCTCAACAAGACCAGCGCTTGTACCAAGGAAGCATAGCCATATATTAATTATTTTCTATTTCCTTGGAGGCAAAATACTTGGCAAGTTGCCATTAAACATAAGGAACAGGCCAGGGCTGGTCCAAGACATTGTGCTGCCTGGGTCCAAGAATTAAATGCTGCCCCCCCACCCATCCCAAAACAAATCACGCCCACCAAAAGGCCCCCACATCCATTATTTTTATATCAGGATAATTAAAACTAAAATTAAATTTATCAGGAAGTCAGATTTACATGGAACAGCACCTTGTCTATATGCAAAATTATATGACATTATGTTCAATTCCAAGGGGTGGGCTAGGGTAGTATAGGGGGCACGCTAGGGTAGTATACAGACAGGCTAGGGTTGAATATAGACAGGCTTGGGCATTATATAGATAGGTTATGGCAGTATAGGGACGGGCTAGGGTAGTACAGGGGCAGAGGGCAGACGGGCGGTCCGGGGGGGTAGTTGTCATCCTGACACACAAAACTGCTGGGAAAAAAATTTTGGTTGTCAATTTTCTGAGTAAATAGAAGAGAAGGAGAGGCAGCCGTGGTTCGATTTGCTGCCCCTCTCAAAGTGCTGCCTGGGTCCAATGGAGCCACTGGGACCCATGGTAGGACCGGCCCTGGATCAGGCAAGACCAGTTATTAAAATTGGATGATATAAAACAATCTATATTCACTGAAGGATGGTGGAGAAATACCACATTTTCGAAGATCATCACTAGTTTTGAGACATGTCAACAAGTGTGAATCAAGTGAACTGTTTTCATGTAGAACCCCAAGGGCGACAGGTAACATTGAGCATATGTATACACTATGAATACTCGTACATACATTTTTTTTGTATGTATGGATGGCTTTGTTACAATATAAAGCACACACCTCCATGCTTACAAATCGTATCCATGCTGGCTAAATATAGTTATCGGGGGTATGTTTAGGAGGTATTTACAGCACAGTTCTGTTGTTATTTAAGATAAAGATACAAATGTTTGTGAATATTTATTAGAGTGAAAGCCCTTTACAAAGTAGATATTGTATCTGCAGGTTCTGTAGCTGATAACATAAAACATCTGTGCTAAATGATTTTGAACCTTTTAGAGTAGCATCCAGAATCCAGCCTTTACCTACTATATACAGTATACTGGACAATAGTTAGACTGTTAAAAGTAAAAGGATTCAAAAGTGTTTTTATATATCTTTGATATTCCAATATGTTTAAGACAAAAAATGTAAAGCCAATAACAGCTGATTGCATGATATAAACAAGTCGGTAATCTGTTTTTTTTTTATTTCCTGGCACTGACAGCATGAGGAGAAAAAAACGGAGCCGATGGCCCGTCCCACACAGCAAACAAAAGTGCTGCTAACCAGTGCCCACCAGCGCCACCTACCAGTGCCCATCAGTGCCACCTACCAGTGTCCACCAGTACTGCTAACCAGTGCCCACCAGTGCCACCCATCAATGCCCACCAGTGCCACCTATCAGTGCCCATCAGTGCCACCTCTCAGTGCCCATCAGTGCCACCTATCAGTGCCTATGAGTGCTGCCTATCAGTGCAGCCACATCAGTGCCTCCTGATCAGTGGCCACCAGTGCCCCTCATCATTCCCATCAGCGCCTATCAATGCAGCCTGTTAGTGCCCACCTGTGCTGCCTATCAATGCCCATCAGTGAAGCCTCATCAGCACACATCAATGAAGGAGAAAAATTACCTGTTCACAACATTTTATAACAAGAACAAGTATTAGGCACAAAACTCAAATTCATGGGAAACCCCACAGTCTATTCCAAATGCATGGTGCAAGAGACAAGGAACTAAATTGCTCATGTATAGTCCATAAAAAGAGAGTATTAAATAGTCCAAAGACACAGAGGGCTGCCATCATGTAGGAACAGAAGCCTAGATCCAGATAAAAACTGAAAGAACAAAGAGAGGCGCCTCTAAGTGCAAGATTAAAAATACCTTTAATAAAAATAGCCACATGGCAACTCACATGAATGTAATATGATGTGCTCATTTTATATTACATTCATGTGAGTTGCCATTTGGCTATCTTTATTAAAGGTGTTTTTAATCCTGCACTTAGAGGTGCCTCTCTCTTTGTTCTTAAAATTTTATAACAAACTATGAAAACTGCTTTTTATTTTTCAAAATTGTTAGTCTTTTTTTTGTTTATTTAGCAAAAAATAAAAACCCCAGTGGTGATTAAGGCTGGCTTCAAACCTATGCATTTTTAGTGCTTTTTGCATTTTGCAGATTTGCACTACAGAACATGTTCCATACGAAACCATGTTAAATGGACTGTAGTGCAATAGGTGTGATTCCAGCCTAAATACCACCAAAAGAAAGCTCTACTTGTGTGAAAAAAATAATAAAAACCTCATATGGGTATAGTGTAGCATGACTTTGCAATTGTCATTTAAAGTGTGATAGCGCTAAAAGCTGAAAATTGGCAGGAAGCAGGTAACTGGACAGGAAGGGGGTATATGCGCCCAGTAAGCAAGTGGTTAAAGAGCTCAAGCTCAAATATATACACACACAGGTAACTAAATCAGTGCAGTAACTCATCTCCCCTTCCTCCCCATCCCCTTTCTGTTCTGTTTGGATGGTTTGCTAGAGATTTCCAATTAGAAAGAGACACTTTAAAAGAAAAAAGCTTCCAGGTGAAACTTTTATTACGTTTTTATTTGTAAATTAAAGATTATAGATAAATAGTTATAAAGATATAAAACAGAAGTGTAAAGGCCTATAAACTTTGTAATCAATTAAACTTTCCTTTCGGTGCTAGAGGCATTAAAAATGGTTTCATGAGTTTTTATTGGACAGCAACATTTGCTTCTATACAAATCCAGTTATCAATAAATAAATAAGTACAAAAGAAGCCCATTGGTAAACACATTATAAAAAAATTACCATATACCCGGAACTCCATTCCCTATTATTTTTTTGACTTGTTAGAACCATATCAAAAACGTTGGTTCGGCGTGAATAAGCTATAAATAATATATGATGAAGGTATTTATGCTGCTAATCTAATATACCTTTACATTTTAAATATTATGCTGAAGACCTTATTCCACTACAATCCTCTCCAAATGACTACAAAGCGCTAACTCCGATATCTGTTCAGACATATGTTCATTATTATCAGACATCAAAAAGGATCTTTCCAAATAACGTGTTTGCCATTTCTCTTTAGAACTTACTGTAGATATTATCTGTAACACCAGCAACAATTAGAAGTGGGAGTTTCATGCCTCTCTCTCTACCCACTATAACATTATTAACTGTGCTTTGCCTAAAAGCAAGATCTACTGTTTGATTCGCTGATCTTATATCAGTTCAATCTGTACTTACAAATAGTGTAAGCAATATTTATACATGGTTTACACGCCATTCCAGTGTAAATGTGATCAGTATTGTTAGAGTTAAGTGTGATCTGCTAGTATTTGTGAGTTATTATGTAATTGTGCATAGAACACAGAGAGGTCCCTAGGCTGACATACATGCTTATTTTCAAAGGTCAGATACCCAGGATAAAGTAGAAAAAAACACACCTATGTATGCAATCAATGCTCTGCGGCTCCTATTAACTATTAGAAAATTCTGCACAGATGGCAAACACCCAAATGTTACATATTTAGCAGTTACAGTGACACTAGCCTATGGTTAAAAAAAAAATATATATATATATATATATATTTATTTGAGTATGTATTCTTACCTGAAAAAGTACCCGCTATTGCTCTCACTCTCCTCCAAATTTCCAATTTCCTTTTTTTCATACTAGTGATCTGACTTCCTAATGGAGGGATGTTCATTCCCCGTGGTCCCACTGTATGTAGGAACATAGAAACCCTCTCTTCCTCACTCCCGAGATGAACTATGGACTATGGGATTTGTAGAGTGCATACAACAGTGTGCATGGCCTCAAATAACACTGCTCCTTCCAAATAAACTAAAGTAAAAGGAGAGGTTCAAAGGCTAATGAAGGACGTTACAAGGACGCAGAAAATCCAGTAAGTAATTTCATAAAAAATAGATTACAGGACCATTAAGTAGTGGATATGTATGGATTGTTTTTGTAGAATAAAGATAGTTAGTGTCATTAAAGCTGCATTTCATGCAAATAGCTAAAAAAAACCTGTTGAAATACCCATATGGGAGCTGTTTTACCTGCGCAAGGATTTGTGTTTCTGTCCATCCAGTTCCAAGATTGTTTGGCAGAGACGGAGACCTTATTTTTTTCTTTGCTTCAGTAAAATAATACAAGTGCAGTACATCTCGTCCCTTCCTCAGCCTGTGACTGGACATGGAGGAGGAAGAATCAAAACGATGAGCTCATCTCTCTATCAATCAGCTGCATTCATGTGTGTCTTTATTATTGAATCTCAGCTTTAAGTGTACGGACAAATGACTTACAGATGTCAATTTCTAGTACTTGGTTTTAGCTGGGGGATTTTAATCTGCATGAGCACCTACTGACAATAAGGACAGCTGGAAAGAAGAGGAAGTTCAAGTAGTAGCAATAATAGCACTAATATGCTCTTCTTACACCTAGCTTGATCAGGCATGACGTGTTAATGGTACTCCTCCCAATTGCAAGGTTCAAGCTTTAATTCAAAATTTTCAAGTCTTTCAGCAGGAATGGGTGTACATCTTCATCTTCTGTTCTGTATATAGAAGGTTTTTCCATTACAGAAGGCACTCAACCTTTGCACAAAGCAACACCTTTATGCTAGAATCACCTCTAATACAATAAATAGGTTCTTACTTTACTTGTCCTAACCTGACTTAGAAAATTGTAGCAGTGTTTAAAGAGGACTGTCGCCCTACCGGAATTAGCAATAGTATCTAATACAGTGTACATAAACAAGTTCACTTACTGATGTCCATACTGATCTTCTTTCATATTGTGCATTCAGGCTTCCTCAATGCAACCTATATCTCTGCTTCTGCACCACTATTTAAAAAAAGTTTTTTAAACTACTCATGCGTGGGATGGAGAGCATGATTTCATATACCTCGTCAATCATATAACTGTGCTGTGCAACATTACATTCATCATTTTTTTTAAAAGCTTTCTCCTGAAATCTGGTGAGATCTTGCGAGATCTCAGGGAGATCATTTTTTTTATCAACAATCGAGTTTTATGCCATATGGCACATGCACAAGATGAAGCTGAAGTGCATGGCGTCATGCATTTCATATTGTATGTGTGCAGTATGAGGATACTGTAAGATCTTGAAGTTTAAGTAACAGATCTCTCTAAAGGCACTAGTGATGTTGCCTTCCTCAGGGGCACCTGTGTGACCAGAGCTATGTCACTGGTGCCTTCAGGGGAACAAGGACATATACACAAGGAACGTAAGTTAGGTAAATTTTTGTTAAACAATGTGGCAGGGCGAGCTCATGTCATGGGCTAACATGGCAGTCTAGGCCAGATTTTGGAGGAAACAGGCACACTAATGGTGAAGGTTTGTGCTGGGTTTATGTTAGAGCCAGAGTTAGAGGTCAGTGCCCCACCCTCCCGAGGGGGTCAGTGTGTGAAGGGGGCAGCGAGAGGTGCATGCCTGCATCGTACTGTCCAGATCATGATAGACAAGGGCCTGAGCCTGTGAAGAATAACATTTTGTGAACATGCACTGGGATTGTGTGTTAAATGGTCTGGAGAACCTAGGCGTGAGGCCTAAAAAGTAGAGTTGCAAAGAGAGCCAGGAGGCTGAATATTGGTTTTGTTGTATTGATGGTGAGAACTCCCTTCGTTCAAAGACATTCATTTGGGAAATGTTGCTTTCTTTTAAATAAAAGTGGGTAGAAAAAGCCGTGAAACATACTTCTGGTGTGAAGCAAACTCGCTGTTTTGCACTACCAATGAGCTAAACAACCCCCGATTTGTCACAACAGTATAAGATAATTTCATATCAGCAGGCTTTATTAAAAGGGGAGAAAGGTCTACTTTAAGTAAGCATATATGAAATGACTGTATTTCCACTAATGATGGGGTGAAAAAGGGCATAAACAAGAAAAAGCTACAGCTAGTGGCACTATAAGCCTTCAATGCCTAATGGTAAATCCAGGCTTTGTTTACATACCATGTCTCCAAACACAGACAATTGCATGTTTTAATTGTCCCTACCTGCATAGGGAAGAGGGGAGCCATAGGTGTGAAGCATCCTTGTAAATGAACTGGAGAGAAGAGCAGCTGGGAATGACGGGGAAACAAGAGTATCTGGAGAGTGATTTCGTCAGTAAACCTTTGTATGGATGGCACTGCATGCTGTGACTTTTAGTAGCTCAATGGCTTTCTCAAAATCGGCTTTATAAAATGGTAAAATGTATGAAGTGTTCCTAATTTGACAAAAAAAACCTCCCAACACTCACAGATAACATCTAGCAAGGAATCTACAGAACATGTATTAGACTTTAAAGGAGGTCAGGGCAAATTCTACTACAGCTGCCGGTTTCTTCAGTCGAAGTTTCATCTCCACCATGTCTCTGCGCTTAAGATGACCTCACACTAGTCTAATGCTGCTCTTACAGACAATCAATGGTAATAGAATTGTTGGCTATGAAACATTACACTGTGATCAGATAAATGCAGAGCATAGTGCTGAGCTGCCCACAGAGAGCTCTTCCTTGACAAACACCAAGCTCTGCCAACGTGACAAATCAGACATTTTCCTTATAAACTCAGAGGGGTTCCACCTGGGGATACCGACCTGCTCTTGGTAGTTGGTGGCCTCCACATACTACCTGCCTATTAGCAAATCATGTGTTTCTTCCTTAAGCTGAAGCTTTTGTTGCTCATAATCTCATAAAAACTTGCCGAGTGAGATAAACTAATCTTTTTATTTCTGTTATTTTGTCGTTTTGTTCCAGACATAGTCTATCTCAGTCTGGTCTGTGCCGGGTCAGGACAGCTGTGTTTTTGTGGCTGGATAACTGGATTAGACAGTAGTTTGTACATGCTGTAGAAAAACAGATCCTGTGCATAACAACCAAACCGAAAAGTGATACTGCGTAATTGTCCTCTGCTGAGTCATAACAGCTTATTAGAATTGCACCCAGCTTTACATGAGAAAAGCTAAACGTGAGAAATGGCACTGGGCAATTGTCTGTAAACACACAGCAGCAGCTCCTGAGAATATAAGCCAGTATTCAGAGTAGACAAGGGGTACAGAAGAGATTCTGGGAATCACAACCCATAAAATATTCCACTTATTGCTTGCATATTATTGCCTACCCAGTATTATTGTCCTATGTGCAAACCTTTCCTACTGCTTTTTTTGGGTGGTTTATGGTGCAGCTAATTAGATATCACTTCTAAAATAATCTAACAAAAAACATATGAAAACAGTTGGATATGGAAGTTATTCAATGTGTCTCCCAAGCCAGTCACTTAATGCACTAGTGCTCCTGTTTAAGGCAATAGAAGGGAAGGAGGAAATGCAAGCAGGCAGTCCCGTTATCGGGAAGAATAACAGTGATTGGGCACGGTTTTCTAACTTTTGTTCCCCAAGAATGATCATTCGTGGTTGTCATACCCTGACTAACAAACACTGGATCATTACCAAATCCAGCCAAAAAGGACCACATGGTGAGACTGTCATTTAATGTCTATAGCTACTTTTGTATTTTCCTTCCTCGGTTTAAAACTTATTTATGGTCAAAATGTAAAATATTATATTTAAATTATGTCTACTCTTATTATTCTGAACAATCTTGAAGTTTGTAAACTCACTTTGTGAAGATCCCCACATGTTTTACTTCCTTGAATTCTGTGACATGTATTCACTATGCCCTGTAAGTAGGCACTGCTGTGTCACACATTTCACAGAGCCTGTCTTCTGATCTACAGAGGTGCTGAGAGGAGGAGTTTTAGGAGAACGAGCCATTACAGGAATCACTGATTGTAGGCAAGGTGCCATGGGATATGTAGTCCTTAGAATTCAAAAGTAAACATTAGAGGGGAATCTGCTATGCATGCAGGGAATCTAGGAAGATGTGAAAAAAGATGGCCAGCAAACAGGCATAAAAAAATTTTTTCAAGTAAGCTCATATTGGATTTTCAAATATAACTATTGCTTGTGTTGCTATTATATTGTTGATTTAATAAAATAAAAGTGTATTCTGTGACCATAGATTTAATTTACAGTTCATGTATGCACACCCTTGCCCTAATTAGGTTTCTTAGTATGCATGCTAGACCTGCTATTGGGTAGGCTAATAAACATTAAAAAAAAAAAAAAAAACTTTTATTGGCCCCTACTGTCTGACATCAGTATAAGAACAATTAACCACTTCCACACTGCCTAGCGTATATGGGTGTGTCCAGCGAATCCTTGCAAATAAATGGCGATTTGCGGAGTGGCAGGATTTGTTTTTTAGCAAGAAGTAAGAAAGACTGTTTAATTTTTTTTGCAAACATGTCGCACTTTTTTTTGTTTATAGCGGCGATCAGAAATGACGCAGAGGTGATCAAATATCACCAAAAGAAAGCTCTATTTGTGAGGAAAAAAGGACGCAAATTTTGTTTGGGTACAACGTCGCACGACCATGCAATTTTCAGCTAAAGCGATGCAGTTCCAAATCGCAAAAAGTGCTGGTCCTTCCGGGGCTGAAGTGGTTAAAGCTTATCAATATCTTATAACAACAATATTAAACAAAATTATCAAACTATTTGGATTACTATGCTTTTATTATTTATAATCTTAAGGTAGGCCATCATGTCCTGCTCCCCCCAGTCCCATCAGTGCAGCTACATTGGCTCCACCAGCAATACGGTAACCACTTTGGCGCATGGGTGACTTGTCCTTGTTGGCAATATGCCTGTTAGCGTGATTCCCACCTCCTGGAAATCTACTGATCAGCTGACTGAGATCATTCCATGGTTTAACAAGCATTGGTCTTGGATCTACTCTGAAATTAAAGAGCAACCTAGGGTGACAGCATTGGTCTTTTAAAGATCGAATACAGTGAGTGAGTGTCACTCTAGGACATGTAGTGCATTTCATGATTGCCAGGTGAAAATAGAGAAAAATAAAGAAAATGCAGTCATCACTTCTAATGACTGATAAGCAGGGCTGGTGCAAGGATTTTTGACACCCTAGGCAAAACCTAATTTTGCCGCCTCTTGACTCTGCCCCTGACTCCACCCCCTTTGGCCTGGCCATGTAACCCATGTGACCTACCTGACCATTACACTGGCCTACCTGACCCCTACACTGGCCTACCTACACTGACCTACCTTACCCCTACACTGACCTAACACTGACCTACCTTACCCCTGCACTGACCTACCAGACCACTACACTGACCTATCTGACCTTTACACTGACCTACCTGACACCTACACTGACCTACCTGACCCCTACACTGACCTACCTGGCCACTTCACAGACCTACATGGCCAGTACACTAACCTACCTGACCACTACACTGACCTACTTGACACCTACACTGACCTACCTGGCCACTACACTGACCCCTACACTGACCTACCTGACACCTACACTGACCTACACTGACCCCTACACTGACCTACCTGACAGCTACACTGACCTACAGTACCTGACACCTACACTGACCTACCTGACCATTACACTGACCTACCTGATTCCTAATACAATGTCAGTGTTCTTCACTCACCGGGGCTCTACATGCATCTGACGACCCTGCCAGTGCCAAGAACAAACCCTGTCTCGGTGCCTCCGGACTCCAGCTGTCACCAGCCCTGGAGCGCCCACTACTCTGATCCGATTAGGTTATAGCACACACTGCCACTGAACAGGACAGGCCGAGAGGGAGAGTGGCCTCTACGAATGGCAGTGACCCAGCGGGGTGCGCGATCAGGGGGTCACATGACATAGGAATCACGTATGGGCAGAGGCAGAGACTCAGAGAGGGAGAGACAGACAGGTCACTGATAAAAGAGGCAGCGGCATGCAGGGGATGTGTGCTTCCATTCCGTAGGGACACAGTCCTCCAGTGCTGTGCTGCACCTCTGACAACACTTATTTACAGATGGAGCAGCTGCTACCGATGTT
>BLSH010380131.1:1070544-1082629 GCA_018402905.1 Glandirana rugosa
GACACCAGGTGTTTCTTTGAACCTGATGGAGTGAAGATAGAGTGAGTGAAGATTTCGGACATCTTTATCTTTTATTCTCTGTCATGAATATAATTATAATTAAATTAAAAACTAAGTCAAATGGTATATATTTTTTACAAATTGTGTTTTTATCTTAACACAAATTTTAATATTAATTTATAATATATACACGTAATCAGGTATGGTCGATTAATTTTTTAGGGTAAACTGACTAGGTCTCATCACAACTCGCTTGGGCCTGACATTGCAAGCCCAGGCATGGAACCCGAACGATTTTTGAAATGTCCGGGTCCGGGTCCGTGCCACGGACACCCAAAAGTTCGGTACGGACCCGAACGTTACAGTCCGGGTTCGCTCAACACTACTCTGGATCAGTCAAATGGGATTTTTTAATTAGCTGGTATGGACTAATGCACATATATAATATTTAATTATAATTTTAAACACAATTCTATTTTTGTGTTAAACATTTTTTATATATGGTAAACTGAATCAAAAATTAAATTAATATTAATATAAGTACTGTCTCTTATTTTCTATTTCTACAGGCTTTAGAAGTGAGTGAGATAGAAGTGAGGTAGTCCAAGTTTCTTTGTGGACCACAGGAACTGCACATCACTGCTCCAGGGAATGTTATAATGAGAGGAATTCACTGCCAACCAACACAATATATTGGTCAAAATTCTGGAGTTAGATTTGTTTAAGACTTGTATAACTAAACATAATCGTTTAAAGCCCAGCTCTGGCCATGGCAATCCCACCCTCCCAGTCACCTCATCTAACCCATTAACTGGTTTAAAAGAAAAATAATGAGATTTACTATTTGCCAGGACAGGAATTGATAGTAATTCTGCCTACCAGGTTACAGGCAAAACCACATTTTTAGTAGAGTGGAAAGGGATAGAACCTTAGCAAAATGTTTTTTTGACTGTTTGCATTTTTGTTGACTGAATGGGGTCTATAATAAAAATTGTTCAGACGTATCATTCATTTGCACAAGCAAAATTAATCTTCACAGGGATTTGCTTAATTCACTTATTTCCTAGGATTGTTAGCACCATCTAGGGGCAATAATGCAGTATTTTTCTTGAAATACCTCAATCTAAAGAAAAACCTCATTATTGCCATTAGAGGGCGATGCTGCCGATCCTAGGAAATAAATGTTTTAAGAAAAATATGTAGAAGATTATTTTGCATCTGTGCCAATCCTTGACACATTCACACAGAACATTTTTACACTTTTACATTCTCATACTGTTTAGGCCGAACAATGAAAACTACGTGGGCTACAGTTAGAGGAAGCATACTCTCTGTGTCCTAATATGAAGCAGGTGCTGGAATATTGACCATAAACGGGAGATATCCATTAACATGGGCTAAATTGTCTATTTGAGAGAAAACTGTAATTTGACAAGATCTATCTAGATATATGTAAAAAACATATAGCACTTTCCATGATATAGACAGGTCCTTAAAACAGGTAAACTCAACTTAAACAGCATTGCATATGGCACTGGAAGAAGTCTAAAGTCTCAATGGCTGTAGCGAAGTAAGTGAAGTTTGGGAAAATTACTTGTCCTCTAGACAAATATAAATTTGATTCCATTGCAGTTTATGAAACCAATTTGTGAACCTGTAAACTCAATGATCCTTCATAAACCATTTTTTATTGAGAAAATTGTAATTTATATTTATAAAGTATTTTTCAAGCCTGTGTTTAATTGATAAAACTATTTATCAAGTCTGCAGTTACTTTACTTTGTGTAAAGTCATTATGATGGTATCATAAATCAAACAGATAAACATAAGTAGCTGATATGCATGAATTCAACTTATAAGCAAAAAAAAAAAATAAAAACTCCAGAGCGTATAAACAAATAGTTTGCTTCCTTGAGATCGCCTGAAACCTCTGACTGTGGTTACACAATAACATAATTGTATTTGATATTAAAGGCTCATTGGCTCATTGACCTGATAACATGAATTATACTTACAGGAAATATATGCTTAAAAAATTGGGTTTCATCTACTCAATGGGGGAAAACCACCCCCAAAAACCTCTAAATTAAGCGTAATTGTCTTCACATAATGTGATTTCTCACAAACCTATTCTTTTTGACGTTTGCAGCTGCTGTTTTCTCATATTTAATAGTAAAGTCACCGAATTTAGTCTGCAGGAGGCAGTCATTTTTCTTGATCTGTGACCTCAATCATGTATTTAATTATTTGTAGAGTTTAAACAGGAAATGCACGGTGCATATAATGCTGTCACAGAAGATTATAATTATAAATCTATATGACTGCTCCCCTGCTAATACAGTATTTTATTTAGGGCAGTTGATATTATTTAATAAAGCAGTGCAAAGTACCATGGCTATGTTGTGTTTCCATACTTGGTATTTTTATAACACTGTATGTAGTATGAAGTGGCAGCACAATATATTACATACAAACTGGACACAAATATTACACACTTAGGGGGTGATGCATAGAGTGGATATTACTACTTGATCTCCATTAAACTCTGTAGTATTTCTCAATACCACAACCTGTATTTTGCGGCCCATTCAAAGAATAAAGACTGTGATATTGGTCCTATGTTAATAGAGAGTTCCGTGATAGGAGGAGGGTCAGTCATATGACTTTGACCATGCTCTCCTCCTGGATTTTTTTTTTTTTTACAAATTAATTTTTGTGCTACCCTAGCTTTCAACTCCCAAAGTCAGCAGAGCGCAATGCACAATGTGTTATGATTGTATAGAGCTTTTTTTAAATGTGGCTGCTTTTGAAATGTACTCCTATGCAAACTATGCAAAAGTTCCAGTAACTCATAGCAACTAATCACATTTCATTAGTTGCAGTCTGAATAATTTAGGACTTATTTGGATCTATGCCTGTTCATAGAGGTGCATTGTATGTATCAATGGGCATTTCCTTAAATATATAAAAATAAATATTTTGCTAGGGACACTGGGGGGCATATGTATATATTTCCCCGATTTATGTACACTGACCCATACAATTTTTTTAAATACATGTAATATATACTATGTACTGTATACATACACCTGTGTCTGTATAGTTTTTTTCCCCAATCTTTTGATGAAAATAAAAATGGGTTAAAGCTCAACTTCAGGAAGCTTAAAATGATCCCTTACAGTTGGGTTGCATCCACAAGGATTAATTGCTTGTTTAGGTCTAGGGAACTTGTTAAAGAAGATCTACCTCCTCCTTGCTGTTAGACTGATTACTGAAGCATCTGTTCCCCCACGCTCCAGATGTCTAAGATCCTGACTTCATCAAGACCAACATGGGTCCATAGCCTTGTATTGAACATGATGACGCTGATGGGCAGTCCACTGCTGGAGCATGGGGGAGCGCCATCTGCTGGGGCAGGGATATGCAATTAGCGGACCTGCAGCTGTTGCAGAAGTACAAGTTCCATGAGGCATAACAAGCTTCTGACTGCCACAAACATGACACCCAGAGGCAGAGGCATGATGGAACTTGTAGTTTTGCAACAGCTGGATGTCCGCTAATTGCTTATCCCTGTGCTAGGGCATCAGAGGATCAAGTTAAATTTCAAGCTCTTTTACAGTCCCCTAGACTAAACGAGCTGCTAACCCCAGTTTTAAAGGCGTTGTAAAATCAGAAGGTTTTTTTTTTTATCTTTTTTTTTTTGTAAAATTCTGTTTTTATTGATTTTTCCACACATAAAGCAGCATAAAACAATTCAACGGACAAGGTCGGGTCCTGTCCGCTATTGGACCACGCAGGGTCCATTAAACAATATAATACCCCAACCCTCCACCCCCTAACAAACCCCAATTCTCTTTACTTGACCCCAAGACAGTGTTCATGTACATACAGGGTATATTTATATTGAAAGCCATATGCAGACAATAGGAAGACCAATAATATATATATTAAGAAGTCTGGTGCCCCCAAGCTTTGGTAAACTGTGCAGGGAACCTTATAAAATATACATGCGTGAGGACCTACATCCATTGTTTGTCAAGGACCACCACCTCCAAAAAGCCCCCTAATGCAGTGTCTCAGAACAAGAAGGACAATTCAGATCCTGCTAAGAAAAACAAAACAAAAGTAAAAAAAAAAAAAAAAACCTCCATTCTAGCCCGCCGTATCTGCCGAGGACAACCACGCCTGCCAAATTTGAGTAAACTTCCTTTCACAGTCTCATTCCAGATAGGTTGCCCTATAAAATTGAACCATGGCATTCACCAGGCCTTTCCAAAAGGACAGCGTAAGGGATGCCATTTGTTTCCACTTCAGAAGGATTGCCTTTTTGGCGTAAAACAGTACAATGGTCAGCAGTGTCCTATGTGCCCTAGAAGGAACCACCTCCTTGACTAGTTCCAATAGGCAGACTCTGACAGTCAATGGAATCAGGATACAGAGCACCTCAGATAAGCAGATAGTCACTGCTGACCAGAATCTGTATCGATGAGCAAGTCCAAAAAATATGCTCAGCATCTGTGGGGAAGTGGGTACATCTCCAGCATTCCGCAGAGGCAGCGGGGTAGATTTTTGCTACTCTGGCAGGGGTAAAGTATGATCTATGGAGAAATTTAAATTGTATTAATCTATCCCTGGCTGACACTAGGTATTGAAATGGCTGGTCCCAAAGATCATCCTAATCTTCCCCTTGCCGGTCTGGAATTTCTGTTGTCCACCGTTCTCTACATCTTGATACTGCAGGAGGGGTCAGTTTAAACAACTCCTTATAGATTATGGACAACGTTTTAGGCAGCCCATCTCCAGAGAGCAAGTTCTCCAAGTTCGAAGCCAGCAATTCTACTGGGACATCTTCAAACTGAGCCTGGAATGCATGTCTGAGCTGGAGGAACCTAAAAAAAGTAGGGGTTGGGGAGATCATGTCTGGCTTTAAGTTGGTCAAAGGTCAATAAATTCCCTCTCTAGTGATGTCTCCCAGAGTCTTAATTCCTCTGATGGACCAGGTTATTGGGTCTTGAAAGTGATAAAAATGTGATAGTCGGGGGTTCATCCACAAGGGTGTTGATGGAGAGAAGCCCCTATAGCTCAGACCTGCCATTTTCAATGCAACGGCCCAAGCCCTAGTCGTGGCCTTCATAGATTCAGTAAGGGGGTTACCTGGGCTAGCACCCCGAAAGATCACCAGCCTCTCATAAGAACCCAAGTGCGCTGCTTCCAGCACTGTGGCTGAGTCCCCATCATCACCTGTCAGCCATCTGCGCACAAACACCATCCTACTAGCCAAGAAATACTTCTGCCAATCCGGGAGTACCAATCCACCCCTATTCAGGGGCTCCTGGAGAGTCTTTAAGCCTATTCTAGGTATGCCAGGTGACCACAAAAATGTACTAGTCAGGTTGTTGATTTTAGTAAAGAATGACTTGGGGATCCATATAGGAGCATGTCTCAAAAAATATAGGATAATCGGAAGGAGTTTCATTTTTAGCAGGCTTATCCTCACTATCAAAGAGAGTGGGAGTTTAAGCCACGTCTGTATTTTCTGCTTAAATAGGGAGAGCAGCGGAGTCAAGTTTAGGGGCAGATAGTCCCTGACCTTGGCTGAGACCCTGACTCCCAAGTAGGTCGGAGAGGAGACCCACCTCAGGGGAAGGGATGGATCCGCCACCGCCCTTGCCCCTTCATCAAGAGGCAGGATGGACGACTTCTCCCAATTCGCCCGTAATCCCGAAAAGACAGCAAACTCACTAAGGATAGTTAGGGAGTTCTGAAAGGATACCCCAGGGTCCCTCAGGAAAAGAGTGAGGTCATCGGCATACAGCGCCAAGAATTCACTGATGGAGCCCACCTGGATGGCCCCAGACGGTCGTGCTGCCCGGAGGGCGATCACCAGCGGCTCCATAATCAGGGCGAAGAGGAAAGGTGAGAGTGGACAGCCTTGCCTAGAGCCCCTGCCTATAGCAAAGAATGGAGAGATTGCTGAGCCTATTCTCACCGCCGCCCTGGGGGACCTGTAAAGTAACTCAATCCAACCCCGAAACCCGGGGCAAAACCCCATTCATTCCAAAATGGTGTGCATAAATCCCCAATCTACAGAGTCGAAAGCTTTCGCTATATCAATTGAGACCAGTACTCTCTGGGATGTGGCTCTACATGGGAGTTGTAGGTGAGTAAATACCCTGCGAAGGTTGGTGTCAGTGGACTTGCCCGGCATAAACCCTGTCTGATCTATATTCACTAGGGATGGGATCACTTTGGCCAGACAGGTGGCCAGAACTTTTGTGAGGATCTTGAGATCCATGTTTAGAAGGGCGATGGGGTGATATGAAGAACATTCTAGAGGATCCTTACCTGGTTTCAACAAAGAACTATATAGGCCTCCAGCATCGAATATGGCAGTGTATGGTGTCTGTGGCAGAAGTCAAACAAGGAGCCCAGCCTAGGGGCCAATGTCTCCGCATAAGTCCTATAAAAGTCAGCCGAGAAGCCGTCCGGCCCAGGCGCTTTGCTCGGGGGAAAGGCATGCATGACCGTCTCTATCTCAGAAGGGGTGATTCTGGCATCCAAAAGCTCCCTATCCTCTTCCGATAATGCTGGAATAGGCAGTCACTGCAATAAGGAGTCCAGGGCTTCCTGGCTATACGGCGGGATAGGGGAATACAGGTCTGAAAAGAACTGGACAAAAACCGCCATAATTTCCACAGGATCGGAGACCACTTCACCACTAGCATTTCTGATTGCTGGGATATTGGGGATAGAGGGGTGATCAGATACCAATAGGGCTAAAAGCTTACCGTTCTTGTCCCCCTGGATGAACAGAGACTCTGAACAGTGCCTAGCTTCCGTGTGCGCCAGATCGGAGTAGTGCAGGGCGAGAAGGTGCTGTGCCCCCAAGAGTGACAGAAAGGAATCTTCAGTCGGGGAAGCAGCCTGACGCCGCGCACACTCCCTCTCCTCGGCCACCAGCTCCTCAATCACTGCATTATGATCTTTACGAGATGCTTTAATAGCCGATATACATTCTCCCCAGAGTACAGCCTCAGGGCATCCCATGTCTAGGTGGGGGAGACGGAGTCCTCGTTGGCCAACCAATAGGAGGTCATGGATGTTTGGAGGTGAGAAGTAAACTGTTCCTCCTGTAGCCAACCCAGAGCCAGTCTCCACGCTCCCCGCCCCAGAGCGGTCCCAAGGACAGAGTTAATGCCATAGGGTTATGATCTGAGACACCTCCTGCGAGGTATTCCACGTCATGAGCCAAGGCTAACAGCTGAGTGTTGGCAAAGGCTAGGCCTATCCTAGCTTTAAACATGTGTCTTGGAGGTGTGAGAAAACTCATGAGACTGCAGGTGTTTCCACCCCCATACCTCCGTCAACCCCGCAGCTGACGCCCAGGAGGACAAATCCACAGAACTCTCCCTAGTTGGGTTGGAGGAGTCTAGTGCAGCATCCAGAACTGCATTATAGTCCCCCATCCAGAGCACCGGCAAATGTGACCAAGGGGCCAATTTCACCAACAGGTCGGTGAGAAGACAGTGACTGAAAGGGGGAGGCACATACACATTAACTGATAACATTTTCACTTGGTACAAATCAAGCACCACAGCCACATATCGTCCCCCCGAGTCCAAGAACACCTGGTGTACAGCACATTGAACGGATCTGCTAATGAGGATAGAAACTCCTCTTGCAAATGTGGAGTAAGTTGGATGTACTGCCCTTTGGACCCACGGCTTACGCAGGGACATTATCTTACTGCCATCCATGTGTGTCTCCTGTAGGAAGATGACATGTGGCCTGTGCATTTTAAGATACTGGAAAACCGTAGCCCTCTTATACTTATTGTTTATCCCACGCACATTCCATGACACTGTTTTTAGCTTATTAGCCATTCACCCATCACAGTATAATGAAATGTGGGGATATTACGTCGCCCAAAGGGGCAAGGGGGGACTGTCCCATAATAGTACATCTTCCCATATGAGCAGAGCAATAGTAACCATGTGCAGTCCAGGTGAGTAAAGAGAAAAACATCCCTGCTGTCATACCGTAACTTGCCCCCAAAAAAAATGGGGAAAACCAAAAACAAGGTATGCAGCCTGTACCCCAAAACAAAAAACAAAACTGGTAAGCTGTAGTTGTTGCTCCCCAAAGTTCAGCATGTCGCAGCCCTTCGTCTTCGGGTGGTAATGGTGCTCCACTTGCTCCGGTGTAGAAAACAAAAGAGAAAGGGATGAGTAGGACTCAGTCCAGGCCCCAAGAGGGAATCACTTCAGCCAGTCAGCAGGAGAGACGGGCAAAGCCATAATACAGGATACCTTTCTGCCTTAAGGAGTAGACCAGGTGCAGCTGTCAATGTGGGGATACTATGTCCATCCATTGAAGGTGGGTAACAAGCCACAAGGGGAGAGTGGTCTCCATTATGGATCCCTATCCAACCAATCACACGCTTCTTGAGGATTGTCAAAGAACTTGACCAGGCCTTTGTGTTGTACCCTCAGCTGACTGGGATATAAAATGCTGTATTGAATCTGTTTTTCTCTCAGCTTTTTCCTAATATCATTGAAAGAGCGGCGTCTCCTCTGCGTTTCCGCCGAGAAATCTGGAAACAGCATGAGCTTAGCATTTTCATATTTCAGGTCCTGCTGTTTTCTGGATTCAGCTAGGATCATATCTCGGTCCCTGTAATTTAGGAACCTGACAAGGAAAGGCCGGGGCAGCGCACCAGGTGGACGGCTCCCCGTAGGAACCCTGTGCGCCTGTTTCGACTATATATGTAGGAGGCAGGTTATCCCAGTTGAGCAGGGTTTTGAAAAGCTGCTCCGCAAATACACCATTGTCTGGCCCTCGGCCCCCTCCGGCAGCCCGACCATCCTCACGTTATTCCGCCTCTGCCGGTCTTCTGCGTCATCGGCCCGCTGTTGTAGAGCTTTCACCATGTTCTTTAGGTCAGCTAGCTGTGTGTCTTGTGACTGGGTCGTGTCTTCTATGTCCGAGATGCGGCCCTCTGCAGTAGTTAGGCGCCCCCGGATCTTGTCCATGTCGTGTCAGATCAATGCACTTTCGCTGGACAGGCAGTCAATGTGTACCAAAAGTTTGGACTTACTTGCCAGGATGGCCTCCAGGATAGGCTTGGTGATTGCATCCACTTGCTTGGAGGCCGGCGGCGCCACGCCAGTCTGCTGCTGAGAGCCAGCCTCCTCCACCATGGCTTCTCCTTCCATCCTCGCAGTCTGACACGTGTGTATGGAGTCACGGGATCCAATATGGCGAAGGCAGGGCCCGCCCCCTTCCCTGCAGCTGACGGAGATGGCTTCTGTTTCTGCTGCTTCAACAGCTGTTTCCCCCTCCGCTTATATGATCCCATTGTCATCTCCAGGTGGTCAGGGGACTGTACCCGGGGTGTTGATGCAGAAAGGCCGGTGAGATCACTCCTAAATCAGGATGATAGAGCCAGAGTGCTGCGGAGCTCCCAGAAGATGTGACCTGCCTCGATCACATCCGGCCACGCCCCCCATTTTTTTTTATCTTAATGCATTCTATGCATTGAAATAAAAAGCCTTCTGTGTGCAGCAGCCCCCCTCAGTCCCCCTAATACTTACCTGAGCCTCATCTCTGTCCAGCAGAGTCAGCTAACCAATCGGGGGGGGGGGGGGTGGGCCACGGGTCTGTGTCTGAATGGACACAGGGAGCTGTGACTTTGCTTGGGTTCCCCCATAGCAAGCTGCTTGCTGTGGGGGCAATCAACAGGAGGGAGGGGCCAGGAGCACAGAGGAGGGACCCAAAAAGGGGAGGATCTGAGCTTCTCTGTGCAAATCCACTGCATAGAGCAGGTAAGTATAACATGTTTTTTATTTTTATAGAAAAAAAAAATAAGACTTTACAATCACTTTAAGTTTCCCAGAGTTGGGCTTTAACAGACCCGTGTTAGGTCTATGGGCAGATGGCTCTAAACTGACATGTATCTGCTTGCATTCTTATACCTCAGATCCGTCATGTTTAGGTCCAAAAAATGGAAAAGGGCGGAGACCTCCTTTATTTTTTTCAGACCTTGATGGACTTAGAGGTAATCTGCATTTCCATAGACATAAACTGTGAACTTTTGTTCAGATCTGTCTGAAAAACTGACAGTCAGATGTGATCAGGAACAGCTGAGTAAAAGGGGCCTATGTTTTAATATGAACCATATTCTGTAGTGCAAATCTACAAAATGCAAAAAGCACTAAAAATGCATAGGTGTGAATCAGGCCTTAGACTATGGCTTTGTTTCCACAAGCTTGTTAAAAAGCTCCATACTGGTAATTAACACACTGATGTGGGAACATGCCTCCCAGCTACAATCCCTCACTTCATTTAGTAATGGTGGTAAACCAATAACCACAAGACTTCTCTGTGATTGCTTAGTTAAAAGACTAATAATAACGGCTGCAAAAGCTAAGATGCTTTGTATTTTTATAACAGGTCATTTTCCATATCCTTGTGTTGTGTTGATTTTTCCCTGAGCTACTTTATTCCCAAAGCTGTGATTTACCAATAAAATGCAAGAATGCAGAGAGCAAGATCAGCCAATCAAAAGACCGTTTTCATGTTCCAACTCCACAAAACGATTTACAGCTGGTAGCTGGCTGGATGCTACTACTGGACACTGGGTATTAAAGTGACATTAAGCCTTCATTTTTTAAGCACTTTCAGTAGTTGATTTAATCACTTCCATCACTGAGCATGCAGTGTCTTTATTTTTTAATCCTTTCCTATGTTCCAGTTTAAGCTGGTACCATGCTCCAGGTTTCCTGTTTTAGAGTGACTTCTTTCTCTTGCAGCTTCCTATGGAATCTCCCTTACATACATTAAAGCTGTGTCTCCCTGCACTGTGTGCATTAAAGTGGTTCTAAAGTCCATTTTTTTTTTTTTACCTTAATGCATTCTGTGCATTAAAGTAAAAAAACTTGCCACCACCTATCCTAACCCACCCCCATCCATAGCACACAGCTTGCTAAGGAGGCACCCCGAGGAAGGAGGAGTGAACACCAGCATGGGACTGCCAAAAAGGAGCTAAGGCTACTCTGTGCAATAGTGTTGCACAGAGCAGATAAGTATATTTTTTATTTTAACTGAAGAAAAAGAACATTGATGCTGGGTTCACACTGCAGACAGATGTGGCTGACAGCAGGGGTCCAGTGCGTACCTGTTTTCAATTTCAGGGACGAATCAGGCCCAAATTTTTGCCTGAATTTGGACCTGAAACTGAGCTAAAGATGCACAGGATCTCTGTGCAATTTGCTCCGCACCCACCATGGTGATGTGTGAACCGACTCCATTGAGAGCAGGTCACACTCTCCTGTCATGTGAATTGGATGCGGGAACCCAGCTTTCATATTACTTTAATAGAAACACACAGTCACACAGGATAGTAAGGCACTTCTCTGCTCCTCCCTCCTATCTTCTCCAAGCTAAGAAACTGGCTGGAGACTACACTGTCCACTGTTCACACATTCCTGTGAGGATTGTATGCTCAAGAAAGCAGCACTAAGACAACAGGAACCAACAGCACTGAGAGTTGTAAACTGAAAGTCCCGGGGTAAAACCTTTAACTAAAAAGTTTATTTTCTTGCGCTCAATGCGTTAAAACAAAAAAATGCTGAGGTACTTTAACCCCTTCCTTACTGGGCACTTAAACCCCCCTCCTGCCCAGACCAATTTTTGGCTTTCAGCGCTGTCGCATTTTGAATGACAATTGCGCGGTCGTGCGACGTTGTACCCAAATAAAATTTGCGTCCTTTTTTTTCCACAAATAGAGCTTTCTTTTGGTGGTATTTGATCACCTCTGCGTCATTTCTGATCGCCGCTATAAACAAAAATGAGCGACAATTTTGCAAAAAAGAACAATATTTTTTACTTTTTGCTAAAGTACAAATCCATTAAAAAAAATTATTCATCAGTTTTGGCCGATATATATTCTTCTACATATTTTTGGTAAAAAAAAAATCGCAATCGGCGTATATTGATTGGTTTGCGCAAAAGTTATCGCATCTACAAACTGGGAATTGATTTATGGCGTTTTTATTATTTTATTTTTTTTACTAGTAATGGCGGC
>BLSH010380131.1:1102221-1155136 GCA_018402905.1 Glandirana rugosa
TTATTTCCCCCTCATCACCCCCCCCCCCTTCCCACTTACCCCCCCCCCCCCTTTTTTTGTTTCTTCTTTCATTTCTAGTAATTTCTGTTGAATCTCTGTTATATATTACATTTTTGTTTTTCTTACTGTTAGAAATCCCAGATGAGGTGCATGCATTTTTTATTTTGCCACTTGACCTTTGGTAACTTTTCAATCGACAGGATGTTAGTTTTTTTGTGTAGTTTCTTATGTCTCATGGCTCATGTGTTGGCTTATGTTAAAGTTCTTATCTGTATGATAAATTCTTAAAATAAAGTGTTAAAAAAAACTTTTATTGTGAATTTTGAGAATGATTTACTCTACAGTGCCAGCAGTTACAGGGGTTGGTGGAGTGTTGTATCTACATTTATTTACTGCTTAAGAATATGTAAGAGTCCATATTGTAGCCACAATTCCACTTTAAGGGCTTATTTGAGGCAGTGATCTCTTCTCTAATGGTAGTTTCAGAAAATCCCCAGCCAAAAAATTATGCTGACGAAAGCTTGAAAAGAGTGGGAAACTAATGACTATTGCTCTTCCTGAGATAAGCCAGTTCTTATATTGTACAGCATGTGAGCCACACTTCGCTCCAACAAATGCCAAACCAAACATGCCTGTGCAACTAGAATCTCTGTTTATGCCCAAAGCTAAGCTATTTCATGCCTGCACCCCAGACTTTTTCCTTAATATTTATGGCCACTTTAACATCAAATCTTTATCAATTTAATACATTCTAAAGAGAATAATAAATGATTATGGAACTACAATGGTCTCTAAATAACAAGCTACAACCATCTATGTTAAAACAGACCCATATTTACGGCCAACTTCATTGACATCCACAGGTACGCAATTCTAATTCCTGTATGTTGCTACTAGTCCTATTCATATCTGATCATGTCTAAACCAGAAAAAAACTCCCATGTTGCTTTAGACATTTGTCCTGATTTCCTCCCTACAAACTGAACTGTCAATCAGCATGATGTAAAGGAAAAAGTAGATACAGGCATTTCATCAGGATGTAATATTCTGGAATGGCCAACAGACTCATTGTCAATTGCAAGAAAGGAAGGTAAAATGTTTAACCTTACCGTTTTTAGCATTTATAGAGCAATGTCCTAGTTTTAAGTTGAATCACAGTTTTTTTTTTAGTGTATACAACCGTGACTAAGAGCTTAAAGGGGAATTTTATTTTCTCAGTCAACATTACAGTAACTATTTTTTATCCAATCCTATATGCTACTAGCATTAGTAAAAAGATAGGAAGGCATAATATATTTACTGGTTTAAAGCGGAGCTCCAGGCTCCTTCAGAAAAAATACAAATACTGTAGCTGCTGACTTTTAATATTAGGACACTTACCTGTCCACAAATCCAGCGGTGTCTTCATCCACGCCTATTTTTCAATTGGCTCTCAGGTGCTGCCACTGCCATTTTGGCTAAAGAAAAACTGGCAGTGAAACCTTGTGGCTTCACAGGTGATTCCTTACTGCGCATGCGCGAATCATGCTGTGCTTTGTGAATGGCCCGACACCAGGGGAAGGTGGAGGGGGGCTGAACTTCTGGCTGAGTTTTCCACGGTGAGATCAGCTAAAACTGGGAGCAAGTACCTGTCAAACCAGGTACCCGCTCACCCCCCGAAAGGTGCCATATGTGGCAACAGAGGGGGGGAGGAGGCAATCAAGTGGAGCTTCCCCTTTTGGGTGAAGCTCCACTTTAAAGTTGCTTCTTGGATTGTGGCCTAGGCCAAAATGAAATAATACATCCCAGGAAACATCATGGGCATTTTTTTTCATCCGGAGGAGGGGCTTTCTTAGCTAAACACACCCTTCTGCCTGCATGCCAGTGCTAAGGGCAGATGGATTCCTTCCAGGAAGTAAATGCTACTTGAATCTTCTGCCCTCACTCAAGATGGCTGTGGCTAGAAATGTTGGGGGGGGGGGTTCTCACAAACTTTTTGCCAACAAAATAAAGCATGGAAACATAGACAAAGAACAGGTACATAAAATATTCACTTATACAAAATCCCACAAATATACACAAAGACTGCATAATATATTAAGGGCAGTTGTTTTCATTTGCAGGATATTGTATAGGACATTATGCTTGGTACAGATTACCTTGTTTGAACATCAGACAATAAAATCTGTTGAACTGGCTTTAGTGGAAAATTGGCATGGTGATAAAGGGTGCTTCAAGGTACATGATTTTGCAAATTGCAGGTCTGTGCTTTGGATATTTTCCAGGGTATTTTATGTTTAATTTTGCCTTGGGGGCATGTTCAGAATATTTTCTCAGTGACTACACATCAATGTCAAACTTTTATCAGCCTTGTCTGCCATCACCAAACATATGCTACTGATTAAAATAATCTCACATATTTGGTCATTTTTGGATCAGGATCATATAAAGATAGATGCAGGAGTGCAAAATTGTCAACTTTGCTAGCTGATATAAAACTCTGCTATGCACTGAACACTAAGCCCCTCTGGCAGTGATGAGATTAATATCCTGAATCATAAGCCAGACTGAAGCTGTGGTTCTTTGCATTATAGCTGTCTTACATATGCTGCTGACTATGGTCTGGTTCCTCTCCGCAGGTCATTTCCGGGAGCTGGTAACAGAACCGTCATGCTGACCATACTGCAGAATCATGCAGAATAGATTATACATAAAAAGTACAATACCTAAAGTTTCTGTATGGGTGGCCTTTCCACATCAGTAAATACATTACTACTCTGAAACATCTGAACTTTCTCTGCCCATATTTCGAAAAAGAAAGAATGATGCCAGATACTGTCGAGCAACTAGCATTTTCATTTGTATATCAGCAAAGGTATGTATTTCTCTGTGTACATGTTTCCTTTAGGCTTGCTATTGCCAGATGGATTGAACTACTTGGCATTTGTTTTATTACCACGAGCTGGGTTAATCTGCAGCAGATTTGGCCATCAATGCTGAGGGTCAGATTTGAGACATACAGCCATGTTGGCTCCCGCACCAAATACTCAAAACATGCACAGGACAATAGAAGTGACCACATGGACTGACCCACCCCTACATACCTTCCAACTTTCTGAGATGAAAAAGGGGGAAACATTGCAGCACAAAGTATGTAGGCAAAGGAAACACCCCTGCCACTCCCTGCTATGCGGACCACAAAGAATTATTACATACCGCATACATAGCTTATAAAGGAATTAATTTTAAAACAATAATTTCTTATTTTAATTAAATTTTCACAGCAACTTTTCACATTGTAAGTGATCAAATTGAAGAGGGTGAATTTATACTTTGTGATAATTTCAGACATCAGATCCATTAAAATCATAAGATCATACTGACAATTGCTTATAAAAATCGATGGTGTTATGGCTAGCAAAAAAAAAAAGTTTTACTTACTACAGATCATTATCTAGTTTAGATTAAACAAATAATCCATTTGTCTAGTAGTTTCTTTAGGGGTTCCTATACTTTTTAAATGGATACTTTTGCCTTTTCCTTTCTTATACCGAGGGAGTCGTTTTATTAGGGATGTATGCTACTAGCAGTTTTTGATCTCCAAAGATTGTATGAGTGCTATGCAGCATAGAAATAATAATTTATGGCTCAGTGAGGACATTCCAAAACATTGCTTCTGTCTAGAGATACAGTACATGCCGCTGAATGCAGACACAACAATGTTTATTTAGGCTTGGTCTATATTAACTTCTCTTAAAGCACAGGGAGGAGAAAGGGGGTGTATGATGTTTAAATTAACAAAATTCCCAATATCTAAGGAAGTGTATTAAAAGAGATAATGTGGTTAAAGTACTGTTAACCTTTAAAAGTCAACAAGCAAATATCTGAATTCACAATATCCCATTTTTATAAACATGTGGTCCCTACTACAAATCATACAAGAATGTTGGCAATGAGGGCAGGCATGCAGATATATGCTGAATGTGTACAATGTGACGTATGAATCTATTTGAAGTATGAGCAGGTAATTAACTGCATATGATTGAAATTGTACAATTAAATAATCTAGATTTACCTATGTAGTTAGTCCCTTAAAGGGAAAAAACACAACAATTCAGCTTGCTTTTCTCCCTTAGGATTATATCTCTCCTTTCAACATATACACTTTGCATATCCAAATCAGACTCTCATTAAGCTCAGCCGAAAAGCCGACTTCATAAAGTGCAGCTGTTTTGAGGGCCTATTTGTCAGCTCATGCATATAAACAGGCCAGTATTCATGAATGAATATGCACTTACATGTCCATGCATACGTGTGCTTACAGGAAAATACACTTCAGTAATTCACTTATGCATGCCAGACTAAAAATATGCATACACTATCAAAAGCAAAATGAAGGCACTACAACCCAGTCACGTACAATGTACGCAGAGAGTTCTTGCAAAGGCTGAGGTTCAGCTCTGGCTTTTGCAGGTCCTCCTAATTGTTTATCAGTCCTAGGGGCCTTCTGGCAGATTTTATTTCGAGAAACATCTTTGGCTTTATCTTGTTTTTTTAACCTCTTATCTCCTTGTGACATTTTATTGTTCGCACCAGAAATCTTGGCTTAAATTGATAGTAACAATATGCACTGTTTTATGGAAAAAACATAAACTAAATAAGCAAAATTTCAAAATGTAAAGATGTACTGTAAGCCCTCCCACAATCCTATGAACTGGCCATATTGTTAAATAATGGCAAGCCCCAGCACGTTATACTAGAACAATCATAATCAAAACCTTTGACGGGTACTGTATGAAAAAGGTATCAGTCTGCTAAAATGAATATGCAAAGTAATTTTACTCATTTTAGGTTAGTTTAAATGACTAATATTGCAAGGATGGCCTTCTGCTTCCCTATTAACTCCTATTTAATGTAGATGTATAAATCAGTGCTAATAAGAAAGAATCAACAATATCAGTGATGGGATCTGCAAAGATGGCGACTGCTCAAACAAATGTGGTTTTGGAGACAACATTTTGAAAATGAATGAGCTCCTCTGACTGCTGTGTCTTCTCCAAACCCTCTCAATCCATATTCTGCACACCTTCCTGAGAACGATGAAACACACTTCAGTTTCTGTAGACAGATTGACCCCCCAGAATTAAAACTGTGGTCTTCCCAACCCATTGCAGTACCATCAAGCTGTTCTTCCCTCAAGGGTCATAGACTGCTGCAAGCATTCAATAGTTATGAGGGGGGTGGCTCCTCCATCTAGTCACATGGCAATCAAAAACCACCCCATAATAGGCACCATTGTAATGACTGTCCTGAAGTTAAAACAGACCTCTCCAAACTATTCCCTTATGATGCTGATAAATGGTAACCCTGATTTCCCTCCAAGTCTATAGGCCCTTTGTTTTTGCCCTTTCAGCCACAATTATGCATTTAGATTAAGGGACATTCTTTCCATAGGGAAATCGGTGGAGGAAATCAAAACTATGGTTGAAGTTGCCCCAATATTCAACCTCAGTTGACATGTATGCTGTTTTTTTCTGCCCATTTATGTGATAATGTGGGGCTACTTTATACCTGTAAACCTAATCGCTTGAACGTTTATACTAGATAAAAGTCTTAAAAAAAAAATTCAAGGTGAAAGTAATAAACCTACAGCAACTGTATTTTTCGTGCTTGATTATTGGACCAATAGGAGCACTATCCTGTTGTATTTATTTTCTAGAAGGTGCCATCATGCCCATGGATTTGTAAAATTGTATAAGATATTTGTAAATGTGTTTCTTTTTTGCTACTACAGCCCTTTCCTGTTTTATGCAGAAGATAGGTTACATGGCTTTTTAGTGTAAAAGAGAGGAATACCTAATAATTGAGGCCAGCAACATCAGCATTCAAACAGATAGTGGATTCTAGCTTCAGTTTGTGCTGATGCTGCTGTCCTCATTCATTCAGTTTAAAGCTGAACTCCAGGCAAAGATGAAAAGCGAACATTTAATCCAGTTATGAATTTATTCAAAGAAAATGAAATATATTTTTAAACACTGCTAGTATAAAGGTGCCTGTAGACATGTACTGAATGTTCACCAAACCCAGTCAGATAGGAAACACTTGCATGTCTACAATGTCTACAGGGTGTCTGAGTGTAGAAAAAATCTGCTATGCAAGCCATCTAGTGGGAAGAGCTGATGAATACTCCCCACCCCCCAGGATAGGCTGGAAACAAGGATATCTGCAAAATGCTCTCTTTTTCCATTGGTGCAAACATTTGCCTAATGAGAGCCTGCAAATTGGTACAACAGACCTTCATACAAAACATTGTTTAGTGCTAAGATGTCTATAGGCTGCTTAAAGGAGAAGTAGAGCCAAAATCATGTGCGGATCAGTTGGTTTTGCACTCCTGTGACTGGTTTTCAGCAGATAGCGGGCTGAAGTCCGCTGTCTACTGGCATCACAGAGCCATTTCAGGCTTGGGCAAGGCCGCAACACTGATGGCAGGATCTGCCCACATGCCTGGACTGGAACCCGGCTCAGCCTCTCAGTGAGCCGATGAGAGCCTGAGCCGGCTGTTCCTGCCCCCTCCATAGCCCAGCACTCCAGTGAGTGAGGAGGGGGCAGAGCAGTAAGTGGTGACTGACAGTCAGCAGCTCACTGCTTGGGGAGCTGTGAGAACTGAGCGATCTGTGGTGTTAGATCGCTCAGTTCTCAGTGTTAGATCCAGCGGGGGACAGATGCAGCATCAGACCGATGCTGCATCCACCTAGGTAAGTATAAATGTGCAAAAACCCCATACTTCTCATTTAAAGTGGAACTTCAGGAATTATCTTCATTGGCAACTTATAGTAATAGCCACCGCCTTCGAGGTCCTGCTTAAGCCACAGAGAGGGTCGCTCGCACATCCCTACTGTCATTTATTGTATTCTACAAAATGTTGTCTGAAAGTAGATTGTGACACCATCCACCCCTGCTTTCCACCTCAGAGAACAACTTGTATTCATTGTAAAATTACAAGGTGTTCTCTGAATGGCAGCAGGGGCCAGGCAAGCAACCTCCTGTGTTCAGTGGACAGAGGGGAAGTTGCTTGAGCAGGAAGAGTGTGGCTCTCAAAGTGTGTAGCTTGGGCTAAAACTGTGGTTTTCAATATCCCAACCGGCCCAACAGATATGGATAATTACATTGTGCTAGTCTAGACCAATGTAAGTTGGCCTAAAGATCATTTCTGGAGTTCCATTTTATATATTAGAAACTGGTCTGTCAAGTCTAGCAAAGCATTACAGTGCATTACAGCTCAGTCAATCTAAGGCTAGTTTCTTGCTTATAGAAGGGGGCAGACCTCATCAGTGCGTTGCTGCTCCTCCATTCTCCAGTTTCCATGCTGAGAATGGGAAGATGCTCCAGAACGACATACTCAAAAAGACTTTGGGAACTTTAAGACTTGCAAATGTAGTCAGATGCAAAAAAACTTCAAGCAAGCTCAATAGCTCTGATGAGGCAGCTCCCACACACCAAGGTTTCCCTCCCATGGACACCCAACAATAGCTCAAACCATATAAATACAGACAGGAGCACCAGACCAAAATCAGATAAAAGAGCCCAAGAACATTTTAATTGTTGATAAAAAAAGCCTTTTAAACACAACCAATGCATTTCAGGGGCAATAGCACTCCCCCTTCATCAGCGCTCAACACAGAATAAAACATGGATGGACTAAGAGAAAACAATGACCTCACAGATTTATATTAAAACCAGTAATAAACCATCTCCTTAGAGGAACAACTTGACAGCAGTTGAATTGGAAGAGGACCAAGCTGTATTGCTTACATGTAGCAGTGAATTGTGGGGTCAATCACTTTGATTATCAATGAATAAATAACACCTTTACATTTTCAATACATACCTTCTTTTAGACCCACTGAACTTGTAACTAGGTCTCTTTACACTCTATGCAATGCAGGCAGATCATGGCTGATGGGAGGGGCCTGTGCTGTATACCGCTTCCTAAAAACAGATGCACACATGTGATGTTAAAGGGGTTGTAAATGCAGAAGGTTTTTATCTTAATGCATTCTATGCATTAAGATAAAAAAAAAAAACCTTCTGTGTGCAGCAGCCCCCCTAACACTTACCTGAGCCCCATCTAGATACAGCAATGTTGCAGGAGTGTCTTGGCTGCCCGGGACTCCCCTCCTCATTGGCTGAGACAGCAGCACGGAGCCATTGGCTCCCACTGCTGTCAATCAAAGTCAGTCAGCCAATGAGGAGTGAAAGAAGTCTGAATCGACACAGGGAGCTGTGGCTCAGCTCGGGTGCCCCTATAGCAAGCTGCTTGCTGTGGGGGCACTCAACGGGGGAGTGGAGCCAGGAGCACAAAAGAGGGACCCAAGAAGAGGAGGATCTGGGCTGCTCTGTGCAAAACCACTGCACAGAGCAGGTAAGTATAACATGTTTGTTATTTTTAACTAAAAAAAAACAAAAAAAAAACAACGAGACTATTACAATCACTTTAAGCTTCCATGATAGAAATAATTGAAATCAGGGCTGGGGAGGAAAGGATGGTGAAGCAGGACGATGCTGAATGTTCTCCAGCCAAGAAATGAGGCAATCTTCTAAAACACACTTTGAGAAGCTCACAGTGTGCAGTGAGATCAGAGTAAGCAATTTCAGTACAGGAAAGGAGCCTGTATAACCGGGCAAGACTGGAGCTCAGCTTTAAACAAATGCTTCTATCAAACCCTGACCAATGTGTTTGCATTGAGCCTTCAGCTGTAGCTCCCTGTAAATGAATGCAAATAACTGAGACCATCCAATTTTCTTGGGTCAGTCTTTTATTAAATTAAGCACCACACTGCTTCTCCCTGCGCTGACAATGCTATCGAGGAACTACATGAAAACATAATGGTTGTGTGAGATGTATGAGGGGGCTGTCATTTCTTTTTTTTCTCTAGCGAAGTTTTCTTTACAGCATTTCACAGCAAATGCATCTTTCTCCAAATGTGTTTGTATGTGCCTGGACCTGCCCCCTCTCCTTCCAACCCCTGCAGACCTTTATAATTATTTATCTCAGTCCAGCAAAAGTTGCCATTTGTGACATAACTGGGTTATTTAAAGGCTCTTGTATTCTATGCTTCATTAAAAACTGCATCTCATCACAGTACAGAAATGCAAACAGCGCCTGGTTCGCTCATACAAACTGCCAGCTCAATAGCAGCTCCCTGGGTGTCCCCTCCCTCTGAGCTCCTCTGCATTACAGTCCCTGAGCGATCTCTCTTCTCTTTTTCGCTCGGTTTCCACACATCTATCTTCCAGTGTCACTCTCTTTTAACCAACTCTTTGGCATTCACTATTGTTTTCTTTCAGCAGCATGTTTTATATCTTCCTATAAACAGTGCAATGGCAGGGGGTAGCTAAGTAAGAAAAAAAATGCATGATCAAAACTGTGCCAGATTAACATACAAGGTATGCATCTAAACTACAGTTATTGCCTTTTGCTTATGTGAATGAAATAGCATGCAGGGAAATGTGGAGGAAAGCCAGATCTCAGAATGGCAGAGTTACTAAAACTGGAGAGTGGAAAATCTGGTGCAGCTCTACATAGGAACCAATCAGCTTCCAGGTTTTTTTTTTTTTTTGTCAAAGTTTAATTTAGTGGTTCTCAACTCCTGTCCTCAGGAACCACTAACAGGCCAGGTTTGCAGGATAACTGAAATACATCACAGGTGATATCATTTGCTGCTCAGTGATTGCAGTATTCTAGTCTGCATCTCCCCAAGGTTATACTTAAAATCTGGCCTGTTGGTGGGTCCTGAGGACAGGAGTTGAGAACCACTGGTTTAATTGAACAAGCTGAAGTTATAAGCTGATGCAGCTGCACAAGATTTTGCACTCTTCAGTTTTAGTGAATCAATCCCATCTTTAATCAAATTATAAAGAATACAGCTCCATCTATAGGAGTTGATGCACTAAAACTGGAGAGTGCAACATCTGATGCAGCTGTGCATGGTAGCCAATCAGCTTCTAAGCTTGTTCAATAAGCTTTGAGAAAAAAAACTGGAAGCTGATTGGTTTCTCTGCAGAGCTGCACCATATGAACCCCATAGTGTCTATGTATCGGGAAAGAATTATGAAAGTTGCCATAGCTGATTATGGTTACGCTGTAGTCAAGTGAAATCATAGCTTCCAACTGTCCCTCTTTTAGAACTAAACCCCTAAGTCCTTCTTTCTTCCTCAGATTTCTCATCTGTAAATTATGTACTAATCAATTACCAAAGCATGTTATACTACACAAAACCTATTATCCAGCCTTTAAAAGATCACTGGTGTACCTTTTTTCCATCTCAGAAGTTTGGGAGGTACAGTATGAGACACCACTACTACTCTTCCAATCCACATGTAGGAAGGTGCCATTACTGTCATTTATATTTTTCATTCAAGTTATTGTGTCAGGGGTTACCTTGCTGTGGTATGTCTGCAGTTTGGTCTGTTGAGGTTCCTGTAGTTGGGGTATTTAAGCGTGAAGTAGTTGGGCCTAAGAGGAGAGAGAGGGGTTTGGTCTGAGGAGACTTAGAAGTTGGAGATTGGTCATGGGGTAGAGAAGGGCCATACATAGAGAGATTTAACACTGTATGAGGATAGGGTCAACAATTAGCAGCACCCTTAAAGTGACTTTTAAAGTCTCGTTTTTCAGTTCTCTAAAAACAACAAACATGTTATGCTTACCTGCTCTGTGCAGTGGTTTTGCACAGGGCAGCCCAGATCCTCCTCTTCTCTGGTCCCTCTTCGTTGCTCCTGGCTCCTCCCTCCTGTTGAGTGCCCCCACAGCAAGCAGTTTGCTATGGGGGCAACCGAGATGAGTCACAGCTCCTAGTGTCTATTCAGACACGGAGCCCCAGTTTGGCCCTGCCCCCTCTCTCTCCTGATTGGCTGACTGACTTTGATTGACCATTGGCTTCCGCTGCTGTGTCTCAGCCAATCAGAAGGAGAGTCCTGGATGGCTGAGGCACTCGTGGACATCGCTAGCGAGAGATGGGGCTCAGGTGAGTATTAGGGGGGCTGAGGGGGACTCCTGTACACAGCATAGCATAGAATGCATTAAGATAAAAAAAAATCTTCTGACTTTACAACCACTTTAAGCAGGATTGTTAGCAAACCATTTACCTTCATTTGGGAACTGTATAGCCTAAAACAATTCTACAAATGTACAAAGAAGAAAAGGATGGAAGTCACACATCCAAGATGTCCTAGAGAGGTGAATAGAGTGGCAACCTCAGCCTAGACTCCAACCAGACCAAGCCCCCAATGCCTTTCACTCTGCCCCGGAGCTTAGTCATGGGGAAACACTTTGGGGGCATGGTCTGGTTGGAGTCAAGGCTGAGGTTGCCACTCTATTCACCTCTCTAGGGCATCTTGGATGTGCAACTTCCAGGGGCTACCCCTTTCTTCTGTATCCCTTTGCAGGAGCCAAGACGGGCTCCATCCCCTGTCAGCACTCCAAAGAGCAGCTGTGGATACACCATTCACATACCCCCTCTCCACCAAGCCTGAGCGGCGCACACTTCCTTTTCAAAATCCTACAAATGTTGAGGAGAAACGCTATCATCTTGAGACTTGTTGCGTTGCCATGTAATTATGTTAAAGAGGAGTTGTATGCCTATACCAACTTTACTCAGTAAATGGAATTGCTGGTTAAGTGAATCATCTCGTCTGATTCTTGGAAAGATAAAGTGAGTGAGATCCTACAGTGTGTGGGAGCCAGGAACAGAGTGTATGCCTAGATGTCAACTTTCTGGGTAATGCCCCGTACACATGATCCGAAAATTGGACGACATATCGTCCTTTTTTTTTTCATGCTAATCTCAGATCGAATCGGAAGAGTGTACTAAAGTCACAAATATTCTCGTACAACAGAATAAAAAAATCGGAAGTGATGTCATGTGTTGTAGTGTATTTGTATTGTATTGTCGGACGACAACTGTACTGATTAAACGAAAATCGTACGATCGGGCACCATGTGATCAAAATTTTCATGCTTGTCCGATCGAATATTATCTGATGAACTGTCATGATCGGCTCTCGTAAGCTGTGTACTAATGATCCGATTATCATACGATCGCATTGTATGCAGTATTTTTCGTCCGATTTTCAGATCGTGTGTATAAGGGGGAGAGATCAGTAAAAGAAAAAGAAGAAGCTAGTTCAGGAGAAATGATGGTGATGGCCAGTGTCACAGGTCCTGTTGGAGGGGTGGATTGGTGGCTGTATAGTTTAGCCTTCTTAGCAGCAGGGACCCTACTTTAGGGCCAAAAAAAGTTTAATGTGTACAGTAATGTGTGTTAAGAACTGGTGGTGGAAAATCAGTGTTTAAAGCTATTTTCCTCCAAACTGTTGTAGTCAGCACTGGAACAGGTGTTACTGGCAGGTGAAAAGAAGTTATTCTTCTGGTGTGGGGCACACAGTAACAGAATGGCCTATGGCAATGGGAGGGCCCTAATTCATGTATCAAGTAGTGTAGTATCATCATGACAGCACTTAAAAAACCTACCGTATTACACAGTCATAGCATGCTGTTCTCCAATGCTAGTGACCCACAAACTGTATCTTAATGCTATCACCTTTCCCCCAGGCTCATAGGCTAGGCAGCCAAGGGACGTTAAAAACAGGCTGTTGATTTACATTTTGACTTCCCCTAACCACCTACCTTCAAATTTACATGGCAGCCACCCAAGTTTGTTCACATTTCTGCAAATTTAACTTGGCATGCCACCTGCCAAACTCACTCATTAAAATAAATACAGCCACACTGTAATTTCATGCTAAATGCTTGGCACGTGGTTGTGGCTTGGTAATTCAATGTAAAATCCCCCTTATGATCAGAAAAAAACAGGCATTCTGGAGATAGCAGTATTGACTCCTGGATACCTGCAAACTAATGCTCAGGTGCCTGTGAAAAGGGATCACTTTTC
Organism: Glandirana rugosa; assembly: GCA_018402905.1. NCBI lineage: Eukaryota > Metazoa > Chordata > Amphibia > Anura > Ranidae > Glandirana > Glandirana rugosa. The sequence goes on from BLSH010380131.1 coordinate 1,115,151, forward strand.
AGAAAGGCAGTAAAGTCTGCCACTGTGTGCACTTAGTTGCAGATATCTGACAAGTGCAAAAGCTGTGTAGCAGTGCATCACCATCCCGATTAGTCCCCAAACATTGCTTAACAAAAAAGGGCAATAGTAGGTGGTATCTAAAAAACGTTGCCTTATTGGCATACAAGGTATGTGTATGCACCACACAGGCTTTAAAATGCTGCATACAGATGCGTATATTATATAGTTTTGTACACATCTGTTCACAATAGTATATAAGTCTATCAGCCCATTTCCACAGCTGTGTCCAGGGCCGTAATGCTGTGCTGCATTCAGCAGAATAAAAAAAAAATAGGACTATAAACATCAGTGTTATTTATGCTGTATGCATGTAAATGTGAAACTTTACATGTATACAAGCATACAGCATTAATGTAGCTTTTTGGCCACCGTGGTCTAACATGTGAATATCAACAATGTGTAGTCAGCTGCATTGCTGCTTATTACCTACTTTTGATGTTTGCATGTTAGCCCTGAATGGCTGCCTGCATCTTAGCAACCTAAGACTGAAGAACGGCAGGCAGCAGGAGCCACCTGCATCCTAGCAACCAAAGACACTAGGCCAGGAGTTGCTTGTGGCCAAGCAACCAAGGATGTTAGGCAGCAGCAGCCTATCAATAGTGTATAATCTACACATTGTTGATATTTAAATGTAGTCAGCTGCGTTGCTGCTTAGTACTTACTTTTGATGTTTGCATGTTAGCCCTGAATGGCTGCCTGCATCTTAGAAACCTAGGACCGAAGAACACCGGGCAGCAGGAGCCACCTGCATCCTAGCAACCAAAGACACTAGGCCAAGAGTTGCTTGTGGCCTAGCAACCAAGGATGTTAGGCAGCAGCAGCCTATCAATAGTGTATAATCTACACATTGTTGATATTTAAATGTTGGCTGGAAGTAGCCATTAGGGCCCATGTACATTGTACTACCAGACGCATTTAAACATTACACAAACATCGCATGCGTACAGACAGCCATGTGTCAAAATAAGATATGCTTATCTATTTCTATTTATTGAGTTGCCCCTCGGTTCTGCACGTCCTTTCAAATTCTGCTCAGCCTCACAGTGCAAGCCCCACATATGAGCTCCATAGTTTACATTGAAGAGTATCTCAAAGCAAAACATTTTTTCTGTTTTGGATACAGTGGGGAAAGGTTCGACTTTCTATAAAGTTTTTTATGTTGCCTGTGTCTTATGGCCCGTACACACGATCAGAAAATCGGACGAAAAATATCGCATACGATGCGATCGTACGATAATCGGATCGTTAGTACACAGCTTACGAGAGCCGATCACGACAGTTCATCAGATAATATTCGATCGGACAAGCATGAAAATTTTGATCGCATGGTGCCCGATCGTACGATTTTCGTATAATCAGTACAGTTGTCGTCCGACAATGCAATACAAATACACTACAACACATTACATCACTTCCGATTTTTTATTCTGTCGTACGAGAATATTCGTGACTTTAGTATATTCTTCCGATTCGATCTGAGATTAGCATGCAAAAAAAAACGGACGATCTGTCGTCCGATTTTCGGATCGTGTGTACGGGGCATTATTGTTCTGCTAATCACTGTAACTAAGAGAGAAAGTGAAGGGACATCAAACACTTGTTGTCCCCAGAACACATGGTAAAGGAAAATCCTCTATTTGGGACACCTATTCTGAGGACAACTGTCTAATGCTGGCCATACACTATACGAAAAATTGGTCAAACTTGTTTTCAAATAATGAACACTCGGTCATGAAAGGAAACGATTTTGCCATCATGCAATGACTGAATTTTGATCAATAAATTTTTCAATGGATATAAATGAATGAGTTTTGAGTTTGTTTTGGCACGTATGTCTAGTGCAAGCAGTTAGGGTGAGAAACACATTAAACTTTTAATTTATTGTTCGTTCGGCAGAATTTTCCAACCTGTTCCTTCATTTTTCAGCTCTGAAAAGTTAAAATTGACTTTCTATCTGTGCCCATTAACTGGACGAAAAACGAATGAACGGTCCAAATGACAGATTTTCAAAAGATTTTTCGGCTAGTGTGTGGCCAACATAAGAGGAGAGTTCCCCTCACTTTGGGAGATTTGCACTAACTTCCTATTGCATCTCTGGGACATGAAGTGAAGGGAAAATCCCCCAGTGATAGACAGCAAAAAATAAATTGGCAAGGAGTTTTAACCCTTCTGTACTGTATCCAAAACCTGAAAAAAGTTTTGGCTTTACCTACACTTTAATGTCAGTGAAAATGCCCATCCAGTACCCATTTGCAAAAGAGCAACTGGAATTTTCAGGAGATCAGCAATGGCAGCCCCAACTGTAATCCCTTCACAAAGCCCACTGCCAATACACCCACACACTGGACCACGAGAGATGTTGTGCACAGGGCCACATCATGTAGCAAGAGGCTGCAAGTTCTACCCAGAGTGACAGTGAATGAATCTGACTGTAGGGGTAACTAGGTGGCTTTGATTTATAGCAGGGATATGCAATTAGCGAACCGCCAGCTGTTGCAAAACTACAAGTCCAATCATGCCTCTGCCTCTGGATGTCATGCTTGTGGCTGTCAGAGTTTTTCTATGCCTCATGGGACTCGTAGTTCTGCAACAGCTGAAGGTCTGCTAATTGCATATCCATGGTTTATAGCATTGCAGTTTACTTATTACATTTACAGGTTGCCTAGTATTGCTCTTTAATTAGGAATCTCACTTTAAAGGGTATATCCAGACAGTTTCCAAATGTATCCCCAACCTCCCTGTCCCCTCTAGATCATACCCCAGCATTATTTTATTTTTTTTACTTTGTTCCTGTAATGAGAAACAACATGTATTACTCCCTGAGATATCTTCACAGGGCTTGTACAATTTTTGCAGAAGTACCTGCTGAGAGGTAATTTCCTACTGATGTGTGCACCCTGCAGAACTACATGTTCTATGAGCCCTTTGTTTACACACAGTGGGTGGTCAGGCTCTTTGAAGTCAAAGTAGCTGGTAAATAAACCAATAGAGGGCAGCAGAGAGGGGTTGGGTATCTGCAGAGAAGGCTGGACTGACAACGCTAGTTGGGTTTTCAGTGCAACAAAAGCACTGTGCTGTCAGCCTAAACCGGAGGTTGGAAGCACACTGGATTTCTGGTGGATAAACATGTAGTTTGCTACATTTTAAGGTGGTAACATGCACATATTTCGCTCAGACATACACTTTTATTATAATCCAGCTGCAGAATGGAAGAAATGATATGGTTATTTAACTTAACACAAACCGTAGTCCAGCTTTATCTAGCACAGTGCTGAAATCTTCGATTGCTGCACAGACATTATGAAAACCTTTTAGAACTGGTACCCCATTGTTTAAACAAATTGTGTTCTAGGAATTGGGCCAGCTATTGCTGCACTCCACATGACACTTATGTCCCTGAGTCTGTATATCCAGCAATCTGACTTGTCATTCTGAAGGGTGCTGTGCATGACAGCAGCAAAATAAAATAAATACAATTTCACAAGATGTTATCTCGGTTGTATCTTCAGTCTTTGTAGGGAGTGGCTAAACGGCAGCACAAGAGGAAGCAGAGATTCTATCAGCTTCCACCTCTGTATCTGAAAATTTTTTGTTTCCACTTTTCATCAATTAAACAGCCCGATCGGTGCTGACGTCACTCCACATTGTATTTAACTCAAAATGGAATTTTTTTTCAAATTGGATGTCTGCATGAAAAGACATGATAGTTAATCACTTGCCTGCTCCATGACTTTAATACAGTCTACATGATAAATAGATGCCACACACACACTGTCCTTTTTGGTCCTTTGCTTTCGCCACTAAATCATGTCGACTAGAACTTTTTTTGGAGTTGCTCTGCTGTTTCTTGGCAACGCGGATATTAGAAATTCTTTCGCTGTAAATAAAAGTTGGTTCATCTTCTTCAACTTATCAAGAGCTTGATTTACTGTAAGGTAGAGCAATACAGTGGCCAAAAGCAGGGTTTTTGTCATTTTATGCATAGTACATTGGTTGTGGTTGTATTAACTCCTACGGCATAGGTAGGATACATTTTGTGTCAGATAACAAAGAGGTGTAACTGTGAAAAATGAAAGACATAAATAAAAAGATGCTTGGCTTCATTCTCTAATTGGAAGAGTGGGGAATAACAGATGGGCCCCTGTTTGTCAAGGCAATGTGCGAAGCAGAGTTGCTCATAGTAACCTGTCAAAGCCATCTTTTCTTAGTGTGACTACACAGAACTTCTGAAAGCTGATTGGTTGTTGGAAACTTTCAAAAGTAATTGAGGTCAATGTGGTATTGCATGTGGGGAAAATGTATTGTTTGGAAAAATGTGATTTCCAAAATGATAGGTGCATGGTGGTTATAGTGATCCTCTGACTTCAATACTACAGATCACTGCCCCTGAACAAGCATGCTGATAAGGACCCAGATAGGTTTCTTTTTCAGGCTTTTTTCTACTTTATTTGTATCATGGTGATTCTGCCAATAACATACTTCCTGTCCTAGGGTGACAATGCATTGTACTGTATTTATGGAGGAGCAGCAATGTCACCCTAGGACAGGCCTATAGAATACTTTTCTCTCTCCTCTTTGGCAAACAAAGGGGGGAGGGGTGTAGTACAGAGAATTTTATTGGTTAGGGTTGCAACACTGCTTGAGATTCAATGCAGCAGAGGCATTCAGCTCACTGGATTTCTGGTAGGATCAACAGGCATCTTTTGACAATGCCAAAAAAAGCCTGCTCTAAGCCTGCAATCTGTCCATCTCAGTGGCTTCAGGTGGTGGCCAATGGAGCTTGTTAATGCTCCCCATGTTAAATTTACAAGCTAATCGCACTTCAATGGCATAAGCTGTGTTTTGCCTTTTTAAAAATGCTGCAAGCTTCAAGTTTCAACCAAAAAGGGTTAAATCATAGCAACTCCTTGCCTGTGTTATTAACCTCCCAAGGGAGCTAGATTTTTGCATCTCAAAGCGGTACATTGTTTTGCATAGAAATTTACTCAATTGCAGAATTTTCGCTGTCGTCACTTTCAGTGTCTGATAACAAATTTGCCCAGAAATCAGTATCACTCAATTCTGCAAATGATTCTTATTTACTATCGGTGTTTTCTAGCTGATCAAAAACCGCTTTTGACGTAAAGGGAAGCTTTTTGGATGCTATGGACATTCTCAAGTTGCCAAGCAGAAAGAATGGCATATATAATATAAATGTGCATGCAGGGCATTGGACAAAGCACTAGGGACAAAAGGAATGTGAAATGATTTGATACAGTAATGTAATCTTACAGATTACAGTGCACTGTATGTTTACTGTGTGTTTCACTTTTTGAATTTGCAGCTGGACTCCGCCTCCATACGACACGATGTTTGCAGGGAATGGAGCCCGAGGCACACATTGATTCAGGCGGAAGACACAGAGCTGCAGACACAGCGGGAGGGCATCGCAGGATCCTGGGACAAGGTAAGTAACGCTGCCTGGATCCAGTGATGCAATCCCATGTGTGGCTCGGGGTTACCGCTTTTGGTAATGAAAATTCACCCTGAGCCACACTCGGGAATACCGCCAGGGAGGTTAAAGTGACACTAAACTATACTATTATTCTCTAAAAGTCACTCATTCATTACTTAATGACCCTGTAGTCAATTTTCTATGAAAATGTTTTTTTCCTGTGTTTTTCTGCCTCATTGTAACATCCTCCATGAACTCCTGGACCTCTCTTTTTCCATTTACTTTGTTTGGAACAAGCAGTGCATTTTAGTTGCACTATTCTATACACAGCACAAATCTTCATCTATAGTTTTTTGTTTATCTCAGGAGCGGGCCAGAAAGGGGTGGCTACCTTCCTACATACAGCGGGACCATGGAGAATGAGCATAGCCACCCTCTAACAATTCGGACCACAGCACCAAAAAAAGGAATTTTGGAATTTAGAGGAGGCTGAGAGCACAGTTCATTCTGCACTCCCGTGACCCATATTCAGCAAGCCTGCTGTCGGCTGATGTCACAGAGCCGGTCCAGGCTCGGGAATGATCACAATCATATGGTTGGGATCTGCCCACATGCCTGGACCGGCACCTAGCTCAGCCACTCAGCGAGCTGCTGAGAGCCTGAGCCTACCCCTCCACAGCCCAGCACTCCTGTGACTGACAGTCTCCAGCTCTCTGCTCACGGAGCTGTGAGAACCGAGCGATTGGCAATCTTTGATCTCTCAGTTCTGAGTGCTAGAGCTGGCGGGGGACAGATGCAGCATCGGACCAATGCTGCCTCCACCTAGGTAAGTATGATCCCATACTTCTCTTTTAAATAGAATATATATTTTTGAAACCAGTGTTTTTGGTTGTAACACATCAAAGTGTGGCTTGGTCTGGACAGACCCACTTGTTATCTTGTCCTGGAACAATAAAGCTTCATGAAAGCCATAGGAGTGCGCCCAGCTTGTTTTTTTGCAGCATTTTTAAAAAGATGAAAGAGGACATGTGCATGTGTTGCAGAGATGTACTGAAGATTTTTTTTTTTAAACATACAATTTACCTGTGTTTGCTAAGTGCATTTACACATTAATAAAATGTATTTTCTATTTAAATATATTAAGATCATCTTAGCATATCACACGTACGGAACACTAACAAAAATCAGAAATTACATTTTTATTGATTAATCATTTTTACCAATTTGCAAAATATACTTTCAAAGATTGTAGTAAATGATGCTTGAATTTGCTGGCTCAGCCAAAATAATCAATGTGCCTATGGCTAGTATTATTGTCTGCAACTGATTTGCAGAGTTTAGGAAAACAACACAGAGATTTAAATAACTTAAAATAAATGCAAAAAAAAGTGTAGCTCGCTCAGTTTTTACTCTTTGCTCTTATTAAAGGTAATACAATAGTTGTTGACACCTAAAATACCATAAACACACCTTAAGTAAAGTAAAAGTTAAGATATGTTATGCTATAGGAAACATGTAAGCCCCCGTTCACACTGGTGCAACAGTTCCAAATCACATGACAAGTCGCATTCCCATTGCCGACAATGGAACGACTCATATCACAGTGATTATGAAAAAGGTTCCTGCACTACTTTTTACCGATTTCATTGTGACTTGCCTAGTCTTCTGTTAAATGAATCAAGCAGTGAAAATCCTGGAAGTAACATGATTTCAAAGCTGCAACAGGTGTGAACTAGGGTTAATCGTGTTAATTGTGCCTAAATCCCCGTACACACAGGCCGAATGTCAGGAGACATCAGTCGGTTCAAAGAAGAAAGCAGCCAAGATTTGGCCCATGTTTTTGCCACCCCGGCTTCCATTGGATGAGCATGCTAGAAAACCAGCAGCTGACAGACTCCCGATCAGTACTCACAGCCAATTGCGGAGAACGCTGGCTGGAGTGTTCTGGCAGGGGGGGCATCCCCCTAGCAGAACACAACAGCTCAGCAGGGGAGATTGCTGTACTACCTTTGCATAGTTGGTACAGCAGCTCTGACCGGAGCTGACTGTTTTTTTCATTCAACCCGTTGAACAAAATAAAAACTCATAGTGGGTACCAGGCTTAAGCAGTACCCTCGAAAATGTAAATTTTTTCCTGAATTCCTCCTGAAAATATGATCACTTCCTTGTATGTGAGTGTGCCTAATCAGTCTTGTGCTACACAGTGATAGAGATATAACCCCTTCACTTCCTCTCTCCTCTGTATGAAATGTACAATAATGTATCTAGTGCACCATTCTCAGGTTCTGTGTTTAAACCCCTCCATATCGGCAGGTTTCTTCATTTCCAAAAAATTGTGCCAAAAAAAGATCACCTTGGAGTGTCTACTTTTCAAATAAAGGTAATTTCAGGGGTTTTTGGACTTTTCTGGCATTTTTATTTTTAATAGAGAGTAGGGGAAACAGTGTTTTCTCTTTTTAAAGTAAAAAAAAACTATCATAGTGCTGAAAACTTAGACAGGTGAAGCAGGTGTCCTTTTTTTTAGTAGCACACCACAAGGCATGGCATGTGGGTTCTGGTGAATTGCAATGCGGGGGGGGGGATTGCAAGTGCAATTATGCAATTACTACTGTAAAGGCCCATACACACGGTGCGACGATCGCATGAAAATGGTCGTACGACCGCTTGTTGTACAATCATCCGACCGTTAGTATGAGCGATTAGAACAGCCAATGAACAACGGTCGTACAACAGAAGTTGGATGAGCAGACTAGAAAACGTTGGTTGTACAACAAGTCGTCTTACAGAGAAGTTGGTCCAACAAGTTGTACTGTGCAAAATACCCATGCTCAGAAGTCAGGAACGCTCGGAAGTGTCCGTTTGTGTAAACCTACGTTAATAATTCACAAATCACATGCACCTGAACTTCCTCTTTATACGCTCGTAACATGTCACCACGTTCGGCTTGGTTGTATGATTGCTTAGTGCATGTCAGTACGGAAGATGCAACAGCCAACATACGATTAGAGCCGTTCGGTCGTACGACCGTCGCACAGTGTGTACGAGGCTTTAAAGAGCGTTATGGTGTCTTTCCAAAATGAATGGCACTGCAGCACACTGCACCATTGTTAGCACAAAATCATGCATTGTAATGCTTAAATGTGAAGGGGCCATGAAGGTGTATAAATACTCCAGACATGGTAGGTGAAAAGTAGGCATGGCTCATACCAATGGTCATTCGAGGAGAGCAAGTCTGCATTCTGTCTGAAAGTGAATAAAAAACACTTTTTTAAATTGATTTTTATCAACTGTTATATTAAAGATAATGCATAAAATAATCCACGATGAAGTATTTAACATCTATGCATCCAGTGTTAATAATTAAAAGGGATTCTGACATCAGTGAAATAAATTATAAATTTACACAATGACCTCTGAGCAACCTCTAAGCGTATAGTTTAAGGGTAAAAGCTGGCCATGCATGAATTCCAGACGTTTTTGACATTAATATTAATGCCTCAACTGGATTTGTTTGTATCAGACTTTCAACAAAGCACTCAAAACCACAATTAAGTAATTAAAACAAATAATAAAAAATTAATCGTTTCAAAGTAAGCCTCGTTATGTTCATTTCTATATGAGCTTGTCACTGAAAATGAGTCTGCTCTTTCCATGAATAAACCGGGGTGGGGGCCGTTAGTGGAATATAGACAGGCTGTGATGTTAAGTGGTAATATTTGGGGAGGGGAGTGTGTTTACAAACCTGTTTATGAAATGTCAGTTTTCTGGCAGTAATAAACCATGAATAATGAATAATAGTAGTTATTTAGGTGTTTATCCAATTCACCTTCCTTGGGTTCTGTTGTACATATGTTGTGAGCATAATTCCTTCAGGAAACATGCTTGTAATCCAAAGCACTCGTATATCAAAGCAAATTTCCCCATAAGAAATAATGGAAACTCAGATGATTCCTTCCACAACCATTTATTCATAAGTCCTTCAGTTTATAGTCCATATAAAAAGATTATAGCAATGTGATAGGTTGTGTAACTATAAAATGTCCATCCACAAATGGCAGCCTCCATAAGGGGATTAGAAGCAAAATCCAGCAACAACAGGAGCTACAGAGTATAAAAGAAAAGAGAGGCGCCTCTAAGTGTAGCAATATGGTTACATTTAATGTAACTCACATGGTTGATGATTAAAAGAGGCACATCTAAGTATGCAGGCATTTGGGGTAAAGCTGTCTACATAGACCATCCTCCACAACATCGGCTCTCATCGCTGTTAGTCTGCAATCGTGACCGGGAAGACTACCCTGCAGTAGAGCGATCTGAAAGCGAGGCTTGAACCACTCGTGGAGAGTAGGGTGGAAGGGATGACGTTGATGGCGGTGCGGAGGATGGTCTATGTGGACAGTTTTACCCCAGATGCCTGCATACTTAGATGTGCCTGTTTTAATCATCAACCATGTGAGTTGCTAAATGTTGTGCCTTCATGAAATGTAACCATATTGCTACACTTAGAGGTGCCTCTTTCCTCTTTTATACTCAGTTGTGATATGACGCTACTTGTATATCAAGTCAAAATTTATTTTAAAATTTTGCTTGTCTTGCAAAACGCTCTCAAAGCAAGGTTTTACTGTATATGCCTTTCACAATGTACTTTATACCTTCTGGCTAGCTGTACGCTCACACACATACAAAGATTCTGAAAATGCTTGTTGTCTGGTTTTAACAATCCTGAGTCACTGTTCCAGAGCAACATGTAGCATACAAAAGAGAAAAAGGCAGAAATAGTCATCTATCTACTTTCTCCAGGTTGATGACTCTAGCACTGAAGCCAAAGCATCTGCATGACAGCCAGTCTGTTAGCATAGCCAGATGGAAATGACAGTAATGCCATATAATTTAAACAATAAAGGTTTCCTGTAAAGGGAAAATATAATTTATATTCAGTAAGCAGGTATTTTAAAGCTCAACTTCAGAATAAGCAACTATTGTTAAATGGAACAACCATGTGTTTTTTTGAATCTTGGTGTGCTTTGTGTATTTCTTCCAGACCTGTGCAGTAATCCAGAGTGAAGCTTTGTCCTTTTCCCTGTAATAAAGACTGGTCTGCTCTCTCTCTCTCCTTGTGCAGTGTGACTGGTCTTGTCTCCGCCCCCTCCTTTATTTTTCTACAGGCAGCCTGTAGTGGGCTGAGCCTAGTAGGCCCCTCCCACAGCTCTGCTCTCTGCACAGGCTATGTACAGTATAGTGATACTGTCACTGCTACTTTACAAGATAATATCTGTATTTATATAATAATGTTTATTAGTGTTTTTGTGGCTAATGAATAATATATTTAAATAAAAATGTTTTTGCCTGGAGTTCAGCTTTAAGTTATCATTGCAGTGTTAGTAAAGGGGTTGTAAACCCTCAAGGTTTCTCACCCTAAGGCCCGTTTCAGTTTTTCAGGGGGACCTGATGGACACTCCATGTACCTCTATGGAGCAACGGATGTCAGCGGTGACATGTCCGCTGACATCCGATCCACTCCGCTAAATCCTGACGGATAGAAACCCTATTTTCCATCCATTTGGCGGATCGAGTTGGATGAAAACGGACAAGCAGATCCGTTTTCATCCGATCCCCCATAGACGAGAGCAGGGCTTTGACAGGTCCATCTCTGCACAGTGAGCAGAGACGGACCTGTCATCCACTGGCTCAGTGGGGATCAACAAAACTATCCCTGCTGAGCAAGTGGAGTCCGTGAAAACAGACAAGAAGGTGTGAAAGAGCCCTAATGCATTCTGTGCATCAAGGTGAAAAACCTTCTGTAGTGCAACAACCCCCCAGAGCCCCCGTTTTACTTACCTGAGCATGATTGTTACAGCATCCAGGATGAGCACAGCAGCTCCAGATGTTGTCTCTGGTCCTCATTGGATAGATTGATAGCAGCAGGAGCCATTGGCTTCTGCCGCTGTCAATCAAATCCAGTGACACAAGAGCCGGGGGGGGGGGGGCAGGGACGCTGTCTGTGTCAATGGACTCAGCAGCAAGACATGGGAGCAAGCCCGCACGAGTGCACCCATGGAAAGCGGATCTCTGAGGGGGCACTCGAGAAAAGGAGGAGCCAGGGGCACCACTGGGGGAACCCAGAATAAGAGGATCGGGGCCGCTCTGTGCAAAACCCTTACACAGAGGATGTAAGTATAAAATGTTTGTTATTTAAAAACAAACAAAAACCTTTACAACCCCTTTAATTATGTTTATATGGCTTTCACATTTCACAAGCTTCCATATACTTGTTATTGTACAGGCTAAATAAATCTGTATATGGGGCAATAGAGGAAGTTATAAGTGGATTAGTGCAATTATTCTTCCTCTCTTAACAGCTGTTGCCATAAAATATCAGCCACATACAGAGGGGAATTTACTAAGACTGGGGCATCCAGAATGTGTATCCAAGAATCATCTACTATCTCTCATTTTCAAAACCTAACTGAACAAGCTGAAAATAGAAGCTGATTGGTTGATATGCAAAGCTTCTTCAGATTCTAGTTTTAGAAAACTTTCCCCCATGTCACAGTTCAGGGCACTGCACCATGTATAGTTTTTCTGGCCCTTTCTCTTTAGGCACCTTATACATTTAAAAAGTTTATAGAGACTAGATTATTGGGTGAGCCCTGTTTCTAATCTTTGATTCCAACTACTTGATCTGTGAACCTTCACTCTCTCTCTTTTATTGTGATTTTTGATTGTTGTTTAGCTATTATTCCTTTCAGATTCTTGGCACTCATTTTCTCCATTCTTAAAAAATGTGTGTTATATGGAATAGTTTAGTTCAGCCATTCTCAATCAGGGCTTCGTGAAACCCTAAGGTTCCTTCAGAGACTGCTGGGGGTTTCTTGAGCTGTGCCCAATTAACCCCAAAATGACCAATGCTATTTGGCAGAACCAGTGGCATGGCACCAATGATTTTTTTAGCGAACAATAAGGGTGGCATTCTCAACACCAATGTAAAAGTGGCATTCTTCTCACTATCTACCACAGTGAGTGGCATTTTTCCCACTGGCCACCAATTTATTTGTTTTGGCGGGGGTACCCTGAGACTTGAAACTTATGTTTAAGGGTTCCTCTCAGGTTAAAACGCTAGTTTAGCTCATTGTCAGTTTCTCTCTAGTTTAGATAACTCAGTACTTACCTCATGGGGTTCATATAAGCATATCAAGATGGAGGTATTAAGGTGGCGATACCAAGCAAATTGGTTATAGCATCTGACTAGACGCAGGTAATATAGCATCAGTGTACTCTTTCCACTCTAGGCTTCATTGTTTTTATATTTATTGTCTCTTTTTTAGGAGGACAATAGGTATTACAATTGTAAATCAATTTCTGATGTGGCTTTCATTTTTTAAGTGCTTGCGCTTCCATTTTTTATTGTATTAAACACAATGATTTGTAGGCGATCAACTAGATGCAGCTCAGCCGTTGACGTTGTCTTATTCTGTATTCCTGATTGAAAACTCTAGTGTAAAGATAACAATCATATAGGGAGTGCAGTTTTTCAACAACATGTATAAAACAGCAGTAAAACAGTCACTGAAGAGCGCTTCAAGGCAGAACCTAAAAATAAATATGGCTGCCTCATGTACATATATAATTGCAAACAAAGGGTTCTCAAATGCACTAGTACTTATTAATGATTACTTAGAGATATCTGATCTCTTTAATTTGTATATCTAGGCATAATCAAAAAGTCTATACAGTCCCTTTAAACTTGCAGAAGCAGATGCAAGTACCTCAATGATACATTGGTGCTTTTGCGCTTTCCAGAGAGATGGGCAATTTCCAGCTTTTTGGATTATAGTCAGAACTGGTCTTCCAAGAGGTCAGTATTTGTACCATTGAGTGATTGGCTCATGGCAAACATCATCTCCAATCCCTGTACAACAGTTTGTATTAGTTCTGGAAGGAGGAAGACATGCCATTTAATTTTCTGTTTTTATCAGCAGAATTATTATCAGAGCATCTAAGAAGACCCCTGTAAAGCTGAATCCACAGAATACTTTAGACCAGCCTTTCTCAACCTTTTCAACACCAAGGAACCCTTTTACTAATTCTCCGATCTTGGGGAACCCCTGCTAAAAATTAAAAATCTACAACTCATGATACATTAGTGTGATGGTCAATGGGAAGAATGCCCCTTACACTTGCCATCATTGGGAAGAATCACTCCCTTACAGATAGCTAAAAAGATCAATGACGTCATTGGGGATTTATCTGAGAGGTAGACATTGACCATTGCTCAAGGAACCCCTAGCAACCTCTTGAGGAACCCTAGGGTTCCACAGAACCCTGGTTGAGAAACCCTGCTTTAGACTCATTCTTTCCATATCACCAAATGTCTCCATTCATTCTACCATTTATCTTCTACATAAAAGTTCAGCATTTGACTTCTAATTAAAATACAGACATAAATAAAACCTAAATATCACCTTCCTTTTCTACACAATTGATACAGAAGCATAGTAGTAAGAAATAAAAGTAACATAAAATTCAAAAGCAGTTGAGCAGGAAAAGCCATTCCTGGAGGCAATGCAAAAACTAAGCAACCTCTTAAGTGACTAGCATAGCTAGGTATATGAGAAAGTGTCAGCATCAGTCAAATAGTATGCTCTCCTAAAAGATGCCCCATCAAAATAGGTTTATGGGTGAGCTCAAGCATTCACTAGTAGAAGAAAAGTTATTTAGAAAGCATAGATCACTTAACTGTTCAGGTAAAATGTGTTCAAGACTGTTGGCACAGGAAGGACATGAATGGCACCAGAGGTGTGATGAATGTTGGCCCATAAGGTGAAATAGAAAAAATATTAAACTGGCCTGCAAAAACGTGGGTCTTTAGCAGCATAAACTTTAACCAGGTGGCAAACGTGCTGGTTGTGAAAAGGTTACCTGTGACAATTAGAATCATGCAAGACTTTTGATATTTAATACTAAATTTAATTACAATTGTGTATCCATACATATGAAAGATCTACTTCTTAGCCTTTATTTAGCTTTACTTATTTTATATGACCCTGATCCTTGAGTTGCAATGCCTCACTATGTCTGTCAGCTGCCCAACCTTGTGCTGAAAACATTCAATTTATCAGTCTTAAGTCTTAATAACCATATTGAACAACAGAGGCCTGGAGCTGTTTGCGATCTATGGTTCTTTTTTTTTTGGAGGACAGTATGCATTAAAGAATGAAGTCAAGCAGTTCACAAACCAGCAACTGATTCTCAGATCAATAACAAGATATGTAAACCAAAAAAATATTTGCTCGTTTGGCTGTACTTCTCCTGTGGATCAAAAGAGTGCAGTTCATTCTGCACTCCTGCGACCCGTTTCAGCAGAGAGTGGGCCAAAGTCCGCTCTCTGCTGACATCACAGAAGTCAGTCCAGGCACCGCGTCATCATGACAATAAAGTCCGGATCCGCCAGGTGCCTGGACTGATACCCGGCTCAGCCTCTCAGCGAGCCACTGAGAGACTGAGCAGGCCTCCCCAGCGCTCCAATGAGTGAGGAGGGGGCAGAGCAAAGAGCTGTGACTGACAGTCTGCAGCTCTCTACTTGGGGAGCTGTCAGAACTGAGCGATCGGTGGTGTTCGATCGCTCGGTTCTGAGTGCAGAGGGGCTGGGGGACAGATGTAGCATTGGACTGATACTGCATCCACCTAGGTAAGTATTTATATAAAAAAAAAACATACTTCTCTTTTAAAGCATTTTTTACCCCAACATTTCATATTTCTGATATGTGCCTGCTGTAACATGTACTTGTATGAGAAAGTATCCTGTTCTTTTTGGATTGCTTCCTTTATGTGAAATCCCTGGTGATCCTGCCAGTCCCTCTATTTTCCTAGTAAAAACTGACCACACTAAGCAGGAGAGCACATTGTGGCCAGTTCTCTAGCTATGCTGGGAACTCAGTGTGCTCCCCTCCAATGATCAGAATTGTGCTGACACACCCCCACTGCACAGCCATTCACTTGGAAGCCCAGTGTGCTGCTGCTTCTTCTCTTATGCAGCACAGAGGGAATGTGATCACTTATAAAAAACAGAAAAAAATTATATATAATTTTTTTTATATCTATACAAAAATGTTTTGCCTTTCATTTCGATTTTAAACTGAATGGATTGTTTTACAAGGTGATAGTTTACGATCACTTTAAGTCTGAATAATTGTAAAGACTTAAAGACTGTAAGGCAAAGGCATAATGAGCTAGTATGCACTGCATACTAGCTCATTATGAAATACTCACCTTAGAACGAAGCTCCCACAGGGCTTCCCGGTCCCTGCAGACATCTTCACTGTGTGGATTCTTCTGGGTTTGCGGCTCTGCCGCCGTGAGTGGCCAGAGCAGCAAGACGTAACTCCCATGCATGTGCGGGAGCCGTCTTTCCGACGGACTTTGCAGCAGGCTCTGGCGCTATGCACCAGGCCATCACTGCGCATGCGCCGTGACGTCAGCGGCTGCATTGCAAGTGGAATATCTCCTGAACCGTACAGGTTTAGGAGATATTCATTTTACCTACAGGTAAGCCTTATTATAGGCCTACCTGTAGGTAAAAATTACTTTAGGGGTAGACAACGGCTTTAAAAGACATTCTTCTGTAAGTTCAGAGGTGACTGGTTCTCTTTACATTCTTTCAGGCCTAGGGCAACAATCTTTTGGGGATGTTGTATTGCCTATGGCAACCAGATTTCAGCTTTCCTTTCTTAGCGCAAGACAGAAAATGAAATGATGAACCTGACAAGCTACTATGAGGAACCCATTTTCCTTTTAAATGCTTTAACTCATGAGGGTGGTTGTGCTGAAATATTGCATTACATCCCAGATGGGAAAAATACAAAATGCCATCTTATATAGTGCTATTCACTCATGTCTTCGGCATCAGACACCAGCATTGATGGCCCAAAACTACAGGGATACTGCTTGCATTTACAGAATTTTTGCATAGCCAGCACATTTGACTTAAGTTGGACAAGGTTTACAGAGATAAATTGCAATTCCCTAGGACTTTTCACTCACTAGGGTATTCCTAAAAATAGCTTGGCAAATGCAGGTCCTCACCACGTTCATTTAAAGCCCCACTGCTCATCAGCTCATTACATACAATGCCACGAGAAGAAGCTTAAAAAGGCGCACATAGGAAGAAATTCTTTGAAGTTAGCAAAGGCAGATTTATTAATAGAAGAAAAAGAAAAAAAGAAGCAAACTGAGCAGTCATCAAGAAATGTAAGGCATATATTTGATACTCTTTTCTTATCACTGCAGGTGGAGCCCTTTTCCCACCTGTCAGAAAGTGAGGGTTGCATTCTATCTTGCCTCAGGCAAAATCCCATACAATCTTAGCACCATGCCGAAGGCCACAAAAGCCACAGCTCTGTCAATGGTGAGATGAGCATTAAAAGAGGAGGTCAGACACAGAATAGAACAAAAATGGCAAAGGAAGGTAATATGACATTAAGCAGTGGTAACAAAATGCAGAAAAATGTTACAGTCCAACTAAACTTTCAGTTTAAATCAGCTAATCAAGTGCATCAAAACTAGCACAGTCTTACAGTAAATTTAATTTAGAAAACATCAGCCTGCCCCCTACTAACATGCTGCAGAGAAAGACCTTTGCCCTCTGCAGGGAATTTGTGGCCACTCTTCAGAGATCTGACACCCCCCTTCGGAGTCAAAGGTAAAACTCTCCAAGCAACAGAGGGCATGAGCTTTGCTGGTTCCAGAGCTTTATATATTACTAAGCAGCCAGAAATAAGGTGACAGGTGATAGAAAATGTCCCATCCTTGGATAGCCTTGGGAACATGGTCCACTGGAAAATGTAAAGGAAATCATTATGGTCGCAGCATACACTTTCATTTTTCAACACCAACATTGTAATAACAATACATATAATAGTTTTTTTTTTTGACAATCCTATATAAGCTTACTTGAAAACTCTCCTTTCATGTTGTGAGTGCTGTCTATCTTCTGTCCACCTCTGTCCACAACTTCCTGCATTCCTTGTATGCTTTACAGCTTCCCTTCTGCTCTTCACTTTCAATCTCTAAGGACTACATATCCCATGGTACCTTGGCGATTCCTGTAACAATTCCCCCTCCTGCAGATCCTCCTCTCAGCACCTCTGTAGTTCAGACAGCAGGCTCTGTGCATTCTGTGACACAGCACTGCCTATTTAAAGGGCATAGTGAATACATGTCACAAAATTCAAGGAAGTGAATGTGTGGGGATCTTCACAAAGTAATCTGAATGAACTTCAAGATCATTCAGATTAATAGGAGTAGGCAAGAACTCATGACAACCACTTTATCCTACGGATAAGCCTATAATAAGGCTTACCTGTAGATTCCCTGCATATCTCTTAAACCTGCACGGTTTAGGAGATATACAGCATACTGTGATGTGCCTACATCATCGGGCACATGCGCAGTGAAGAAACGGCCTCCGTGCCATTCCTTCACTGACATTGTGAAGCGATTGGCAGCTCCCGTGCGCATGCGCGGGAGTGACGTCATGTGACCCTGGCAAATTACAGAGCTGGAAGGAAGAGGGGCGAAGATGGACGCTTCCTACTGCAGGGACAATGTGGTCTTCCAGTGCAGGTGAGTGTCACATAATATGCTAGTATGCGATGCATACTAGCCTGTTATGCTTTTATATTGCAGGATAATACTAAGCAACAAAGAGGAAGTAAAACGCATCAGGGTTTACTTCCTCTTAAATTGAAATGCAGTGTGAAAATGAATATATGATTTTACATTCCAATTACAATTTAGGAAATTAGGAATCAAATTAAGAAAATCAAAGAAATGGTATTCATCTTCAATCATCTAAATTTAACCACTAACCTGCTAACAGTAGATTTACTGCTACTGGTACCTCGTGCTGCACATGCGCACTGGTATGCCCCCTGGATGATTATTATTATAGAAGATTTATATAGCACCAACAGTTTGTGCAGCACATTACAACATGAGGGCAGACAGTACAGTTACAATACAATTGAAGAAGAGGGTTTTGAGGATTGTCTACAAGCAAACAGAGTAGGAGACAATCGGACAGATTGGGGTAGGGGGTTCCATGGAATGGGAGAGGCTCGGGAAAAGTCCTGGAGGTGAGCATGGGAGGAGGTGAGGACGGAGCAGGAGGTCTTGGGAGGAATGAAGAGAATGATTAGGTTGGTATTTTGAGACTAGGCTAGTGATGTAGCTAGGGGCTGAGTTGTGGATGGCTTTTTAAGTTGTTGTTAGTATTTTGAATTTAATTTGTTGGGTGAGTGGCAGCTATTAGAGGGATTAATAGAGAGGAGTAGCAGACATGGAGCAGTTGGTAAGGTGCATGAGCCTGGCAGCAGCATTCATGATGGACTGAAGGGAGGAATGTATGTCATAGTGGCCTATGTAATGTCATGGGATAGCCATGGTCCCTTGACTGTTGTGTCTGGTGGACACAGCAGTCGCGGGCATGGCATCATGTGATTGCTATGATTGGTCATAATGATCACATGATTACAATATAAACAAAATAGTCATGAATGGCTTCCATTCATGACTGTTTTGCTTACTATTGTGATGCTGTGATTGGCCCACAGCTATCACATTGTACCTGGGCCAATCACAGCACCCTGTACCATGTGATTAGCTGTAGCCAATCACTATCTTAAGTAAGCTGAAAGCTATTCATGACACCTAAAACGATTGCTTATAACAGTGAAATAAATAAATAAATCCCCAATGCCCTCACCCAGAGTGATACAGTATCACTATGGTCACACTAAGCTACTCTAATGTGAGTGTGTAAATAAATAAAAAATAAAAACATGTTATTTATTTATTTTTTTAACATACTGTCACCAGTTACTATCCCTGATCACCACCACACCAGTCATATGATGATGCTGTACTGTACTAGTGACAGTATGTAGAAAAAAAATGTGGTCATGAAGGGGGTAAAACCTTCTGGTGCTCAAGGGGTTAAAAAAATACATACAATATATATATATAGTATCTCACAAAGGTGAGTACACCCCTCACATTTTTGTAATTATTTTACTATATCTTTTCATATGACAACACTGAAGAAATGACACTTTGCTACAATGTAAAGCAGTGAGTGTACAGCTTGTATAACAGTGTAAATTTGCTGTCCCCTCGAAATAACTCAACACACAGCAATTAATGTCTAAACCACTGGCAACAAAAGTGAGTACACCCCCTAAGTGAAAATGTCCAAATTGGGCCCAAGTAGCCCTTTTCCCTCCCCAGTGTCACGTGACTCGTTACAAGGTCTCATGTGTGAATGGAAAGCAGGTGTGTTAAATTTGGTGTTATCGCTCTCACTCTCTCATCCTGGTCACTGGAAGTTCAACATGCCACCTTATGACAAAGAACTCTCTGAGGATCTGATAAAAAGAATTGCTGCTCTACATAAAGATTGTCTACGCTATAAGAAGATTGCCAAGACTCTGAAACTGAGCTGCAGCATGGTGGCCAAGACCATACATTGGTTTAACAGGACAGGTTCCACTCAGAACAGCGTCATATCCAGAGGTTGTCTTTGGGAAATAGATATATGAGTGCTGCCGGCATTGCTGCAGAGGTCAAAGAGGTAGGGGGGCAGCCTGTCAGTGCTCAGACCATGCGCTGCATGCACACTGCATCATATTGATCTGCATGGCTGTCGTCCCAGAAGGAAGCCTCTTCTAAAGATGATGCACAAGAAAGCCCGCAAACAGTTTGCTGAAGACAAGCAGACTAAGGACATGGATTATTGGAACCATGTCCTGTGGTCTGATGAGACCAAGACAAACTTATTTGGTTCAGATGGTGTCAAGCGTGTGTGGCCGCAACCAGGTAAGGAGTACAAAGACAAGTGTGTCTTGCCTACAGTCAAGCATGGTGGTGGGAGTGTCATGGTCTGGAGCTGCATGAGTGCTGCCAGCACTGGGGAGCTACAGTTCATTGAGGGAACCATGAATGCCAACATGTACTGTGACATACTGAAGTAGAGCATGATCCCCTCCCTTCAGAGACTGGGCCGCTTGGCAGTATTCCAACATGATAACAACCCCAAACACACCTCCAAGACGACCACTGTCTTGCTAAAGAAGCTGAGGGTAAAGGTGATGGACTGGCCAAGCATGTCTCCAGACCTAAACCATTTGAGCATCTGTGAGGCATCCTCAAATGGAAGGTGGTGGAGCGCAAGGTCTCTAACATCCACCAGCTCTGTGATGTCGTCATGGAGGAGTGGAAGAGGACTCCAGGGACAACCTGTGAAGCTCTGGTGAACTCCATGCCCAAGAGGGTTAAGGCAGTGCTGGAAAGTGTCAAAATATTGACACTTTGGGTCCAATTGGGATATTTCAACTTAGGGGTGTACTCACTTTTATTGCCAGTGGTTTAGAAATGAATGGCTGTATAGAGTTATTTTGAGGGGACAGCAAATTTACACTGTTATACAAGCTGTGCACTCACTACATTACATTGTAGCAAAGTATTATTTCTTCAGTGTTGTCACATGAAAAGATATAATAAAATATTTACAAAAATGTGAAGGGTGTACTCACTTTTGTGAGATATTGTGTGTGTGTGTGTGTGTGTGTGTGTATATATTGTAAAGTTGGGGGATGTAGCTTCACAGGATTGAGTGCACAAGCCGGTAACTTAAACAGTCAGTGGGTTTATTTTCCCAATAAACAAAACAAAGGTAAGCTTTCAGCAGCAAAACAAAATCAACAACAGAAAAGTCCGCTTATCTTCAGCACAAAATAAAGTAAAAGTAACATACAGTTCTTGGAAGACTCTTCAACCCAGGACCTTGCACGGTCCTTGTCAGGTAAGTTTTGCTTTCAGTCCCCAGCACACGTGGGTCTCCAAACACTTTCAGCTCTGCCAAAACACTGGTGTCTCCTCCCAGCTCCTCCTCACACACCAGCTACACACCACTTCCTCTCCTTATGAGCTGTTTCCTGGCTGCTATTAACCCCCATGTGTGCTGGTTTCCCTGTGATCAGGGGTGGAGGCCCTATCCCACCCGAATATCACTTTAGGGCCTCCGAAATTCCGGGTCCCTACTACCTCTCTACAAAAGGTAGGGAGAACTGCGAGTCAGCCCTCCCTGTGCTCTCGCTACTCCCGGAACCTCTCACCCCCTCGGGTGACCCCCTGAGCACTACCATAACCCAAATATTGGTGATATATAGCACCCGTCCAGGACCCACCCTTGGCGTCCTCTACAATATATATATATATATATATATATATATATATATTCTGGGAGACTAGCTTGTGTGGATCATCTTTCCTCAGGCCTGCCAGGTTTATTTTAGAAAATAGGTTTGCAGGTTAAAACAAACAAAACAGAAAATAAGTCCTTGCCGTCTGGTGCTAAACTAAACAGAATAGTTTCCTCACTGTGGGGCTGGCCCCGACACCCACAAAACATAAGCCAAAATACAAACCTTGTCTTTTTAAGGTCCAAACAGACATAGAGCTCCCTCAAAACCCTCTCTGAATTCCAGGTCAGAGCCCTAGTGAGATCTCTTCCTGATTATTTAAGCCACCTGCTGGTGGACTTCAGTGGACCACAAACTCCCGACCAGAACCAGCCCTGCCATGGTGACTGGTAAAATCCGGACCAAACCAGTCCCAATGAACGCATGCAAGGCGACAGGTAGCGTCTGTCTACCACTTCGCCTTGCATACCGTCACAACATATATTTCCAAAGCTGGTATAGAGGCACTAGTGGGTTTTTCAGGGGACATTGATCAAAACAGCAGTGTTTTTATTGTTGACGTTTCAATGAAGCTCAGTCCATCTTTCTCAAGACTGAGCTTCATCGAAATGTCGCTATTTTGATCTATCTCCCCAGCAAGACCCCTGAGTGTCTCTATACCAACTTTGGATTTGTATGGATTTCTTTGTGGGTGGACAGCGTGGAAAGGGACTTGCAAATAACACAATTAAGTTGACTTATACGTTATTTGAAGCGAAATGTGACCAATTTAATCACCGCTGAACAGAAATATATCTTTACAGTTATATCCGGTTCCATTTTCTTTACAGTTTTTTTGGAAATATTGTTTTTTCATTTACTGTAAAACATGTAGAATCATGAGACTAAACTGCAGTGACAAGTGTCTTGCTGAAAATATACATTATACAGCTTGCATTTTCTATTATTATAGATGTGTTAATCAAGTCATAAGACAATAAGGTCACTGTCATGAGATATATTACGTCAAAATAGGTATTTTAGTTGCATAAAAATTGTGTAAAGTTGTCCATATAAAAGATTCATTTGCTGACCCTACTGCAGTTAGTGGCAATAAATCTTTGGTTTTGTCATCTTTCTGGCGTACTAAAGTAATCACTTTCACAACAGCACAAAGCAGGAGGTAGCCACTTGAAGTGAGTTCCAACTTTTAAGTGTGATATTGCTACATTTAATTAAAATTAGTAAGCAGGCAAGTAAAAACGAAGCACCGGTTAAATAAGGTCCCTGCTCACATTTGTGCACCAGGGGAGCACACGCAAAATCATGCAAAGCATAAAACATGAATCCTTATTGTAGTTGTTTTGCGGTGCCATCCATCATTAATGACACCCCAATGCAACTTGCTAACATTCCTTTTTTAGCACACCAGAATGCATAGTAACATTTCACTCACTAATATTTAATGAATTAGGCCCTTCACTTTAGGAAATTTAGCATAAAAGGGAATTAAGTATGATTTGAATTTTCAGACTACACACAACAATAAGATAGGCTTTTTTCCAAAGAGATTTTTCATCCAAAAAACATTCTTTAAAGTGTTATTAAACCCCCAACAGTAAAATCTGTCTGTATATGCACAATGGCATGCTTGTTATACTCACTGTGGAACGTAAGGGGTTAATCCTCTGCATTGTGTAAAAAGGCCATTTGATCCTGTATTGACTGATCCTTCCTTCCTGCACTGTCTCACTTGGCAAGGCCATATAATACAGTGAGGGTAGTTTTCCTGCACATGCTCAGTTTAGTCTCTATTGCTGGAGAGAACATTTCCTTGTTCTCAGAGCTAGCCAGGTCACATGATATTGGCATCACACATGTGGACGTGTACACAGGCTATAGTAGAAATCTCATCCTACCTGAACACGCCGCTCTGGGCAAACTCTGCACTGAGTCTGTACCGAGGTATGAACCTGCTGGGGCTGGAGGAAGAATCAATGGGCAAAGAGTGCCATAATGTCACCACACTTGTGCTTCATTGATGGTACTCTGAAGGCCCATACACACTGTCCGATTGTTGGTCAATAACGGTCGTCCAACCGCCTGTTGGCCGATAATCTGATCATGTGTGTGCACGATTCTACAGCCGATTTCCAATTCATATCCAACAGAAGTTGAAGACAAGACTAGAAAACTTGCATTGGCCATATAGGAGTTGACTGATTGTTGGCTCGTGTGTACAGAAGTTAACCGACCAAAAGTTGGAAGTGCAAACTCGCATGCTCGGAATCCAGGAAGTGTTCGGTCATGTAACCTGTGTTCCTAATTCACAAATCACATTCACCTGAACTTCCTCTTTATATGCTCGGAACACGGCACTACATTCAACTTTGTTGGCCGATTACTTGATTTACGTTAGCATGCTAGACCAAACCGGCGTCGCCCAATTTGGACAAAAGTTGGACGTTCGGTTGACCAACTATTGGCTCCTGTGTACGAGGCTATAGTCTCTCCATTCACAGATCTCTGTGAATGATGATGCAGCTGTATGGGCAGATTAAGGCACAGCCATGCCAAATTCAAACAAAATTTAAAGGCTCAAGATTTTTACAGTAATCTATTCTTTAAGACAATATGAAGTGTGTGCCAAATTACTCATATTTTCCTTCCTTCACTGTCACCAGCTCCAGGTGTGAGAGCACCGTTTCCTCCAACTTCTGTGTACGGGAGCGTGTACCCTGATTATGTTATACTATCCCTGTGCTGGGGACAGTGCAGGCTCAAACTGCCCTCTCGGTCATTCACTGGGATGCGAAAGGAGCAGGGGAGTGGCCTAATGAATGCCACCACAAGAAGAAAGGTGCACAAAGTGCCAGCGAGAGTGCGCACCCAAACGTGAGCAACGTAAGGCAAAGGAGACACCTAAAACCAGAACCCAAGAGGGAGAGAATTTATTAGACATAAAAAATTCATGAAAAGCACAGAGGCCTTCAAAATTTTATGCATTTTGTTATGAGGGTTTAATATAACTTTAAACAGCAGCCTACAGGGAGAAACACCCCTAAAATCAGGTAAGTGGAGGGGGTGCTGGGCAATGGTACCATGTTACATGCTACACCCTAAAATATGGGTTTAACATGAATCATGTTGTGAATGATGGAATTGGCTTTTAAAGTGGTTGTAAACCCAGGGACGTGACAGGCCTCGAGTGATACACAGAAATGTAGATAATCCTCTTACATAAGTTGTACCTGTTTATCGGCAGTCATCTCTATATCTGTTTAAGTTCACAATTTACACAGCATTTCTGAGCTTCTAGAGGCAGGGGGTGGGAATCTGATGTCACACTGCACAGCACAGAGAGGAGAGTTGAGTATAATCTGAGACCTGGATAGAGGGAATGAACCCCCCCAACGCACACACACAATTTCAAATGGAAACAAGCACAGATGAGGCTGTCAATCACGTTCTGCATACTGGAGGCGGGTGGGCCATATTCCAGGATTCTCATGCAGATAGTAGAGGGAAGACAGAGCAGAAATCACAGGAGGAGCTTTGGATTGAGGTAAGTACACACTATAGAGGGTAATGCTTTGTTCATTTTTTTATTTCAGAGATTTGCATCAACTTTAATTACAGAGCTGCATTAAATTGTGCATTTTATATCTGTGTAGAATTTAGCTTTATGCTCAGTATGAGATCAGTTTGTGCAATATTTTCTTCCTGTAGACAAGTTAGTGTGAAGAAATGACATGGGCATTGCGTGTGCACTACCCGTACTGAGAAGGCACTAATTCTACAACTGGTTTGCAGCACAGTAGTATATAGACAATAGTAAACTAAAAGCTGTTTTAGGTATCTGTGTGAAGCATTTTTGTAATCTCTGTTGTCTTTGTGATAAAAAACCTTTTCTAATAAGTCCTAACATACATAGTGAATTTATTTGGAAATCAATATGGAAAATGAAGACATTTATTTTTGTGACATGCCAAACGCAAAACGTAATCCTTTACTGAAAAAAAATAACCTCATTTTATTTTTATCTCTTTTCGGTCGGCGGATACCTAAAAACGTATTATTCCAGTGTTTGGCTGCTCATAATTCCTTTGAACTCCCCTTCAACACAATTATTGACACTATACCAGCATCATTCCTCCAAGTTTCTCACTCTTTTATGTTTACACTTATAAAAATTCAACCTTCCTGCATCACTAATACTGGAAATGTGTGATCATATTCTACCCCATCTACTGCAGTTTGGTTCAGGTCTGTTTACCTTGCAGCTTTCTACTCTTTTAATCTGTTGAAACCTTGCTGTGAGAGAAATTATCATCCTTTTACAAGTTAGGTTAATTAAATGCGACATTTAAAAAAAAAAAAAAATACCATAGCATTTTCCAGGGATGGGAGACAAAGCTACTTTAGATGCAAAGTGAGTTTAAATTTTGCATACACGTATTCCTATGAAACAGGGTGCTTAACTAGGTTTACATTTATAAGTTTCCAAGGAGGCCTTTCCACTATGTTTGGGATCAGTGAAAAATACAAAAATATTTTTTTTTATAGCCTCACAAAAATAAATTCAAAAGAAAATTCATAATGTGTACATGTAAAAAATATTCCCTATAAAAGAATAAACAATAGAAAAAAATTAGAAAGAAATTAGGTGAAAACCTCTGTATACAGAACAGCCAAGGGCAAAATAACCCTTACAAGTAGGGTTGCCACCTCATCCCTTTAAACCCGAACACATATTAATTACACAGGTTCTGTGGCTGATTAAGGTGGTAATTAAATTTACTTGGTGCCTTATCTGCATTAAATTAGCCTCAGGACCTGTGTAATTCATATGTGTTCGGGTTTAAAGCGATGAGGTGGCAACCCTACTTATAACGTATGCTCCGAATTGGAAGAAAATTCTTCCTGATCCCCTAAGGCAGGAGTTTCCAAACTTTCTAAACAAAGGGCCAGTTTACTGCCCTTCAGACTTTAGGAGGGCTGGACTGTGGCCAGTGCGAGTAGAGAAGGTCCCAACGTCAGTGTTAAAAAATTTGCACTGATTGCACATGTCACTTTGTTATATCACGTTCTGTATCAATTAATGGTGTATTTTGCACAGAAAAAATTTAATCATTGCTTACAGAATTTAATTTATTGCATACAGAATTGCATTGATTGCACATGTCACTTTAGCATTATTGTGCACTTTATTTTGGTAGAAATGTATTTTTTGGTAGAAATCTTTTCTGATGATTATAGGATCCTCACGAATCATTAGGAGAACCTGACAGCATAGCAAGCGCTGTTCCCTGGTATACATATATTTTCAAACTCTTTACCTTGTTAAAGAATATTAACAGCAGCTGCTAGGTAACATTCTAATAATTAGCAGACTGTGGCACGGGCTCCTTTTCACATTTAATGTTCCAGTCAGGATAACTGACTACCCGCCCAGACGTCATTTGTCTATAGGCCAGACGGGAAGTGGTTAAACAATTAACTAGAGCTAGAATTTCTGGAGGAGTATTTCCACATTTTCACAGCTCTTACTCTGAAGAAGCCTTTCTGTATGTATGTATAGGTTAAACTTTTTCTTTCCAAACACAAGTGCCCCTTTTTTCACTACAGTGGATAACTTTGCACTAAGTCCAATTTATGGACATATTACCACTTAGGTCTCTTTCACAGGTGAACAGACAAAGACAGTGACAAGACAGCATATTGCTGCAGCTGAGCAAACAGGTGAATGAGGACAGCTGTCCACAAATGTTCACATTTATTTGTACATTGAGAGGTTACCTGAAGTTAGATAGATGTCTCACTCGGCACCGTCGCCATTTAGAGAATGCCTTGCATTTTTTTTTTCAATTAAAACAAGTCATTCTCTGACTTGACAAGGTGGAGAGAAGGGGTGGATGATGTCACAATCTACAATTTGTCCAATAAGAGTATTTTTTTTTATGTATTCATTAAAAGAAAAAAAAACAAGGTGTGCTCTGAATGGCGGTAGTGTCAAGCAAGTGAACTCCCCTTGCTCAGTGTGCAGAGGGGAAGCTGGCTGTGCATGACCTCGAAGAGTGCAGCTATATGTATTGTGGGCCACTAATGTGGTTTTCAGCATCCCTACTGGCCATTCAGATGTAAATTGCCAAAAATAGACAATTATTCCTGAAATTATGTTTTAGCTTTTGATAGCATGAGAAAGAATTAGAACTTTGAGTTTTATTGCTTTTTCCCCATTGGGCTGATTCACACTTGTTTTCCCAATTTTCACAAGTTGTCACCAGCAAAAATCTAGGGGATATTCAAAACTTGACAGCTGTCACTGAAACAGGAGGTGATGGGAAATCACCCACAGAGAACACGTGTTCCAGTGACATCAGTCAAATTTTGGCTCCCCTCTACTATTTCAGGGACAATCTTCTGAGCCCACAGCAAAACAAAACCATACAAAAATGTGATCCTCCTCACTGAGTTTCAAACCAAGAATAAAAGTTCCATCTGGAGTTCCACTTTACAAAAAGAGTGATATAAAGGCTTTGAAAGCCTTGGAATTGTCATAGGACAGAGGGATTTAAAGGAAATCTCTGCATGGCTGGTTTCTAGTTGTCAACTTTGTGCTGCTCTAGCAATGTTAAGAAGAAAGAATTGGGTACAGAGGTGCCGCAGCTTGAAGACGCTGAAGATTGTTCAGTGGTTGTTTTCTCATATAAAGCCACTCTTCTTGCAAAAATAAAATAGCAAGAGCATCTAAATGCTTATCTAGGTTACATATCACTGGTTAGAGATTTATACTGGCCATAGTCGGTTCAAATCTCAGCCGGTTCAGCAGGCACCAGCCAAGATTTGAACCATGTTTGGGCAGGTGTAGCATCGTTTTTTGAAACCCCACACAAATGGAAACCGGAAGTAATGTTCCATCGCTGCCATCTTGCTATACCCGCACTCGTCAGCAATAAGAATACAGAGAGAAGGTGGAGATCGGACATCTTTTTACACCCGGCGGAGTTTTTAATTTTACAATTATTTTTAAAAGTATACAGAGCTTACATACTAAAATACATTATACAGAAATGCGTGACACTGTTTTGATGTTCAATTTTAAAAGCAGCGGCAAGTCTGCTGATCTGACAGCTTAGGAAATGTCACAGAACACCGCTGCTTTTAAAATGTAACATGAAAACAGTGAGAGGGATTTATAAATCCTCCATTTCTGTATGTAAGCAAAGTTTACTGTTAAAAATAATTGTGAAATTAAAAACTCCGGTGGGTGTAAAAAAGATGTCCGCTCTCCGCCTTCACTCTGTATTCTTAGTGTATGAGTGTGGGTATAGCAAGATGGCGGCGGCAGAACGTCACTTCCGGTTTCCATTTGTGTGGGGTTTCAAAAAACGACGCTACACCGGCTGAATGTACACAAGTTGATCGATCAATCAACTTGACTACAACCTGCCTGTCGGATTTTACATGTGAATATTGCTAACACCTATTATAGCCGCTAGCAGTAATAACTGTGTTCTACTAGTGGGGATGGCTTGCCCCACCCTCTCCCGTCCGGGAAAACACAAGGGGTTGATTTACTAAAGGCAAATAGTCTATGCACTTTGCAAAGTCAAGTTGCTCCAGAGCTTAGTGAATGAGGCAAAGCTTCACTTTGCAAAGAATACCCAATCACATTCATGGGAAATATAAAAAACTGCTTTTTTGCTTGCACATGATTGGATGATGAAAGTCAGCAGAGCTACCCCTTACTTATTAAGCTCTGGAGCAACTGCTCACGGAGTGCAACTTCACTTTGCAGAGTGCACAGTCTATTTGCCTTTAGTAAATCAATCCCAATGGCTCTGCAGGAGGGATTCCCAGATCAACACTGACTGTGCTGTTTGAGGGACTCAATCAATTTTCTTTCCTGCAACCCTTGGTTGCTATAAAGACAATTGCTCCATCCATAGCCATCTTTAGCTACAGCCATATGCATGTATGACCAAAGGCATTTTATCATCATATCTCTACTGAGAGGGGAGTATCAGAGTTCAGATTGGCCATTTCTCCTCTTTAAAGCAGAACTAATCTCCCCTATTTAGATAATTTTTAAAAGCAGTTACATTTAAGGCATGCAGTTAATAACAGCTGTCACAGCTGCTTGTGCCCTCAACTGAACTGTCAGGCCATCAAAATTGTGGTGTTATATCTGAACACATGTGCAACACAGCTTTCTTGGCTGTAAAGGATAGTGGACTTTAGTTTAACTTCATCACAGGTATAAAACAGATTACAGATCCAATCCTTTAACACTTGACCAATAAGTAAGCTTATGTGACCCACCACTGGAAAATCTGAGACCAGAGATTTCTGCAGCCAAGTATTTAAGTTCACCTTTGCAAAAAAGAAAATAACTGCATATGCGGGTAAGAGGCACCTTTAGATAAAAACAAACTGTGCAGCTTTGACTAAAGTTGGATAATGCCCTTCCTTGCTAAAGGTGGAGGTTACATATGTACTCCATGAAGCTGGCTGAAAAAAACTCCTAGAGATAGCATCATCCTGTCTTGCCTTGTAGTTAGGATGTTGCTAAGACACTCCCAGTCATTAGTGCTTACCCCAACCATTACAGAAGTGAGCTCTCAAACCCTCCTTACATTTATGGTCCCCTATCTCCTCCATCACAGCACTGCTGAGTTCAGAGCTACTGTAACAGGGAAAAGAGCGCTCATGCGAGGGGGTCTGAATTATCTGGGAGTGTCTTAGCAACATCCTAGCAACAAGGCAGGATGGGATGAAGCCATGTCCTTGGAGCTTTTCAGCCAGACTTTGGGGGGGGGGTCTGTATGTAATTATTAATTATTTAACTTCGGTAAACGCTGTACAGTTTTTTTTTTTATCCACAGCTGAACAACATGGGAGAAGTCAAAGATCACTGGGTACAGTGCCGCCACCTCACACCTGATTTAAAACTCCAATTGCCATACTACCGTCTCACAATTGCATGCATTGCAATCATGGATTTAAATCAGATGGTGAGGAGGCTACATATCGCTTCCTCACCACCTGTCAAATACTCTCAGATCGCTTTTCAGGGGAACAACAGTGCCTGCTGCACTTGTGAATGAACCCTTAGACCCCTTTCACACTGAAGCGCTGCTAAAACAGCCACTAAAGTGCCGGCCGTTTTTGCAGTGCTTTAGCAGCACTTTTGCAGTGCTTTTTGGGCGCTAGCGGGGCACTTTTTTTAAGGTCACGTTGTCAATGAGACCTTAAAAAAAAAAAAAGACCCATTTTACAGCTCTTTCGAAGCTCTTTTAAGGTGCTTCGGATGCGCTGAACATTCATTTCAATTGGCAGAGGCGTTTTTGGGCGGCTTTTTACACCCATAAAACTTGTTCACACGTAAGGTTGGGGATGATAAAACCCTGTGGGTGAGTGGTGGTTTTACCGCCCCCAATCCCTACCCCCTTTAGTTGTTGAGGCAGTAGCCAAAGATGTACCCATCCTGCAGCAGGAATTAAACCCCATATTGCTTTTGGTGTGTGCTACTGCCTGCCAATCGTGACCCATTGAAGTAAATAGGGCCACTCTGCAAGTGCCCCGCAATTGCATGCTGCTGCAGGGTCCAAGGGGTTAAAGCAGGTAGTGAGAAAGCAACACAATGCTACCTGCTTCAACCCCTTGTTTGCTGTACTGCACAAGGTTGCAGGGCACTTGCAGATCAGCCTCATTCACTTGAATGGGTCATGCTTGGCAGGTGCTATAACCACTAACAGGGCATATAAATAACCCCTGTTGTGGCTGTGACATGTGTACACCCCTGGCCACTGCAGCTAGCGGGGGGGGGGGGGGTTATAAAACATGTCTTAACTATCTTAACTATGGGGTTTTACCACCCCCCCAAACTGCAAATATAAATGAACCTTTACTGTTCTGAGCCCCCTATAAGGCTGCTTTCACACTAATGTGCCGCGGCTTACCTGTACCGCGGGTGCAGTGCATCTGACACTTTCCTGGGTAAGCTGTGCTTTGTCATAGACTTCTATTATATCCTGCAGGTGCGGTGCACTTTCTGAAAGCGCACCATAAACCCTGCATTCAGAAAATGCACCAAACCCGCAGGATATAATAGAAGTCTATGGCTAAGCACAGCAAACCCACAAGAAAGCTGCAGGTACACTGCACTGCATCCGTGGTGTGTGTAAACTACAGCACATCAGTGTGAAAGCAGGCCTATACAGGCAGTTCCTGGGTTACAAACAAGATAGGGTCTGTACTGTAGGTTTGTTCTTAAGTCGAATTTGTTTGTATGTCGAAACAGTACCTTTTTTCAGTGTAGCTCCAGCCAAAAAGCTTTTTGGATAGCATAGGGAAGGGTTATCACCCCTGTAACATTTGTTTAGCTGTCTATGTCCCTGTTCTGAAGATTTCACCTCACTCTCTGTCCCAATGACAATTGGATTTTGAAAATTTTAGGTTATTGTGGAAACAAGGATTGGTGATAAAGCATCATTGAAGACACCTTTTTCCCATGATAACTCTTACAGAAATGAATTTACCTTCCTACTGGTAGATTTCCTCTCACTTCCTGTTCTCTCCCTACATTTGTAAGTAGGAGTCATTTGTAAGTGGGATGTTTGTACTAGGGGACCGCCTGTACTATTATACCCAGTGTATTGCTTCACACTGTCCTTAAGATCCCTTCTTTCCTGCTGCTTGCACCATTCTGGAGAACGCTAGCTGGCATAAGAGGTGGAGTGTAGTTGGTATCACTCCTCCTGGGACAGGAGCCAGCACTACAGAGGAGACATCAACTAATGTGGCTCTTGCTCCCTACTGCAGCTCCAACTTTACAAGTAGTCCCTCTGCATTGCACTCTGTGTGATGCTCTGGGGTAGCGGGTCAGCAAGCTCAGACCGCGATCTACTAGTCACCTCTCCGTGATCTACTGGTTGCTGACCCCCATCTACAGGAACCCCTTACCTGCTTAGACAGTTTTTTGATAAAGGTAAACTAATACTGCAAGGGCTTCTGTTAAATGGGGTGAGCACGGTAGTGGAATAGTCTTATTTTGACTATAGTCCCATCTTTGGGGCTGTTGTTAACATTTTGCAGCTCCACCTCTGATTCTTCCAATATCCAAGGTTTAGAGGAATTGGTAACTCCAAAATGAGTGAAGAAAATCAAAACTACAATGCAGTAAGAAAAAAAGGATTATCCATTTAAGAGGTATTGGTCAAAAACTGAAACCAAGGCAGGATAAAAAAAAGCAAATGATAAATTCGAGGGGACCTTGCCCATAATTTACAATGCATGTCTAGCAGAGAGCAGACTCTTGCTTTTTCCTAGCAGAACACCTGATTAAAAATATCTTCTGAACACATATCAAGCCCTCGATGTGGCACACAATACAGTTTGTTCAAAGCTGTCTATTCAGCTCAATCTTCTTGATGTTTTTACTACTATAGTCCATGCTGTACTGTCACCCATTGTTTT
Source organism: Glandirana rugosa (assembly GCA_018402905.1). Classification (NCBI taxonomy): domain Eukaryota; kingdom Metazoa; phylum Chordata; class Amphibia; order Anura; family Ranidae; genus Glandirana; species Glandirana rugosa. The sequence continues at coordinate 1,148,361 of BLSH010380131.1, forward strand.
GCTGTCTGAACAGACTCAGGAGAATGCACGGCTATTATTTCCTATTAGCGACAATCAGAGCAAACCATTACATATATATATTCCATTCACTTTAAATGCCATATCCTTATCCTGTTGTTGTCAGCTTCTGTAACCAGACTTCCAAGCTAAAGAAAAATGTAGGTAACAATAGTTTACCGGAGTGATTTGTCAAGCAAATGTAGCAGCGTCAGTTGATAAAAAATAGGTTTTATTTATTAAACTAAGAAAGCAGAAAAAGAACCTAGGGAGGGATAAGAAAAAGAGGACACACCAGGCACCGTGGGAGACACGTGCACCCATCTTTCTCAGGTCTGTTTATCAGCAAGGATTGCCAGAAAATAAGATACAAAGTGAACTGTGCTATTAATAGATTTCTGTGCGCGGCTCAGCTGCCGATGCAAGCCGGTTATGGTACCTCTAACGGGAAGGATTGGTGCTGGCGCCTTTGTCACTGCTGCTATAGATGGATTTGACTAACACGGACCACCAAGCTTAGCGTACAGTATTCCATGTATAAAAAACTGGATATAATGGATCTTATGAAATATTCAATTTTTCAGTCTCCAGCGGCAGCGTCATCAGGGCACTTTCCATTTTCTTTGACAGGTGGGGATTGAAGCATTGAAAATCTAGAAAAAAAAATAAATCGCCCAGATGACACAACTAATTTAATAAGGGTTAACCTTCCCTCTTGGTACTTTGAGTTGTAAGATATTATTGGAAAACACTGGAGGCTGGATTTGCAAAAAATACATTTGGTGTTGTACGGAAAAGCAAGAAAGTGGTTAAAAAAAAAATCCCTTCCTCTTTGTTGCAGTGTTTAAAATGAGAGCTTTGTCCACTATTTTTTTTGCAGTATCTCTCATATTGCCATTCACCCGGTCCCCTCTCTTTGTTAAGCTTCTACCAATCTGTCTGTTTTCTACCACATACAGGATTAAAATAGGAGGGCTGGCAGGCGCACCACCAATTGTGTACCGGTTTTGAAACTGTGATTACTGCTTAGCCTTGAGCCGTGAATATTCATACTTTTCCTTGTTTGCAGAAGATGTGAAATTGCCAGGATTTTCAGTAGTCTCTCTAAAATTCAGGCAGCATTGGCAATGTGTCTCTAATTACATACTGTTCAGTGTGTCCTATCCACAGGCACAATGCCATTGGACAAATAGTCACATACACACACGAGACACCCTGCCACCCAAACACCATTAACACTTTTACACCCCCTAGCAGTGCAGAGATTAACATTTTAACATATTCTTCTAGTGCCAGCTCATAAATGTACTATTTATGCTTTGGGAGAGTCTTGGCTGTGTGCATTAGCCCATGAATACATTTATCTTGTTGTGTTCAGGGTAAAATTAGATTGTAAGCTCCACAAATCAAAGTGAATAAGTTGTAGCAGCATTATTAGGTACATTCTTCAGATTTAGAAAAGTAATATGTAACGTTAGAGCTGTAATAGCAATAGGTTGCGTAAGTCTAAATTGTATAGATGGGAATTGTGCCACCCACTTTTGCTAAAGTAACTGGGCCTTGTTTATGCAGGCCTGTAAGGCACCAATTATATTCATGAGCAGAAATAATTTCTTATTTTTTATACATTTAATTCATATATTTTTTATTTATTTATGAAACAGTTTGGCTTTGTTCACATTAAAGTGGTAATAAATCCCTTTTTTTTTAAACTTGTACCAAGAGGTAAGCTTATAAGAAAGCTTACCTGTAGGTATAGTGAATATTTCCTAAATTTGTACTGTTTAGGAGATATTCACACTGCATGCAGCCGTTATTGTCACCAGTGCATGTGCTCTGAAGGGACGGCATACCCATGTCGTCCCTTTAGAGCTCTGTGCCGCAGTTTATGCACAGTGACATCATTGCGACTTGACCAATTAGATGGCCGGAGCATGCGAACCCGGAAGTAAGACCGAGTGAAGATAGAAGTATGTGATGCATACTAGCACATTATGCCAATGTCTTGTAGGATTTTTTTTTTTTTTTTAAGTGTGGTTTGCTACCGCTTTAAGCATACACCCGTGTGCAAGCTGTGTTTTGCCTGCATGTGATGCATCTACATGCAGGTGGTCCAATTTTTATCAATTTGGTCACAAAGGCTGCATGCTCCCAATTTGCCATCCAAGTGGGTGTGGGTATATGCTGGTCCTTGAGCTCACAGTGTCTGCCTTTGGGGACCCGCATACACCTGCACACACATGGATGTCTAATTGGGAGCAGTGGCTGTGTCTGTATAGACACTGAGTCCAAATTAACATGGATAGGGCTGCTAGTACGTAGATGCATGGAACACCTGTCAATACAGCCCTTCACATGGGTGTACATCTAAGCACTCCCGTGTGATTGATGCCTATGAGGGGAAATATTTTTCAGAGAGATCACAACCACCACTCGCATACAAAATGTCCAATTAGCTGTCATTGCACAGTACACATTCCAATCTGATTGGCTGCTGTGATTTTAATTTTATTTGAAGCAATGTTGAATCTGTTTGATAGCGGTGGGACAATAAAACAAATGAGGCTCAATTCCCAAAGTTAACTCACCAGTATGGGGATGCTTTTTTATTTTTAAAACATGCCAGTTGTTTTTAGAGGAGAAGTTGAGGGTATACAAAAAACAAACATATTTACTCCATGCTGCATCATCCATATGACACTGCAGCTCCCCCATGCTGGCTTTAAGACAGTAAGTTGAGAGATTACATGACCCCTGATCAGTCAGCTCCTGGTCTGTTTGCATTAGAGAGCAGTGGCTGTCAGTTACCGCACCCCTCCAGCTCACTGGAGTGCTAGGCTGGGAAGATAGCAAGCATTGCAGGCTCTGGCTCTCAGCTTCACTCTGAAAGTGGGAACCAGCTGTCAATCGGGTAGCTGGGTGAATCCTGACAATATTGGCAGGATTGTTCCCAAACTTGCAGCGGCTCTGTGCTAAGATAAGGAAGAAAGTATAGCCAAAAAGGTTTATCATTACTTCTCTTTAAAAGTGCAATCAAACAAATTTTCTTTTAAAATCACTAACAGGTAAGGTTTTAATTACAGAAGAGACCCTAGTTGTTTCTTCTGTGATAAATGCTTCTCCCTGCCTGTCAGCAGTAATGTACTCTGAGCCGCTCATGCACAGCTCAGAGTACAATTACAGCATTGCTCTGTGTCATGATGAAGTTACTTCCATGTGCATGCGAGCCGACCATTCAAGAAGCCGAATAAAGCGAACTCTGAAGGAAGACCAAGGAAGGATGGAAGCACCCAAGATCAGCTGGAGTGCTGTCACCCAAGCATTACAGTGCATCTTTTGACAGGGAAGTCTGCAATAATGCGCGAATATGCTAATGTATGATCTGGTTGCTGTTAAGACCAAGCACATGTCTTTCTGATGCTTTCATAAACAACACCCAATGGAGATTTTATTTAAAAAAACAGTGTTGCTATACAAAACTAAGGCAAAGAGCAAAAGCAAAAGAGTGATGTTGGTTACAGGAACCCATAAGTTGTCATTAGTCATTTACAGTATATGTAATATGCACTAAAAATATGGCAGCTTCAAACTAATTGGTTGCTATAAGAAACTTCTGATATATTTCAGCTTTTATAAAATCAAGGGATATTCTGCAAGAGACCTACTTTCAGAGCTAAACCATACTGTAGACCCTGCTTGGGTTTTAGGTTCCCCGTGTTTAGGCAGCTCTGTGTATGATCAGAGGGTAGACACTAGGAGCTGACAAGCAGCACAGGGCAGAAAAAAAAATAAGAGCTAGAAACACATATATATTATCCTCAATTATTAAAAGCAGATCGCAGGAGATGTGAGGCAGCTGCACGGCTGCTGTCCCAGCTCTGCTCTCGCAAGGGCCTTTGAAATTCTAATGTGCTGGCTGCTCAGCTAGAAAGGAAAAAAATACTGTGGTAGGAAACAAATGAGAGAGAACAGACCCGTATTGCTGCAGTCCCTGGAGATTGCCAGTTTAGGGGTCATAGTGCATATGATAACTAGAGCGTTCAATATTCAGTTTAAGATGTGTTAGAGCACTCCGAGGTGTTTACTCACACTACTGACTGCTGTGTGCGTGCTTTGACTTTTACTGACACTTCTACCATTATTTGTGCATATTCTGCTTTCCATGTAGTCACACCGAATATAACTTTTCTTCTTCTAAATAAAGAATAAATGTAACTTGAATAACCTGTCACAGATTCAGAGTAAGGTAATAGAAGAGCTGCATTGCAGACACCACATAAAGACAGCTTGAGCTTTTATTCTCCCCAATATTTTGGTCTTGATCCCAGTCATATTCTTCAAACAGGGCTCTTGACTTTTGGGAGCTCTGTCATGCCAAATAGCACTGCCTGTATATATGTGCTATGGCAGGTTCAATTTAATTATAATAATTAATTAATATAATTCCAATTCAGAAAGGACCATGTATTTCAGTAAGTAGAATTTGCCATCAGCAGCATTGTTTTGAGAGGCACTTGGAGGCAGTGAAACACTTACCAGCTGGAGGAGTGAGGTGGTGTTCCCAGGACAGAAGGAAAAGAAAAGTGGCGCCTCACTAAGTTTGTTTTTAAATCTAATGCTACACTTAGTGGGGTGCCGCTTTTCTTCTTTTTCTTCTCCTTACCATTACAGAGCTGCTTCTGCTCCATCAGCTGGCTGCCCCACGGATCACCCCCTCCTGTCTTTTCCCCTCCTTGCTGCCTAGGACCCTGAAGCTTCACATCTCCCTCTTTGTGCCTGGCTCCACCCGCTGCTGTGAAATCCTGAAAGCGCTGCATCTATCCTACATACGTTCCCAGGACAGAAGCATCATATACAAAGCAGATTTATATTTTCTCTAAACTTTTCTAGCAATCCTGACACTGCCAAATTCTTGTGACTCCAGACTCCAGAAAAGCATAGTCAAAGAAATGCTGTAAAATTTTAGATTTGCAAGTGTAGTCAGATGATTAAAGGCTTCAAACCAGCTCAACAGCTCTGGTAAGGCAGTTCCCATACAACAAGGCTCCCCTCGATAGGCATCCAACTGTAGCTTAAACCATAGAAATGAGTACGAGTTTGAAATCAGACACAAGAGTCCTGGATAATTTTGGTTGTTGATAAAAAGTCACATATAAACAGCCAATGCCTTTCTGGGGAACACCACACTACCTTCATCAGGACTCAACACAGGATTAGACTTGGAGTAACTTGACCATTCAATATTAGAAACAGTATTGAATTCCCCTTTTGGAGGAACAACTTGACCACAGCTACTGAGCAGCAATGGACATTGCTTCTCAACAACTGCTTCCAGACCAAACTTGGGCTATTTCGTTTGAATATGGCCTGAATATGGTCTGGCACTCACTCCTTTCTGGAGTTCTCACAAGTGACAGAATTGCTAGTGTGACATGGTCCCTAGAAAGCAGTCACAGCCTGAGTATAAAAGGACCCATGCTTTCCGTACAGAAACATTGGTCTTTCCGCAGAGGTCTGACACGCACTCTGCTGAGCCAGACCTTCTACAGTTCTGCAGTCAGCAAAGCTCACACTCAAGCTGATTAGAGAGCTCTGACTCTGATGAGGGTTTGTTGGACCACTGCTTCCACATAGATAGCAAGGGTTCTACTCTACAGCATGATAGCAGGAAACAGGGTTTTCTACTCAGGCTGTGGCTGCTTTAAAAGGACTACAAACTCTAATGCCTCATACACATGGTGGTGCGATGGTCGTACAACCGGATGTCCAAAATCGTATGTTGGCTGTTGTGCCTCGCATACTGACTTGCACTAAGTGCTCGTACGACCAAGCCTAAGGTGGTGACATGCTTCGAGCATATAAAGAGGAAGTTCAGGTGAATGTGATTCGTGAATTAGGAATGTAGGTTAACATGAATGGACACTTACGGGTGTTCCTGACTTCTGAGGATGCGTATTTTGCAAGTAAAGCTTTGTTGGCCCAACTTCTCTGTACACACGAGTCAACAGTCGTACAACCGCTTGTTGTACAACAAAAGTTTTCTTGTCTGCTCATCCAACTTCGGTTGTATGACCATCACACGTTGGCTGTTGTAATCTTGCGTACTAATGGTCAGATGATCGTACAACAAGCTGTTGTACGACCTTTGTTGTACAACCATTGTACCGCGTGTACGGGCCTTAAGACATTGCGCACCTTTTGTTGTGATGCACCTGGAATGTAACAAGATAATTTAAACTGAAAGTAAAATTGGGCATTAACTCTTTACAGAATGCTTGTTTATATTTAGAAAGCAACTTTGTGGCACACGTAGTACCTTGTACCTAGTACAGATTTGTACTTCCTAACAATCAATTCCAACTCTGATTATTCCTGAAAGCTGAGCAATCCAGGAATGTCTCCTCTAAACTGTTTAAACTAGCATACATACACTGAGCTCTCCTTTCCAGACACATCAGTGTTATAGTTCGCCAAATACCACCCTATTACAGTGCTCATTTACACTCCCTGATTGGTATTGGGAAATCACTTTATCTCCCTGTATGTCATGTTATCTGCCTGTAATTGGTTTATAATAAGGTCACAACTCTTTTCCTTGTCCTTTACAGACTGCTATGCAGACCAAAAGCAGCAGGAATAATCTAAGCTCTACCACAGAGGTGGCTACATTAATATATTTATAAGCCAAAAAGTAAAATGTGTATGCTAAATACAAGACATCATTAGAAACCCTTGCTTCTCTCGCCATTATTCATGGCAGAGAACTCATTTGCAAGCCA
>BLSH010380141.1:0-10301 GCA_018402905.1 Glandirana rugosa
CAGCAGTCCCCCTCCCATCATATGATGTCATAGCTGTGAGGACTTCCAGCAGTCCCCCTCCCATCATGTGATGTCATAGCTGTGAGGACTTCCAGCACTCCCCACCCCATCATGTGATGTCATAGCTGTGAGGACTTCCAGCAGCCCCCCTCCCATCATATGATGTCATAGCTGTGAGGACTTCCAGCAGCCCCCCTCCCATCATGTGATGTCATAGCTGTGAGGACTTCCAGCACTCCCCACCCCATCATATGATGTCATAGCTGTGAGGACTTCCAGCAGCCCCCCTCCCATCATATGATGTCATAGCTGTGAGGACTTCCAGCAGCCCCCCTCCCATCATATGATGTCATAGCTGTGAGGACTGCCAGCACTCTCCCTCCCATCATGTGATGTCATAGCTGTGAGGACTGCCAGCAGTCCCTGGAACCGTCTTAGGAAGTCTCCCTGCAGCCCCGGATCCCCGGATGTCCTGGGTGTGAGGACTGTAAAGGCATCCCTTGGTTCTGTCCTCCCCTCCCCCCATCTCTCACCTCCATCCACCATCTGCTGCACTCACAGGAAGTGCCCCCTCCCCCACCCCACTGCATTGTGGGAGTTTTGGTCTCCTCCTGGCTCTGTGCAGGGATTGGTGGATGGGAGGGAGCGAGGAGCTGATTACAGCCAATCACAGGAGGGAAGCGGTGGTTGGGCTCATTAACATCACTACATGATAACATTACATCACTACATGATAACATTACATCATTACATGATAACATTACATCATTACATGATAACATTACATCATTACATGATAACATTACATCACTACATGATAACATTACATCTCTACATGATAACATTACATCTCTACATGATAACATTACATCACTACATGATAACATTACATCTCTACATGATAACATTACATCTCTACATGATAACATTACATCTCTATAGGTGGCAGCAGTACTCCTCTAGATGGCAGCAGTACTCCACTAGATGGCAGCAGTACTCCTCTAGATGGCAGCAGTACTCCTCTAGATGGCAGCAGTACTCCACTAGATGGCAGCAGTACTCCTCTAGATGGCAGCAGTACTCCTCTAGATGGCAGCAGTACTCCTCTAGATGACAGCAGTACTCCACTAGATGGCAGCATTACTCCACTAGATGATAGCAGTACACCACTAGATGGCAGCAGTACTCCACTAGATGGCAGTAGTACTCCTCTAGATGGCAGCAGTACTCCTCTAGATGGCAGCAGTACTCCTCTAGATGGCAGCAGTACTCCACTAGATGGCAGCAGTACACCACTAGATGGCAGCAGTACTCCTCTAGATGGCAGCAGTACTCCACTAGATGGCAGCAGTACTCCACTAGATGGCAGCAGTACACCACTAGATGGCAGCAGTACTCCACTAGATGATAGCAGTACTCCTCTAGATGGCAGCAGTACTCCTCTAGATGGCAGCAGTACTCCTCTAGATGGCAGCAGTACTCCACTAGATGGCAGCAGTACTCCACTAGATGGCAGCAGTACTCCACTAGATGGCAGCAATACTCCACTAGATGGCAGCAGTACTCCTCTAGATGGCAGCAGTACTCCACTAGATGGCAGCAGTACTCCTCTAGATGGCAGCAGTACTCCTCTAGATGGCAGCAGTACTCCTCTAGATGACAGCAGTACTCCACTAGATGGCAGCATTACTCCACTAGATGATAGCAGTACACCACTAGATGACAGCAGTACTCCACTAGATGACAGCAGTACTCCTCTAGATGGCAGCAGTACTCCACTAGGTGGCAGCAGTACTCCACTAGATGACAGCAGTACTCCTCTAGATGGCAGCAGTACTCCACTAGGTGGCAGCAGTACACCACTAGATGGCAGCAGTACTCCACTAGATGACAGCAGTACTCCTCTAGATGGCAGCAGTACTCCACTAGATGACAGCAGTACTCCTCTAGATGGCAGCAGTACTCCACTAGATGGCAGCAGTACACCACTAGGTGGCAGCAGTACTCCACTAGATGGCAGCAGTACACCACTAGGTGGCAGCAGTACACCACTAGGTGGCAGCAGTACTCCACTAGATGGCAGCAGTACATCACTAGATGACAGCAGTACTCCACTAGATGACAGCAGTACTCCACTAGATGATAGCAGTACTCCTCTAGATGACAGCAGTACTCCACTAGATGGCAGCAGTACTCCTCTAGATGACAGCAGTACACCACTAGATGGCAGCAGTACACCACTAGATGATAGCAGTACACCACTAGATGGCAGCAGTACACCACTAGATGATAGCAGTACTCCTCTAGATGGCAGCAGTACTCCTCTAGATGACAGCAGTACTCCACTAGATGGCAGCAGTACTCCTCTAGATGACAGCAGTACACCACTAGATGGCAGCAGTACACCACTAGATGATAGCAGTACTCCACTAGATGACAGCAGTACTCCACTAGATGATAGCAGTACACCACTAGATGGCAGCAGTACACCACTAGATGACAGCAGTACTCCACTAGATGGCAGCAGTACTCCTCTAGATGACAGCAGTACTCCACTAGATGGCAGCAGTACACCACTAGATGATAGCAGTACTCCACTAGATGACAGCAGTACTCCACTAGATGATAGCAGTACTCCACTAGATGACAGCAGTACTCCACTAGATGATAGCAGTACTCCTCTAGATGATAGCAGTACTCCACTAGATGACAGCAGTACTCCACTAGATGGCAGCAGTACTCCTCTAGATGATAGCAGTACTCCACTAGATGACAGCAGTACTCCACTAGATGGCAGCAGTACTCCTCTAGATGACAGCAGTACTCCACTAGATGGCAGCAGTACTCCTCTAGATGACAGCAGTACACCACTAGATGGCAGCAGTACTCCTCTAGATGATAGCAGTACACCACTAGATGGCAGCAGTACACCACTAGATGATAGCAGTACTCCACTAGATGGCAGCAGTACTCCACTAGATGGCAGCAGTACTCCTCTAGATGACAGCAGTACTCCACTAGATGGCAGCAGTACACCACTAGATGATAGCAGTACTCCACTAGATGACAGCAGTACTCCACTAGATGATAGCAGTACTCCACTAGATGACAGCAGTACTCCACTAGATGATAGCAGTACTCCACTAGATGACAGCAGTACTCCACTAGATGGCAGCAGTACTCCTCTAGATGACAGCAGTACACCACTAGATGGCAGCAGTACACCACTAGATGATAGCAGTACTCCACTAGGTGGCAACAGTACACCACTAGATGATAGCAGTACTCCACTAGATGATAGCAGTACACCACTAGGTGGCAACAGTACACCACTAGGTGATAGCAGTACTCCACTAGATGACAGCAGTACTCCACTAGATGATAGCAGTACTCCACTAGGTGGCAGCAGTACTCCACTAGATGATAGCAGTACTCCACTAGATGGCAGCAGTACTCCACTAGATGACAGCAGTACTCCACTAGATGACAGCATTACACCACTAGATGGCAGCAGTACTCCACTAGATGGCAGCAGTACTCCACTAGATGGCAGCAGTACTCCACTAGATGGCAGCAGTACTCCACTAGATGGCAGCAGTACTCCACTAGATGATAGCAGTACTCCACTAGATGGCAGCAGTACACCACTAGATGACAGCAGTACTCCACTAGGTGGCAGCAGTACTCCACTAGATGATAGAAGTACATCACTAGATGGCAGCAGTACTCCACTAGGTGGCAGCAGTACACCACTAGATGACAGCAGTACAATACTAGATGATAGCAGTACATCACTAGATGGCAGCAGTACTCCACTAGATGGCAGCAGTACTCCACTAGGTGGCAGCAGTACTCCACTAGGAGGCAGCAGTACTCCACTAGATGATACCAGTACACCACTAGGTGGCAGCAGTACTCCACTAGGTGGCAGCAGTACTCCACTAGATGATAGCAGTACTCCACTAGATGGCAGCAGTACTCCACTAGATGATAGAAGTACATCACTAGATGGCAGCAGTACACCACTAGATGACAGCAGTACTCCACTAGGTGGCAGCAGTACTCCACTAGATGATAGAAGTACATCACTAGATGGCAGCAGTACTCCACTAGGTGGCAGCAGTACTCCACTAGGTGGCAGCAGTACACCACTAGGTGGCAGCAGTACTCCACTAGATGATAGAAGTACATCACTAGATGGCAGCAGTACACCACTAGATGATAGAAGTACATCACTAGATGGCAGCAGTACTCCACTAGATGATAGAAGTACATCACTAGATGGCAGCAGTACTCCACTAGGTGGCAGCAGTACTCCACTAGGTGGCAGCAGTACTCCACTAGATGGCAGCAGTACTCCACTAGATGGCAGCAGTACACCACTAGATGGCAGCAGTACACCACTAGGTGGCAGCAGTACACCACTAGATGGCAGCAGTACACCACTAGATGGCAGCAGTACTCCACTAGGTGGCAGCAGTACTCCTCTAGATGATAGCAGTACACCACTAGATGGCAGCAGTACTCCACTAGATGGCAGCAGTACACCACTAGATGGCAGCAGTACTCCACTAGATGGCAGCAGTACACCACTAGATGGCAGCAGTACTCCACTAGGTGGCAGCAGTACTCCACTAGATGGCAGCAGTACTCCACTAGGTGGCAGCAGTACTCCACTAGATGGCAGCAGTACTCCACTAGATGGCAGCAGTACACCACTAGATGACAGCAGTACTCCACTAGATGATAGCAGTACACCACTAGGTGGCAGCAGTACTTCTCTAGATGACAGCAGTACTCCACTAGATGGCAGCAGTACTCCACTAGGTGGCAGCAGTACTCCACTAGATGATAGCAGTACACCACTAGATGGCAGCAGTACTCCACTAGATGATAGCAGTACATCACTAGATGGCAGCAGTACACCACTAGGTGGCAGCAGTACTCCACTAGTTGGCAGCAGTACACCACTAGGTGGCAGCAGTACTCCACTAGATGGCAGCAGTACACCACTAGGTGGCAGCAGTACTCCACTAGGTGGCAGCAGTACACCACTAGGTGGCAGCAGTACCTCTCTAGATGACAGCAGTACTCCACTAGATGGCAGCAGTACACCACTAGGTGGCAGCAGTACACCACTAGGTGGCAGCTGTACTCCACTAGATGGCAGCAGTACCTCTCTAGATGACAGCAGTACTCCACTAGATGGCAGCAGTACACCACTAGGTGGCAGCAGTACTCCACTAGGTGGCAGCAGTACTCCACTAGATGGAAGCAGTACTCCACTAGATGGCAGCAGTACACCACTAGGTGGCAGCAGTACACCACTAGGTGGCAGCAGTACTCCACTAGTTGGCAGCAGTACTCCACTAGTTGGCAGCAGTACACCACTAGGTGGCAGCAGTACTCCACTAGATGGCAGCAGTACATCACTAGATGGCAGCAGTACTCCACTAGGTGGCAGCAGTACTCCACTAGATGATAGCAGTACATCACTAGATGGCAGCAGTACACCACTAGGTGGCAGCAGTACTTCTCTAGATGATAGCAGTACACCACTAGATGGCAGCAGTACACCACTAGATGGCAGCAGTACTCCACTAGGTGGCAGCAGTACACCACTAGGTGGCAGCAGTACTTCTCTAGATGATAGCAGTACACCACTAGATGGCAGCAGTACTCCACTAGATGGCAGCAGTACTCCACTATATGACAGCAGTACTCCACTAGATGGTAGCAGTACACCACTAGATGGCAGCAGTACTCCTCTAGATGACAGCAGTACTCCTCTAGATGACAGCAGTACTCCACTAGATGGCAGCAGTACACCACTAGACGGCAGCAGTACTCCACTAGATGGCAGCAGTACTCCACTAGATGACAGCAGTACACCACTAGATGGCAGCAGTACTCCACTAGATGACAGCAGTACACCACTAGGTGGCAGCAGTACTCCACTAGGTGGCAGCAGTACACCACTAGATGGCAGCAGTACTCCACTAGATGACAGCAGTACTCCACTAGATGGTAGCAGTACTCCACTAGATGGCAGCAGTACACCACTAGATGGCAGCAGTACTCCTCTAGATGATAGCAGTACACCACTAGGTGGCAGCAGTACTCCACTAGATGGCAGCAGTACTCCACTAGATGGTAGCAGTACTCCACTAGATGGCAGCAGTACACCACTAGATGGCAGCAGTACTCCTCTAGATGATAGCAGTACTCCACTAGATGGCAGCAGTACTCCACTAGATGGCAGCAGTACTCCTCTAGATGATAGCAGTACACCACTAGGTGGCAGCAGTACTCCACTAGATGGCAGCAGTACTCCTCTAGATGATAGCAGTACTCCACTAGGTGGCAGCAGTACTCCACTAGGTGGCAGCAGTACTCCACTAGATGATAGCAGTACATCACTAGATGGCAGCAGTACTCCACTAGATGGCAGCAGTACTCCACTAGGTGGCAGCAGTACTCCACTAGATGATAGCAGTACACCACTAGGTGGCAGCAGTACTCCACTAGGTGGCAGCAGTACTCCACTAGATGATAGAAGTACATCACTAGATGGCAGCAGTACACCACTAGATGACAGCAGTACTCCACTAGGTGGCAGCAGTACTCCACTAGATGGCAGCAGTACATCACTAGATGGCAGCAGTACTCCACTAGGTGGCAGCAGTACACCACTAGATGGCAGCAGTACATCACTAGATGGCAGCAGTACTCCACTAGGTGGCAGCAGTACTCCACTAGGTGGCAGCAGTACTCCACTAGATGACAGCAGTACACCACTAGATGGCAGCAGTACTCCACTAGGTGGCAGCAGTACACCACTAGGTCGCAGCAGTACTTCTCTAGATGATAGCAGTACACCACTAGATGGCAGCAGTACTCCACTAGGTGGCAGCAGTACACCACTAGGTGGCAGCAGTACTTCTCTAGATGATAGCAGTACACCACTAGATGGCAGCAGTACTCCACTAGATGGCAGCAGTACTCCACTAGATGACAGCAGTACTCCACTAGATGGTAGCAGTACACCACTAGATGGCAGCAGTACTCCTCTAGATGATAGCAGTACTCCACTAGGTGGCAGCAGTACTCCACTAGATGGCAGCAGTACTCCACTAGATGACAGCAGTACTCCACTAGATGGCAGCAGTACTCCACTAGATGATAGCAGTACATCACTAGATGGCAGCAGTACTCCACTAGGTGGCAGCAGTACTCCACTAGATGGCAGCAGTACTCCACTAGATGACAGCAGTACTCCACTAGATGGCAGCAGTACTCCACTAGATGGCAGCAGTACACCACTAGATGATAGCAGTACACCACTAGATGGCAGCAGTACTCCTCTAGATGATAGCAGTACTCCACTAGGTGGCAGCAGTACTTCTCTAGATGGCAGCAGTACTCCACTAGACGGCAGCAGTACTCCACTAGATGGCAGCAGTACACCACTAGATGGCAGCAGTACACCACTAGATGGCAGCAGTACTCCTCTAGATGATAGCAGTACACCACTAGATGGCAGCAGTACACCACTAGATGGCAGCAGTACACCACTAGATGGCAGCAGTACTCCTCTAGATGATAGCAGTACACCACTAGATGGCAGCAGTACACCACTAGATGGCAGCAGAACTCCACTAGGTGGCAGCAGTACTCCACTAGGTGGCAGCAGAACTCCACTAGGTGGCAGCAGTACTCCACTAGATGATAGCAGACATCACTAGATGATAGCAGTACTCCACTAGATTGCAGCAGTACTCCACTAGGTGGCATCAGTACTCCACTAGATGGCAGTGGTACACCACTAGGTGGCAGCAGTACTCCACTAGGTGGCAGCAGTACTCCACTGCAGCAGTGATGGTCAGTTGCCGCCATCTTGCTACACCCCACACTCCTCTGCAGTAAGGATACAGTTAGAAGGTGGCAAGCAGACATCTTGTTACACCCAGCGAAGTTTTGCATTACACACTTATTTGTAACAGTAACCTGAGCTTATATAGTGACACACAGTACAGTAAAACCTCGGATTGGGAGCATAATTCGTTCCAATCCAAAGCTCTCGTATATCAAAGCGAATTTCCCCATAAGAAATAATGGAACCTCAGACGATTCGTTCCACAGCCGTTTACTCATAAATCCTTTCGTTTGTAGTCCATATAAAAATCTTATAGCGATGTGATTGTTGTGCAACCATAAAATGTCAATCCAAAGATGGCCGCCTCCACAAGGGGATTAGAAGCAAAATCCAGCTACAGAGTACAAAAGAGAAGAGAGGGGGCGCCTCTAAGTGTAGCAATGGGGTGACATTTCATGAAGGTCCAACATTCAGCAACTCACATTAATCCAAGCATGGAGGTAAAGCTGTCCTTGTAGACTGACGGTGCGGAGGGCGGTCTATGAGGACAGCTTTACCCCGCCTGCTCCATGCTTAGATTAATGCGAGTTGCTGAATGTTGGACCTCCATGAAATGTCACCCCATTGCTACACTTAGAGGCGCCCCCTCTCTTCTCTTTATACTCAGTTGTGACGCTGCTTGTATATCAAGACAGAGTTTATTTTAAAATGTTGCTTGTCTTGCAAAACGCTCTCAGACCAAAGGTTGTACAGTGCTCAGAAATCCGTCTCACCGGTTTCATGTTGAATATTAAAGTCTGCCGATCTGACAGGTTTGCCGATCTGACAGGTTAGCTGATCTGACAGGTTTGCCGATCTGACAGGTTTGCTGATCTGACAGAACACCGCTGCTTTTACAATTCACGACCTAATCAGTGGGACGGGTTTCTTTAACCTGTATTTCAGCTCAGATTACCGAGTGTGAAATGTAAAACTCTGGTGGGTGTAACAAGATGTCCGCTTCCCGCCTCCTCTCTGCATCCTGACTGCGGAGGAGCGCTGGGTGTAGCAAGATGGCGGCGACAGAACGTCACTTCCGTTACCAGATCTGACGGGTCACCTAATCTGACAGAACACTGCCAGCCGTCCTCCGCCGCACAAAGGGTTGGCTGTTTTGACACAAAAGCGGGTGAGGAGGAATAAGTTGGCGTTCGCCATGGAGGCGGCCATGTTGTTGGTTGGTATCGGAGTGCAGCAACAATTAGGGTTGCCACCTCATCCCTTTAAACCCCAACACACAGGAATTACATCGAGGATCTGAGGATAATTGAATGCAGATGAGGCACCAAGTGAGTTTAATTACCGCCCTAATCACCCACAGAACAACCGGGGTAATTCATGTGTCTTTGGGTTTCAAGGGATGAGGTGGTAACCCCTAGCAACAATCGTCTCTCACAATACGGTGTAGCGGAGCGAATACTCTGCCCGGTGTCGTGTCAGATCAGCAAATCATCAAAATCTCCAATTACGGACGGTTTACAGTAAGCGGAAGTGACGTGATTGGAGCCGTTCCCCTCCCCCACCCCCTGACACCCCCCCTCCCCCTCCTCCTGGAGGAGACTACAACTCCCACCATGCAGTGTGGAGGGGGAAGGGCACTTCCTTTGAGCTGACTGTGGATGGAGGTGAGCGGTGATGGGACAGTTGGGGGGAGGGGGAGAGGGGATTGTATTGGGGGAGGGGGAGAGGGGATTGTATGGGGGGGGGGGGTGTAATAGAAGATAAATATCAGATGCTGGTCTGCGACCGATCCCCCATGCACACTCCAATCCTCCTCATCGGGGGACATCCTGGGGTCACCCTCCCAATATCTCCACAGCCATCCCCAGGAACAATGAGGGGGTGCAGGGAGTGGAGCCCCCCCAGAGATGGGATTGGAGATGTGGAACCCAAAGGACGACCGTTATCCCCCCCCCCATGAGATTATTGGGAGGACGATTGTATTGCGGTGCGATTCCTATGCCGGTCCCCGCATCGCCCTCATAGACCGGGTCAAACCGCTATCTGGGAATTGGGGTCGGTGTAAAGTTACCAACCCCCCCCCCCCCCAGACTGGAGGGCACTGCGACCCGTGGAATTGGACGGTATTGGGGTGACCCGCCATGTTTTCTGATCTGCAGAGGAAGCGAATCGCACGCCATAGAATCTCTATCAATTCAAGGAATGTGAATGACTTGCGATGTCCGGGATGCATTGGCTGGGTAACGACCCTCAGATCATCGCAACGATCGCTCTGAAACCTTTTATTTTTTCCTCCCGTGATTTTCTCGTGCTCTGCGCGAGGGAACTCAATTCTGGGCCAATAGATAATCAATTATCAGCAGATAACATGGGGGGGGGGTAGCCGGGCACTGCTATGGGTGGGGGGGGACCAAACACAACATAC
>BLSH010380141.1:33609-46472 GCA_018402905.1 Glandirana rugosa
TGATAATTAAGAGTATAGGTCGATACTAGGGCACAGAAATGGAATGGTTAGAACACAAGTGGGTGAGCTTAGTGCATGAAGAGAAAGGAGGATGAAAAAAGAAAGGAGAAAGACGGAGAAGAAGAAGTGAAACTAATAAAAACTTTTTGTGAGTACGGCCTGTTCCAGGGGATTCCTGGGAATCAAAGCCGCTGCCTAATTGGGAGAGTGGTTAGGCCTGTCCAAGTGAGCAGGTCCCCTTCCATCCCCCCATCCAGGCGTGACATTTTAAGAAGTAAAACCGTAACCCGTAAAAACCATGAGAAATAGTGTAACAAAGCAACTTTACTTAGGGCCTGGGTATGGCAAACTACTATACCGCCAGTTTTCCACAGACATAACCAGTGAGGTCCCCACCGTGCAATCACATCCCTGTGGTAGATTCAGGGTCCGAGCAGTCTCCTCCAGGTCCCACTTCTCTAGGTAGGAAGAGACCCTCGTCCCCTTACGTCACTGGATGTACCCTCGGCGGAGAACCACTGCTGCAGTCTCGGCGTACTCCGGAGGCACCTGCCCCCCGTCCCCCCGCCTCGCGGTACGAACGGGATGACATGTGCCTCCATTGGGCAGCCACCCTGCCCCCAACACAGTGTTGGTGAGATCAGAATCCTCTGTGTTCAAGTTTCTGGCCCCCATTGTGTGCAGCCCATCTGTTGCAAGATGCCTCCCCTCCCCTTTAACTGCAGCAGTTCAGATCGGTGCCCCACAGGTCTCCCCCTTCTCCACAGTTATTTGAGTCTGTCCCCTACGGTTCCGTGTTATCCAGAGTAGCGGTATAGCATGACTGCTCCACAGTTCACAGTACACATGTTGGAGGTGTCAATCGCTTCACAATACCGATAAGACCCGAGAGGGTAGGAGGGGGCTGCATATAGGGAGTGGAAGAGATCTTATGAGTTCTTGCAGGCAGACTAAGCTGTGTAGTCTAAGTATCTAAGTCTGAGGCCAGAGACCCGGGGCTGGGTCTATGTGACTGCATCGCGGTGGTAATACTGTAAGTCTCATCTGTGCTGAATCATGGTGCAGCCGCCCGCCTGCCCACAGACCCCAAGGCACGGATTGAGTGATTAAACATTGAGACCAAAAAGCAAGGTTTCTGGATCACGCTCGTTCCATAAGTGATGGAGAAGGTTCTCTAGTGGCCATGATTGTGGGTCTCTCAACAGCGGCCAGGCGTCGGCAGAGCGAGGGCGCCCGCACTACCCCTGTGTGTCCCAGTAAATCAGTCTATGGGCAGGACAGCGGCACCCATCACCCCCCCCCGCACTCCCCCGCTGCCCAACTGTATTACCTGTCCCGTGGTGTCATGGCCTCTAGTTGAGCGGGTCTGTTTAGGATTCCCGCAGAGCCTCCGGGGAGGCAAGGCGGGAGCGTCTCTGGTTCCGTTGAGGTTTCGGCGATGCTGGTCTCCTGTTTCCAGTGGTCGTGGGTCTGTTTGACGGGCGCATCTGTGCCCTTGGTAGTAGTTGGAGCCAGTTGGTCACCGGTACCGGTTCCGCGTCCAAGAAGGCAAATAGGTTAGGAAGATCCTCCAGCGATCGTAGTGTAAAGGAGCGCTGTGCTTTGTGGAAAGTAGCCGAGAGGGGATATCCCCATCTGTAGGTTGCTCCATTCTGGCGTGCCACTTCCAGGATTGGTCTCATCATGGCTCGCCGCTGCAGCGTAGCTCTGGAAAGGTCTGGGAGGATCTTTATTAGGGCAACATCGAAGTCGCGGTCCCCGGCTTCCCATGCCTTTCTCAGCACAGTTTCCTTATGTGCATAATGATGTATCTTGCAGATGACGTCTCTCGGTCTATCAGGGTCTGTGGACCGCGGTCCCAGGGCTCTGTGAATGCGGTCAAAAGAGAGATCCGCGGGGAGCGACTCACTCACTACAGCACGGAATATCGCTAGCGCTAGTGTCCTTCAGGTCCTCTGGTCCCGTTGCCTCCGGGAGGCCCCGGAGCCTCAGATTATTCCTTCGGCTCAGGTCCTCCATTTCTTCCAGCCGAAGTTGTAAGTCCACTGCCGTGAAGTCTCTGATTTCCATCTTTGCTTCTAAGGTCGTTATCCGCTGCTCCAGGGCTGCTACTGTTTTTTCTCCGCTTCCCAGTCTGTTAGAAAGTGTAGAGATATCTTGCCGGACTCCTGCAATTTCTTTGCGGTGGGCAGCCTCCATGCGGCCTATCAGGCTTTCAATATCTGATCTTGTCGGGAGCGCCTGTAGCAGGGCTCGAAGTTCTGCATCTGCCCGGAGGGTGAGCAGGGGGTGCGGAGAGTTCTGTGTGTCGGCCTGGAGAGCCGCCGGGATGTCCGAAAGAGACTCCGATAGCGTAGAGGTGGATGGAGATACACAGGTTGCTCCACGTGGCGAATCAGCCATGTCCGCCATCTTAGCTGGAGGTGAAGTGGAATGAGGAGTCGTCCAAAGTTTCACCAATGCCCCGTCCAGGGTGTCTTTGGAGGTCTTCTTCGCACTCTTTCCTCTTTTCTTCTTTGTTGTGTACATTCCGTTCAGGGTCTTCGGTGTGAAAACATCGATTTTAAGCCTGGATGGGTGTGTGTGGTACGGGAGCTCTGCAGTTGTGCTGCTTCACTCGGCCATGTCCAGACCACGCCCCGTTGCTGTCGGTTTTCATGGAGCCTCTGGGCACCTGGGCATCAAAGAAGAGGAATGCCAATTTCTCCACAATAACGTCTTTCCGATGAATGCCATCTTAAAGCGCCCGATGTGATAATGATGACCGATAGCGAAGATTTGTGTTGGTGAAGCCGGTCGGCTCCAAGACCCCAGGGACGCTTCTATGGCCCCCCGTGTGCCAGGGGTTGGTGGAGGATTTCCAGCATCCCTAAAATAAGGGGTTAGGATGGAGCTTAATGAGTGCCCACCTAATGCCAGTCTGTGCCCACAGCTCATGTAGTTCTTTACCTTTGGCGGTGATCAGAAATGACGCAGAGGTGATCGAATACCACCAAAAGAAAGCTCTGTTTGTGGGGAAAAAAGGGCGCGAATTTCATTTGGGGATAACGCCGCACGACCGCGCAATTGTCAGTTAAAGCGGCGCAGCGCCGAATCGCAAAAAGGGCTCCGGTCCTAAAGCTGGAAATCCTTCCGGGGCTGAAGGGGTTAAATCTTCACCAGACACCACCATTGGTTATATCTCTTCAATAACGATGAAAAGTCGATGATCCCGCCAGAAATCTTGTGAGCTGAGAGCTTCCTGTGCTCTGTGGCTCTGCTGCACTCCCGGTTATCACTGAGGACTTCATTAGAGCGGGGGGGGAGGGATTCTGTAGTCCTGCCCTAGGGTGACAACGCTGCTTCCTCATTCATACAGTGATTAAGCGTTGTCACCCGGGGACAGGAAGTGCGTTTGTGGCAGGATCATAAGGGAACAGCCTGAAAGAAGAAAACGAATGCAGACGCCACATCGAAGGACTAGTAAGGAGCAATGTAGGGTGTTTTATGTGGGCTACAGCAGCGGGGTCACCTCTGTGGCCTTAGGGGGTCACCGATCCCTACGTGATCCCAGATCTGGGGACACCGCTAACCCACAGACACCCCCAAATGTCGGGGAAAGTCTTCAAAGAAGAGAGGAGGAGGATACACATAGGGGGGCACCTCCATATTAATGTCCATGGGGGGAGGGCATCTCCATATTAATGGCCATGGGGGCAGGGCATCTCCATATTAATGGCCATGGGGGGGAGAGCACCTCCATATTAATGGCCATGGGGGGAGGGCATCTCCATATTAATGGCCATGAGGGGAGAGCATCTCCATATTAATGGCCATGGGGGGAGAGCACCTCCATATTAATGGCCATGGGGGGAGGGCATCTCCATATTAATGGCCATAGGGGGAGGGCATCTCCATATTAATGTCTATGGGGGGAGGGCACTCCATATTAATGGCCATAGGGGGAGGGCAGCTCCATATTAATGGCCACAGGGGGAGGGCACCTCCATATTAATGGCCATAGGGGGAGGGCATCTCCATATTAATGGCTATAGGGGAAGGGCATCTCCATATTAATGTCCATGGAGGGAGGGCATCTCCATATTAATGGCTATAGGGGGAGGGCATCTCCATATTAATGTCCATGGAGGGAGGGCATCTCCATATTAATGGCCATGGGGGGAGGGCATCTCCATATTAATGGCCATGGGGGGAGAGCACCTCCATATTAATGGCCATGGGGGGAGAGCACCTCCATATTAATGTCTATGGGGGGAGGGCACTCCATATTAATGGCCATAGGGGGAGGGCACCTCCATATTAATGGCCATAGGGGGAGGGCATCTCCATATTAATGTCCATGGGGGGAGGGCATCTCCATATTAATGGCCATGGGGGGAGAGCACCTCCATATTAATGGCCATGGGGGGAGGGCATCTTCATATTAATGGCCATGGGGGGGGGGCATCTCCATATTAATGGCCATGGGGGGAGGGCATCTCCATATTAATGGCCATGGGGGGAGGGCATCTCCATATTAATGGCCATGGGGGGAGGGCATCTCTATATTAATGTCCATGGAGGGAGGGCATCTCCATATTAATGGCCATGGGGGGAGGGCATCTCCATATTCATTTTTTGCCATCTGTGTCCCATTGGGGAGATTTCCTTCACTTCCTGTCCCATGGTCACAACAGGAAGTGAGAGGAAATCTCTCCACAGTGAGAAATGTCCCCATTGAATGATTTTCCCACTATTCCTATTTTGGGGACAACACAAAATTTGGGATTGTCATTTCCTCTCAGTGATAGCCGTAAACAAGAGAAATAGAGAGGAGGAATCTCCCTATCAGGGACAAAGACAGCAATAAAACCTGACAGGCAGTCTCACCCCCCCCCCTACATCTAACGCTAAATATAAAAGTTCTGCAGTTCTATATTAATACCAATGGGGGTTGGGTGGGGTCAATTTCATATTAATGGCCATGGAGGTGAGGGGTGGGGTCAGTTCTATATTAAAGCGCACAGGGGTTGGGGGGGGGTCATAATAATGGCTGTGGGGGGGGGGGGTCAGTTCCATAGTATTGACCATGGGGGTTGGGGGTCTGTTTCATAATAATGGCTGTGGGGGGGGGGTGGTCAGTTCCATATGATTGACCATTATTGAAGCATGGAGGAGTGGAGGACCATGGAACTTGTGGGACTTGTTGCTGTAAGGCCTGTGGTGGGTATATGGAGTTGGGGTTGGAGAGGATTGCTCAGGCCGGCTGTCTCTGAAGGAATGAACTCACCTGAGGGGTCAAACAATTGAAGCTTCCAGAGTCCCCAGGAAACCAAGGATCCCCTGGTCCAGGAACCCTGAGGAGCCCCAGGTCCAGGAACCCCGAGGATCCCCAGGTCCAGGAACCCCGAGGAGCCCCAGGTCCAGGAACCCCGAGAAGCCCCAGGTCCAGGAACCCCGAGGAGCCCCAGGTCCAGGATCCCCGAGAAGCCCCAGGTCCAGGAACCCCTAGAAGCCCCAGGTCCAGGAACCCTGAGGAGCCCCAGGTCCAGGAACCCCGAGGAGCCCCAGGTCCAGGAACCCTGAGGAGCCCCAGGTCCAGGAACCCCAAGAAGCCCCCGGTCCAGGAACCCCGAGAAGCCCCAGGTCCAGGAACCCCTAGAAGCCCCAGGTCCAGGAACCCTGAGAAGCCCCAGGTTCAGGAACCCTGAGAAGCCCCCGGTCCAGGAACCCTGAGGAGCCCCTGATCCAGGAACCCAAAGAAGCCCCAGGTCCAGGAACCCTAAGGAGCCCCAGGTCCAGGAACCCTGAGGAGCCCCTGATCCAGGAACCCAAAGAAGCCCCAGGTCCAGGAACCCTAAGGAGCCCCAGGTCCAGGAACCCTGAGAAGCCCCAGGTCCAGGAACCCTGAGGAGCCCCAAGTCCAAAGGATCACAGGGACCACTTCCATGTCCAGGTATAAATGGGTTAGAGTACACGTGGTGACCATGCAGCCCAGCGCCCCACCATTACAGAACAATGGGATCCATTACAAAACATTTCATTTATAATTATACTGTTTTATAGGAACGTCTGGAAGATGAGAAACCAAAAGACAACTCCACCCAGCAGCCATGTCATTGGATACAACTACTTATTACTGCAGGTAGTCATGTGAAGTTAAATACATAAAGAATCATTTTCTCAAGAAAGCAGCCAAAGCCTGAGTAGAAAAGCCTGCACCCCCGACAGCATGCTGCACAATAAAAAAAAAGGACAATTGCTCTCTGAGGGGCAACAGTGGTCTCTCTGCAGAGGTCCAACACTCCTCCCTGCTGCTCAGTCAGAACCAAGGCACTTCAATCAATAAGGAACATGAGCTCTACTGACTGCTGGGCTATAGGTGTGACTCAGCAGAGTGGGGGCACGTTAGACCTGAGTTCTGTGCCTTCTCAGAACGCCCAACAGGGGGCACCTTGAACAGGATGTACTAAAAAGCAATAAACGTTGCATAAAGTGAGGATGGAGGGTCAGTACTTGGGATGAATCCATAGATCTATCCAGTCTTAGATTGGTGGCTCAGGCTGGTGATGGTTTTCTTGACCCACGTTAATACCAGCTGAAGAACATTTGAAGGCCTCTATGCAGGGTGGTCTGGACCCTGGGCAAACATATCCTTAGGCCCTCACAAATTCACTTATCAATTATTTGGGGGCAGTGCAGGGCTCAAGAGGCAGCTGTTTTGAGCCCCACAACAATGACTGGGCCCGGAGCAGCTGCCCCTTTTGCCCTTTGTTAAAGAAGGCCTTGCCTCTATGTACCTGACTACGTGTCCTCTCAATGGGGGGCTCAGTAGGCGTGTCTACTAAAAGGGCTTTTGAGCCTGTATACCTGACCACCATCACTATTCTTTGTGCATTCATTGTATTCATGTACATTCGTACTGTGCAAATAGGGGCAAAAACGAATGTTGTTAGACTACTTTCTCTCCAGGTCGAATGTTCTTCATAAAAATAGAGTAAACAAGGAAAATACTGCCTTATGGCCTCTAGATGGAGCTGGTGATCCCAAGAATAAATATGCCCCTAGGTATGATTGTCTGCTCCATCTAGTGGCCAAAATGTGTGATTTTCCTGATTGAATGCTATTCTTATGAATGAAGAACACCTGACCTGGAGATAAAATAGTCTAGTAACATTCCATTCTATTAGCATTTGCACAGAACAAATGGAATAGCTCTGCACATTATTTATCAATACATCCCCCTATATCATGACTGGCCCAACAGTTTATACAAGGACATGAGTATGACCTTCAGAAGAACCTATAGAACAGTGGTTCTCAACTCCTGTCCTCAGGACCCACCAACAGGCCAGATTTTAAGTATTGCCTTGGGGAGATGCAGACTAGAATACTGCAATCACTCAGCAGCAAATGAGATCACCTGTGATGTATTTCAGTTATCCTGCAAACCTGGCCTGTTAGTGGGTCCCGAGGACCGGAGTTGAGAACCACTGTTATAGAAGAACTCTGGAAATGTTGAGTCACCAGCAGTTCCAGATCTGACCTTGATATCGAGAGGTTATTCCCATTTGTGGTGGCCGGTAATACTTATACCGGGTCGGTAACTTTGGCTATTGCCAAGAACTCTGGAATCACCAGAGTCCCCAGTTCCGGATCTGACTTTGATATTGAGAGGTTATTCCCATTCGTGGTGGCCGGTAATACTTATACCGGGTCGGTAACTTTGGCTATTGCCAAGAACTCTGGGATCACCAGAGTCACCAGTTCCGGATCTGACCTTGATATCGAGAGGTTATTCCCATTCGTGGTGGCCGGTAATACTTATACCGGGTCGGTAACTTTGGCTATTGCCAAGAACTCTGGAATCACCAGAGTCACCAGTTCCAGATCTGACCTTGATATCGAGAGGTTAATCTCATTCGTGGTGGCCGGTAATACTTATACCGGGTCGGTAACTTTGGCTATTGCCAAGAACACTGGAATCACCAGAGTCACCAGTTCCAGATCTGACCTTGATATCGAGAGGTTATTCCCATTTGTGGTGGCCGGTAATACTTATACCGGGTCGGTAACTTTGGCTATTGCCAATGGTGGATGGAACCCAACGCTTCATTAGGCCTTGTAACACCAAGACGTGGACATTGGGTTGGTAAAATACTTTTATTAGACAAATATGGGGGTGGATAAGACACTTTGGAAAGGTTTGGCCAAGTCATTGAGAGTGGTGGAGCCTCTCATGTAAGGCCAGATGGGGTTTCTGAGAAAAGCATTGACCGCACTGGAAACATAGATGCGGTCTGACCCCGGCGTGGACTTTCAGATGCTGGTCCAGAGTGGCCTTCCTCTTGAAGCCCTTCCCACACTCGGGGCAAATGAAAGGCGCGTCCATCTCATGCGTTTTCTGGTGTTGTAGGAGGATGGTTTTCCGTTTGAAGGACTTGCCGCACTCGGGACACGGGAAGGGCTTACTGTCTGTGTGGGTGGTCTGGTGCTCGGCGAGGTAGGATTTGGAGGAGAAGCTCTTCCCGCAGTCTGAACACGCGTACGGCCTTTCCCCCGTGTGAATGCGCTGATGAGGAATGAGGTTGGCTACGTGGGCAAAGCGTTTACCGCAGTCGGGGCACTGGTACGGTTTTTCGCCCGTGTGCATCCGGTAGTGCCTGACAAGAGCCGAGTTGTCTCTGAAACTCTTCCCACACTCGGAGCAGGCGTAGGGCCGCTCGCCCGTGTGAATCTTCAGGTGCATGCTGAGCGCCGACCTCTGCTTGAAGCTCTTCCCACAGTCGGAGCACGGGAAGGGCTTCTCGCCCGTGTGAATGATGCAGTGCGAGATGAGGGCGGACTTCTGCTTGAAGCTTTTCCCGCAGTCCGAACATGAAAAGGGCTTCTCGCCCAGGTGGACCCTTTCGTGGGTCACCAGATTGGACATGTGCTTGAAACACTTCCCGCAATACGAACAGGAAAACACGTCGCAAGTCCTCTGATGCCTCCTGACCTCTAAGGGTGACGATAAGCCATTCCCGTGCATGGCGGTGGGCGGCGGCGCCTGCCCTCGGTGAACGATCTGATGCTGGACCAGGTTTGACTGGTGGGCGAAGGCTTTTCCGCAGTGAAGACACTGGAAGGGCTTCTCGCCCGTGTGGATTCTCCGGTGGACAATCAGGTTGCCGCTTTGCTTGAAACATTTGCCGCATTCGGGACATTCATATGTTCTACGTGCCCTGTGCGGCAGTTTCGGCGATGGGCCGCATTGCTTGTTCAGAGACCGTTCCGCCGTTTTAGGGGATTTCGGTGATCTGTCTGAAGTAGAATCTCCCGGATGGACATTCGAGGTAACCCTATCTGATTTATAAGGAGAAGAATCCATAAAATGAAAGGGATCTGGTAATAAATCTGGGCGGTGGAGATGCGTTTTTGAGACACCGGAATGTGCGTTGTCGTTAGAAGACCCCTCAGGATCATTGGGATCTGGCGATCTGTTCACACTATGAGGTCCTGGTTGGGTTTTTTGGTTGACAGTATGTGATGTAAAAGAAGGTTCCATCAGATAAGAGAGGTTGGGTACTCTACCCATGCCCATTGTTCGATAGATATCTGAGGCAACACCAAGACTAGGAGAGAGATCCACTGGATCCGGTGATTTATCCGCACTGGGAAGTTCTGAATGGATATTTGGAGTGACAGCATTGGATTTATCCAGAGAAGATTCCTCAGGATGAGGGGGATCTGGTGGTCCTTCCCCACTATGAGTTCCTAGATTCATATTTGGGGCAATGGGGTTTTCCTCTGGAGGATCTTGTGAGATGTCTTCATATTCCACTTTACAGTCTGAAGATTGGAGACAATGCCACTCGGGAATTCTCCTGATGGGATGTCCATCTGCAGGGTAACAAAATAGACAAATCAGTACAGAGAGGAGTAGAGGAGCACAAGACTGAGAAGAATGATAGGAGGAGGAGGAGAACATCAGAGGAGAGAAAGGTATGGGGAACATGGAAAGAGTAGAAAAGAGGGTCAAGGAGGGGATTGAGGGCAACTCCAAGAGGAGGATGGTGAAGAAACAGAGGATAAGGAGAGTGATATGAGGGGGTGGAAAGAGTTATACAGGGGAGAGGTCCACACAGTGGAGGAGGAAAGGGAGAAGAGTCACAATGAGAAGGAAAGGCATAGAAGAGAAGGAGGAGAGTGACACAGGGGGGTTGAGGGGCCACACCTCAGAGGAGAAGAATTACAGAGGGGAGGGGGGAGGTGGGTCACACATCAGAGGAGAAGAGTTACAGAGGGGAGGGGGAGGTGGACCACACATCAGAGGAAAAGAGTTACAGAGGGGAGGAGGAGGTGGGTCACACATCAGAGGAGAAGAGTTACAGAGGGGAGGGGGAGGTGGGTCACACATCAGAGGAGAAGAGTTACAGAGGGGAGGGGGAGGTGGGTCACACAGAAGAAGGAGAGGAGCGTCATGCAGAGGAGTGAGGGAAAACGTTGCAGAGTGAAGAGTAATTATGAAAATATGTCACAAGTCATCTGTTGTCTCCTGGCTCCCAGTATCAGAGGTAGGCCGTTCCCATACAAAGCAGGTGCTGATGTTGTCTGTCCTCCTAAATCATTTCCATACACAGTGGATGGTGGTGGTGCTGGTCCTCCTAAGCTGTTTCCATAGATAGATAATGGTGAGATTTCCTGTCCCCTTAAGTCATTTGCATGCCCAGTTGGTGGTGGCATTGTCTGCTCTGTTATGCCATTCCCATACACAGTGGATGGTGGCACTGCCTGTCCTCTTAGGCCATTCTTATACACCATGGATGGTGGCACTGCCTGTCCTCTTAGGCCATTCTTATACAAGATGGATGGTGGCACTGCCTGTCCTCTTAGGCCATTCTTATAGAGGATGGATGGTGGCACTGCCTGTCCTCTTAGGCCATTCTTATCCACCATGGATGGTGGCACTGCCTGTCCTCTTAGGCCATTCTTATCCACCATGGATGGTGGCACTGCCTGTCCTCTTAGGCCATTCTTATACACCATGGATGGTGGCACTGCCAGTCCTCTTAGGCCATTCTTATACACCATGGATGGTGGCACTGCCAGTCCTTTTAGGCTGTTCCTATACACCGCAGATGGTAATGGTGCCTGTCCTCTGTGTACGATCTGATGTTGGACAAGGTTTGAGCGATGGGCGAAAGCTTTTCCACAATGAAGACACTGGAAGGGTTTCTCCCCCGTGTGGATTCTGCGATGTACAATAAGGTTGCCACTGTGGTTGAAGCTCTTGCCACATTCGGGACACTGATAGGTCCTGCGGCCTTTGTGTGCCGGTCGCTGAGTTATGCTGCTGGGCTCGTGCTGCAGAAATCCTGCCCGATGGCTGTTGTAAAATTGGGAATCGATATTTGAGGTATTCGACTCTAATTTAATGGCAGGAGATTGTATCAGATTAGAAGAATCGAGACATTTGCCCACACTGTCCAATTCTTGAATGATATTCAGGGTTCCAGAATCTAACTGAAGGGGAGAAGATCCCTCGGGCTCAGAGGGATCCGGCAAGGTTTCCACACTGCAGATCCCTCGGTGAGCATTCAAAGTCAATGCATGAGATCTATTAAGAGAAGATTCCACTGAATTGGAAGGATCCGGTGATCTATCAACACGACTAAGTCCTGGAAACATATCTGGGCTAAGATTGTGTTCTCCTGGAGGATCACATGAAAGGTCATCATCTTCTACTTTACAATATTGAGGTAAGAGAAGAGGACAACTTGAACTTTCTCTGATGTCAGTCTCATCTGTCCATAAATAAATAAATAAATAAATATGATTGTACAACTGAACACAACAACCCAGAAGAAGAGCGATAGAGGAACAGGAAGAGACCAACATAGAGGAAGAGAAGAGAAACAGAGGAAGAGGAAGAGACCAACATAGAGGAAGAGAAGAGCAACTGAGGAACAGGAAGAGAACAACACAGAGGAAGAGAAGAGGAACAGGAAGAGACCAACACAGAGGAAGAGAAACAGAGGAAGAGACCAACATAGAGGAAGAGAAGAGCAACTGAGGAACAGGAAGAGAACAACACAGAGGAAGAGAAGAGGAACAGGAAGAGACCAACACAGAGGAAGAGAAGAGAAACAGAGGAAGAGGAAGAGAGCAATGTAGAGGAAGAGAAGAGCAACTGAGGAAGAGAGCACTGTAGAGGAAGAGAAGTTGAACTTAGGAACAGGAAGAGACCAACATAGAGGAAGAGAAGAACAACCGAGGAACAGGAAGAGACCAACACTGAGGAAGAGAAGAACAATTGAGGAAGAGGAAGAGAGCAATGTAGAGGAAGAGAAGAGCAACTGAGGAAGAGAGCACTGTAGAGGAAGAGAAGATGAACTTAAGAACAGGAAGAGACCAACATAGAGGAAGAGAAGAACAACCGAGGAACAGGAAGAGACCAACACTGAGGAAGAGAAGAACAATTGAGGAACAGGAAGAGACCAACACTGAAGAAGAGAAGAGCAACTGAGGAAGAGGAAGGGACCAACACAGAGGAAGAGAAGAGCAACTAAGGAACAGGAAGAGACCAATACAGAGGAAGAGGAGAGGAACTGAGGAACAGGAAGAGACCAACACAGAGGAAGAGAAGAGCAACTAAGGAACAGGAAGAGACCAAAACAGAGGAAGAGAAGAGCAACTGAGGAACAGGAAGAGACCAACATAGAGGAAGAGAAGAACAGCTGAAGAACAGGAAGAGACCAACATAGGGGAAGAGAAGAACAACCGAGGAACAGGAAGAGACCAACACTGAGGAAGAGAAGAACAATTGAGGAAGAGGAAGAGACCAACACTGAGGAAGAGAAGAGCAACTGAGGAAGAGACCAACACATAGGAAGAGAAGAGCA
>BLSH010380141.1:52134-65292 GCA_018402905.1 Glandirana rugosa
AGGGACATGGTTAGGTAAGGGACATGGTTAGGTAAGGGAGATGGTTAGGTAAGGGACATGGTTAGGTAAGGTAAGGGACATGGTTAGGTAAGGGACATGGTTAGATGGAATGGATTGGTACAGGGAATGGATTGGTAGAGGGAATGGATTGGTACAGGGAATGGATTGGTACAGGGAATGGATTGGTAGAGGGAATGGATTGGTACAGGGAATGGATTGGTAGAGGGAATGGATTGGTGCAGGGAATGGATTGGTACAGGGAATGGATTGGCACAGGGAATGGATTGGCACAGGGAATGGATTGGCACAGGGAATGGATTGGCACAGGGAATGGATTGGCACAGGGAATGGATTGGTACAGGGAATGGATTGGTACACGGAATGGATTGGCACAGGGAATGGATTGGTACAGGGAATGGATTGGCACAGGGAATGGATTGGTACATGGAATGGATTGGCACAGGGAATGGATTGGCACAGGGAATGGATTGGTACAGGGAATGGATTGGCACAGGGAATGGATTGGCACAGGGAATGGATTGGTACAGGGAATGGATTGGCACAGGGAATGGATTGGTACACGGAATGGATTGGCACAGGGAATGGATTGGTACAGGGAATGGATTGGTAGAGGGAATGGATTGGCGCAGGGAATGGATTGGCGCAGGGAATGGATTGGTAGAGGGAATGGATTGGTACAGGGAATGGATTGGTGCAGGGAATGGATTGGTGCAGGGAATGGATTGGTGCAGGGAATGGATTGGTAGAGGGAATGGATTGGTAGAGGGAATGGATTGGTACAGGGAATGGATTGGTGCAGGGAATGGATTGGCGCAGGGAATGGATTGGTGCAGGGAATGGATTGGTAGAGGGAATGGATTGGCGCAGGGAATGGATTGGTAGAGGGAATGGATTGGCGCAGGGAATGGATTGGCGCAGGGAATGGATTGGTAGAGGGAATGGATTGGCGCAGGGAATGGATTGGCGCAGGGAATGGATTGGCGCAGGGAATGGATTGGTACAGGGAATGGATTGGTACAGGGAATGGATTGGTGCAGGGAATGGATTGGCGCAGGGAATGGATTGGCGCAGGGAATGGATTGGCGCAGGGAATGGATTGGTAGAGGGAATGGATTGGCACAGGGAATGTTACGTGGGATGGATGTCTGTGCAGTGGAGATGTCCTCACAAGTTGCTGGGTGGAGGTGGTGGAGAAAGTAGAGAAGAGGTGACGAGGACCGGAGGGCGGATTATTAATGAGGGTGACAAAGTTTGTTTGGCAGCATGGAGGGAGGAATTTTATTTTGGGAGGGGAGATTTATATCGGGGTGAATGGTTGCTGGGATTTGGTTTTACGCCACAATCGCTCCGGTGCATGGAAATGTCTCCTAAGGTTCCTGGTGTCCTGGTTGTAATGTCCATGCACTGAGAGGAGCGAGTCCAGTGAGGATGACAGTCAAGTGTCGTAGACAGAGGTGGCCAGGTCAGGGCAGGACAGGGGGTGATTTTGTCATGGAGGTGGCCAGGTCAGGGCAGGACAGGGGGTGATTTTGTCATGGAGGTCAGGGCAGGACTAGGGGGGTGATTTTGTCATGGAGGTGGCCAGGTCAGGGCAGGATAGGGGGGTGATTTTGTCATGGAGGTGGCCAGGACAGGGCAGGACAGGGGGTGATTTTGTCATGGAGGTGGCCAGGACAGGGCAGGGCAGGACAGGGCGGTGATTTTGTCATGGAGGTGGCCAGGTCAGGGCAGGGCAGGACAGGGCGGTGATTTTGTCATGGAGGTGGCCAGGTCAGGGCAGGACAGGGGGGTCATTTTATTATAGAGGTGGCCAAGTCAGGGCAGGACAGGGGGGTGATTTTGTCATGGAGGTGGTCAGTTGCAGAGTAGAAAAGAGAAGGGTTAAAATGGTGAAGGTTCTGCCGGCAATTGTTTTCTGCTTGGTGGGACCGGTGGTTGGAGA
The DNA here is from genome assembly GCA_018402905.1 of Glandirana rugosa. Taxonomy (NCBI): domain Eukaryota; kingdom Metazoa; phylum Chordata; class Amphibia; order Anura; family Ranidae; genus Glandirana; species Glandirana rugosa. The sequence continues at coordinate 54,098 of BLSH010380141.1, forward strand.
CAAGGACTTTGTGAAAGTGATGAGGTTGTGGTCAGAGAGAGGAAAGGGGGTGTTGGTGAGGTTGTAGGGGGTGCAAAGATGGGACAATACGAGGTCGAGGATTTTACCACCAGAGTAGGTGGAGGGCTGGGTCCATTGTGGAAGGTCAAAGGATGAGGTTACGGTGAGATGTAGGCGGTCTGTTAAAATCACCAAGAATGATGGTGGGCATTTCAGAGGTGAGAAAGTAGGGTAGCCAGGCAGAGAAGTCATCAAGGAAGCGTGACGCCGCTCCAGGAGGCCGATAGATGACTGCAATCCTTAGGGAAATGGGAGAAAACAGACGACTACAATGTGTCTCAAGAGAAGAGAAGGATAAAGAGGGAGGGGTAGGAAGGACTTAAAAAGGTGCTCGGTGGGGATAGAAGCAAACCAACTCCACCTCCTTTTTCTCCCCTGGGTCTGGGTGAGGGAGTCCAGTGGAGGCTTCCATGGGAGAGGGCAGCGGGAGAAGCAGAGTCTGGCTCTTGAAGCCAGGTTTCCGACATTGCAAGAAGGTTAAGGGAACGTGAGACAAAAAGGTCATGGACAGAAGTGAGCTTGTTGTAGACAAAGTGGGCATTCTAGAGGGCACATGAGAAGGGGGGGAGGGGGTTGGTAGAAGGGGGATCGAGATTAGACTGAGAAGATTGTGGTTGATGTTGGAGGAGGGAGGGTGCCGGGTGTGGGGGGGGGGGGGGGGAGATACTGGAGGACCAGGATTAGGGGAGATATCCCCAGAGGTTAGGAGAAGAAGGTGGGTGGGGAAAGTGAGATGGGAGTGGGATGTGTATGAGGGGGGCGTGCTTCCCTGTCCTGATGTGGGGGTCAGCAGGTGGGCTAAGTATTATCAGGAGGTGTTATATAAATATTAGATTGTAAGCTCTTATGAGCAGGGCCCTCTTAACCCTTTTGTAATTTAATGTATTGTTGTAGTATTGTCTCCATTTTATATTGTAAAGCGCTGAGCAAACTGTTGGCGCTATATAAATCATGCATAATAATAATAATATTCAAAATAATAAAGAGATATATAAATTATAAATATATATATATAAATGATATTAATGATATAAATATATTAATCAATCACAATCATTGCCTCCATATAAATCCAGCATTATAATAATAATATAAAATAAGTAATAATAATCATAATAATAAATAAATATATAAATTATAAATTTATATAAAAATTATATTAATCATATAAATATATTAATCAATCACAATCATTGGCTCCGTATAAATCCAGTAATATAATAATAATAATAATAGTAATAATAATAAATAGATATATAAATGTATATATAAATGATATTAATCATATAAATAAAAAAATTAATCACAATCATTGGCGCCGTATAAATCCTGTATTATCCTGTATTATAATAATAGTAATATTAATAAAAACCTATAAAAATGATATTAATCATATAAATAAATAAATTAATCACAATCATTCGTGCCGTATAAATCCTGTATTATCCTGTATTATAATAATAGTAATATTAATAAAAACATATAAAAATTATATTAATCATATAAAAATTATATTGATCATATAAATAAATGAATCGATCGCAATCATTGGCGCTATATAAATCCTGTGTAATAATAATAATAAATGATATTAAACATATAAATAAATGACTCAACTACAATCGTTATTTCTTGATGCCGCCACGCACATATGTTACAATTTGACCCCCCCAAGGGTCGCTTCGCACCGGATTATAAGATAAAAGGGGCGCTGCCCGTTGTGTGCTGGCGATGGGGGAGGGGGCGGTACCTTTCATTTTTTAAGATGTATTTTTTTTTTTTTTATTGATTGAAATGGCGCTTGGATATTGAATTCGGAGGCGCGGGACGATCGCGTCAGCTGATATTTTTCCATCGGTTGCGGTGGGAACGATCGTTTCCTGCGAGCCCTTGCGGTTCCGGGAGTCGCAGGAAAAGCGCAGCTCCTGTAAACAAGTCCTAAGTCTGCGGATTGCATTGTAGGAATGTTTTTCGATCGATGGATGGATGTGAAGACGATCGCTGTACACAGCGAATCCCCGCCCTGGTCATGGATCATTTCATGGGATATTTGTCGCCTATGGTGAAAGAAATCTGAGCAGATATTATGTACATTGTTACCTTCTCCTTCCAGGTCCAGTGATGACTTCCTCCCATCCAAAGAGGAAGATCTCTGCGTTCCACGGTCCTCCTTCCTGTCTCTGCGTTCCAAGGTCCTCCTTCCTGTCTCTGCGTTCCAAGGTCCTCCTTCCTGTCTCTGCGTTCCAAGGTCCTCCTTCCTGTCTCTGCGTTCCAAGGTCCTCCTTCCTGTCTCCGGGTTCCATTCATCGCTGGCTCCGCCCTGTGGTGAGCACCGGAACTGCAGCCTGCGTCATCCGTAGGAACGCCGACTCGTCGATCGCATTACGCTTGCTGTTCGTGTTCGAGAAAAATTGGCCATTCGCCCCAAACGTCGCAAAGTCGGCTCTGGAAAGCTGGAGCTGAATATTCAACGAGTGCAATAAATCTGACACAAAAAAAAATTGCAGTGTGCATAATTATACCGAGAAACCTGTAACTAGGATCATGCATAGCTTCCAACTGTCCCGGATTTGGAGGGAGTGTCCCGGATTTGGAGGGAGTGTCCCGGATTTGCAGGAAGTGTCCCGGATTTGGAGGGAGTGTCCCGGATTTGGAGGAATTGTCCCGGATTTGGAGGGAGTGTCCCGGATTTGGAGGAAGTGTCCCGGATTTGGAGGGAGTGTCCCGGATTTGGAGGAAGTGTCCCGGATTTGGAGGGAGTATCTCTGATTTGGAGGGAGTGTCCCGGATTTGCAGGAAGTGTCCCGGATTTGCAGGGAGTGTCCCGGATTTGCAGGAAGTGTCCCTGATTTGGAGGAAGTGTCCCTGATTTGGAGGAAGTGTCCCGGATTTGGAGGAAGTGTCCCGGATTTTGAGGGAGTGTCCTTGATTTGGAGGGAGTGTCTCTGATTTGGAGGGAGTGTCTCTGATTTGGAGGGAGTGTCCCGGATTTGCAGGAAGTGTCCCGGATTTGGAGGGAGTGTCCCGGATTTGAAGGAAGTGTCCCGGATTTGGAGGAAGTGTCCCGGATTTGGAGGAAGTGTCCCGGATTTTGAGGGAGTGTCCTTGATTTGGAGGGAGTGTCTCTGATTTGGAGGGAGTGTCTCTGATTTGGAGGGTGTGTCCCGGATTTTGAGGGAGTGTCCTTGATTTGGAGTGAGTATCTCTGATTTGGAGGGTGTGTCCCTGATTTGGAGGGAGTGTCCTTGATTTGGAGGGAGTGTCCATGATTTGGAGGGAGTGTCCCGGATTTGGAGGGAGTGTCTCTGATTTGTAGGGAGTGTCCCGGATTTGGAGGGAGTGTCTCTGATTTGGAGGGAGTGTCCCGGATTTGGAGGGAGTGTCTCTGATTTGTAGGGAGTGTCTCTGATTTGTAGGGAGTGTCCCGGATTTGGAGGGAGTGTCTCTGATTTGTAAGGAGTGTCCCTGATTTGGAGGGAGTGTCTCTGATTTGTAAGGAGTGTCCCTGATTTGGAGTGAGTATCTCTGATTTGGAGGGTGTGTCCCTGATTTGGAGGGAGTGTCTCTGATTTGGAGTGAGTATCTCTGATTTGGAGGGTGTGTCCCTGATTTGGAGGGAGTGTCCTTGATTTGGAGGGAGTGTCCATGATTTGGAGGGAGTGTCCCGGATTTGGAGGGAGTGTCTCTGATTTGTAGGGAGTGTCCCGGATTTGGAGGGAGTGTCTCTGATTTGGAGGGAGTGTCCCGGATTTGGAGGGAGTGTCTCTGATTTGTAGGGAGTGTCTCTGATTTGTAGGGAGTGTCCCGGATTTGGAGGGAGTGTCTCTGATTTGTAAGGAGTGTCCCTGATTTGGAGGGAGTGTCTCTGATTTGGAGGGAGTGTCCCGGATTTGGAGGGAGTGTCTCTGATTTGTAGGGAGTGTCCCGGATTTGGAGGGAGTGTCTCTGATTTGGAGGGAGTGTCCCGGATTTGGAGGGAGTGTCTCTGATTTGTAGGGAGTGTCCCGGATTTGGAGGGAGTGTCTCTGATTTGGAGGAAGTGTCCCGGATTTGGAAGGAGTGTCCCAGATTGTCTGTCAATGCTGAATGAAAGGTTCTTCTCCATCCAATACAGATGAGATTCAACCATTTGAATGAAGATCATGGCTGGTGGGAGGAGTCTTGTTTTACCCTCTGTGATGTCATCACTGGGTCTCTGTGCTTCTCTATGCAATGCAGGCAGATCATGGCTGGTGGGAGGAGTCTTGTTTTACTCTCTCTGTGATGTCATCACTGGGTCTCTGTGCTTCTCTATGCAATGTAGGCAGATCATGGCTGGTGGGAGGAATCTTGTTTTACTCTCTCTGTGATATCATCACTGGGTCTCTGTGCTTCTCTATGCAATGCAGGCAGATCATAGCTGGTGGGAGGAGCCTTGTTTTACTCTCTCTGTGATATCATCACTGGGTCTCTGTGCTTCTCTATGCAATGCAGGCAGATCATGGCTGGTGGGAGGAGTCTTGTTTTACTCTCTCTGTGATGTCATCACTGGGTCTCTATGCTTCTCTATGCAATGCAGGCAGATCATGACTGGTGGGAGGAGCCTTGTTTTACTCTCTCTGTGATGTCATCACTGGGTCTCTGTGCTTCTCTATGCAATGTAGGCAGATCATGGCTGGTGGGAGGAGCCTTGTTTTATTCTCTCTGTGATGTCATCACTGGGTCTCTATGCTTCTCTATGCAATGCAGGCAGATCATGACTGGTGGGAGGAGCCTTGTTTTACTCTCTCTCTGTGATGTCATCACTGGGTCTCTGTGCTTCTCTATGCAATGTAGGCAGATCATGGCTGGTGGGAGGAGTCTTGTTTTACTCTCTCTGTGATGTCATCACTGGGTCTCTGTGCTTCTCTATATAATGCAGACAGATCATGGTTGGTGGGAGGAGTATTGTTTTACTCTCTCTGTGATGTCATCACTGGGTCTATGTGCTTCTTTATGCCATGCAGGCAGATCATGGTTGGTGGGAGGAGCCTTGTTTTACTCTCTCTGTGATGTCATCACTGGGTCTCTTTGCTTCTCTATGCAATGCAGGCAGATCATGACTGGTGGGAGGAGTCTTGTTTTACGCTCTGTGATGTCATCACTGGGTCCCTCTGCTTCTCTATATAATGCAGACAGATCATGGCTGGTGGGAGGAGTCTTGTTTTACTCTCTCTGTGATGTCATCACTGGGTCTCTGTGCTTCTCTAGGCAATGCAGGCAGATCATGGCTGGTGGGAGGAGTCTTGTTTTACTCTCTCTGTGATGTCATCACTGGGTCTCTATGCTTCTCTAGGCAATGCAGGCAGATCATGGCTGGTGGGAGGAATCTTGTATTACTCTCTCTGTGATGTCATCACTGGGTCTCTGTGCTTCTCTATATAATGCAGGCAGACCATGGCTGGTGGGAGGAGTCTTGTTTCACTCTCTCTGTGATGTCATCACAGGGTCCCTGTGCTTCTCTATGCAATGCAGGCAGATCATGGCTGGTGGGAGGAGACTTGTTTTACTCTCTCTGTGATGTCATCACTGGGTCCCTGTGCTTCTCTATGCAATGCAGGCAAATCATGGCTGGTGGGAGGAGCCTTGTTTTACTCTCTCTGTGATGTCATCACTGGGTCTCTGTGCTTCTCTATGCAATACAGGCAGACCATGGCTGGTGGGAGGAGTCTTGTTTTACTCTCTCTGTGATGTCATCACTGGGTCTCTGTGCATCTCTATGCAATGCAGGCAGATCATGGCTGGTGGGAGGAGTCTTGTTTTACTCTCTCTGTGATGTCATCACTGGGTCCCTGTGCTTCTCTATGCAATGCAGGCAGATCATGGCTGGTGGGAGGAGTCTTGTTTTACTCTCTCTGTGATGTCATCACTGGGTCTCTGTGCTTCTCTATGCAATGCAGGCAGATCATGTCTGGTGGGAGGAGCCTTGTTTTACTCTCTCTGTGATGTCATCACTGGGTCTCTGTGCTTCTCTATGCAATGCAGACAGATCATGGCTGGTGGGAGAAGCCTTGTTTTACCCTCTGTGATGTCATCACTGGGTCTCTGTGCTACTCTATGCAATGCAGGCAGATCATGGCTGGTGGGAGGAGCATTGTTTTACTCTCTCTGTGATGTCATCACTGGGTCTCTATGCTTCTCTAGGCAATGCAGGCAGATCATGGCTGGTGGGAGGAATCTTGTTTTACTCTCTATGTGATGTCATCACTGGGTCTCTGTGCTTCTCTATGCAATGCAGGCAGATCATGGCTGGTGGGCGGAGTCTTGTTTTACTCTCTCTGTGATGTCATCACTAGGTGTCTGTGCATCTCTATGCAATGCAAGCAAATCATGGCTGATGGGAGGAGTCTTGTTTTACTCTCTCTGTGATGTCATCACTGGGTCCCTGTGCTTCTCTATGCAATGTAGGCAGATCATGGCTGGTGGGAGGAATCTTGTTTTACTCTCTCTGTGATGTCATCACTGGGTCTCTGTGCTTCTCTATGCCATGCAGACAGATCATGGCTGGTGGGAGGAGTCTTGTTTTACTCTCTCTGTGATGTCATCACTGGGTCCCTGTGCTTCTCTATGCAATGTAGGCAGATCATGGCTGGTGGGAGGAGTCTTGTTTTACTCTCTCTGTGATGTCCTCACTGGGTCTCTGTGCTTCTCTATGCAATGCAGGCAGATCATGGCTGGTGGGAGGAGTATTGTTTTACTCTCTCTGTGATATCATCACTGGGTCTCTGTGCTTCTCTATGCAATGCAGGCAGATCATGACTGGTGGGAGGAATCTTGTTTTACTCTCTCTGTGATGTCATCACTGGGTCTCTGTGCTTCTCTATGCAATGCAGGCAGATCATGGCTGGTGGGAGGAGCCTTGTTTTACTCTCTCTGTGATGTCATCACTGTGTCTCTGTGCTTCTCTAAATAATGCAGGCAGATCATGACTGGTGGGAGGAGTCTTGTTTTACTCTCTCTGTGATGTCATCACTGGGTCTCTGTGCTACTCTAGGCAATGCAGGCAGATCATGGCTGGTGGGAGGAGTCTTGTTTTACTCTCTCTGTGATGTCATCACTGGGTCTCTGTGCTTCTCTATGCAATGCAGACAGATCATGGCTGGTGGGAGGAATCTTGTTTTACTCTCTCCGTGATGTCATCACTGGGTCTCTGTGCTTCTCTATGCAATGCAGGCAGATCATGGCTGGTGGGAGGAGTCTTGTTTTACTCTCTCTGTGATGTCATCACTGGGTCTCTATGCGGAACATCATGGCTGGTGGGAGGAATCTTGTTTTACTCTCTCTGTGATGTCATCACTGGGTCTCTGTGCTACTCTATGCAATGCAGGCAGATCATGGCTGGTGGGAGGAGTCTTGTTTTATTCTCTCTGTGATGTCATCACTGGGTCTCTATGCTTCTCTATGCAATGCAGGCAGATCATGGCTGGTGGGAGGAGCCTTGTTTTACTCTCTCTGTGAAGGAGGTCAGCCAGGCAAAGTATTTAATCCAGAGATAAGCAACTCAGAGGCAGCAAACAGGATCAGGAGCCAGAAGGGAATTCAACCAGGCAAAGTCTTTAAATCAGAGATCAGCAAGTCAGAGGCAGCAAACAGGTTCAGGAGCCAGATGGGAAGTCAGCCAGGCAAAGTCTTTAATCCAGAGATCAGCGTAGCCAGAGGGAGCAAACAGGATCAGGAGCCAGAAGGGAAGTCATCCAGCCAAAGTCTTTAATCCAGAGATCAGCAAGTCAAAGGCAGCAAACAGGATCAGGACCCAGAAGGGAAGTCATCCAGGCAAAGTCTTTAATCCAGAGATCAGCAAGTCAAAGGCAGCAAACAGGATCAGGAGCCAGAAGGGAAGTCAGCCAAGCAAAGTCTTTAATCCAGAGATAAGCAAGTAAGAGGCAGCAAACAGGATTAGGAGCCAGAAGGGAAGTCAGCCAGGCAAAGTCTTTAATACAGAGATCTGTTTAGTCAGAGGCAGCAAACAGGATCAGGAGCCAGAAGGGAAGTCAGCCAGGCAAAGTCTTTAATCCAGAGATCAGCAAGTCAGAGGCAGCAAACAGGATCAGGAGCCAGATGGGAAGTCAGCCAGGCAAAGTCTTTAATCCAGAGATCAGCGTAGCCAGAGGGAGAAAACAGGATCAGGAGCCAGATGGGAAGTCAGCCAGACAAAGTCTTTAATCCATAGATCAGCAAGTCAGAGGCAGCAAACAGGATCAGGAGCCAGATGGGAAGTCAGCCAGGCAAAGTCTTTAATCCAGAGATCAGCGTAGCCAGAGGGAGCAAACAGGATCAGGAGCCAGAAGGGAAGTCAGCCAGGCACAGTCTTTAATTCAGAGATCAGCAAGTCAGAGACAGCAAACAGGATCAGGACCCAAAAGGGAAGTCAGCCAGGCAAAGTCTTTGATCCAGAGATCAGCAAGTCAGAGACAGCAAACAGGATCAGGAGCCAGAAGGGAAGTCAGCCAGGCAAAGTCTTTAATCCACGGATCAGCGCAGTCAGAGACCGCAAACAGGATCAGGAGCCAGAAGGGAAGTCAGCCAGGCAAAGTCTTTAATCCACGGATCAGTGTAGTCATAGACAGCAAACGGGATCAGGAGCCAGAAGGGAAGTCAGCCAGGCAAAGTCTTAAATCCAGAGATCATCAAATCAGAGGCAGCAAACAGGATCAGGAACCAGAAGAGAAGTCAGCCATGCAAAGTCTTTAATCCAGAGATCAGCAAGTCAGAGGCAGCAAACAGGTGCAGGAGCCAGAAGGGAAGTCAGCCAGGCAAAGTCTTTTATCCAGAGATCAGTTTAGTCAGAGGCAGCAAACAGGTTCAGGAGCCAGAAGGGAAGTCAGCCAGGCAAAGTCTTTAATCCAGAAATCAGCATATTCAGAGGCATCAAACAGGATCAGGAGCCAGAAGGGAAGTCAGCCAGGCAAAGTCTTTAATCCAGATATCAGCAAGTCAGAGGCAGAAAACAGGTTCAGGAGCCAGAAGGGAATTCAGCCAGGCAAAGTCTTTAATCCAGAGATCAGCAAGTCAGAGGCAGCAAACAGGATTAGGAGCCAGAAGGGAAGTCATCCAGGCAAAGTCTTAAATCCAAAGATCAGCAAGGCAGAGGCAGCAAACAGGATCAGGAGCCAGAAAGGAGGTCAGCCAGGCAAAGTCTTTAATCCAGAGATCATCAAGTCAGAGGCAGCAAACAGGATCAGGAACCAGAAGGGAAGTCAGCCATGCAAAGTCTTTAATCCAGATATCAGCAAGTCAGAGGCAGCAAACAGGATCAGGAGCCAGATGGGAAGTCATCCAGGCAAAGTCTTTAATCCAGAGATCAGCAAGCCAGAGGCAGCAAACAAGTTCAGGAGCCAGAATGGAAGTCAGCCAGGCAAAGTCTTTAATCCAAAAATCAGCATATTCAGAGGCATCAAAAAGGATTAGGAGCCAGAAGGGAAGTCAGCCAGCCAAAGTCTTTAATTCAGAGATCAGTTTAGTCAGAGGCAGCAAACATGACCAGGAGCCAGAAGGGAGGTCAGCCAAGCAAAGTCTTTAATCCATAGATCAGCAAGTCAGAGGCAGCAAACAGGATCAGGACCCAGAAGGGAAGTCATCCAGGCAAAGTCTTTAATCCAGAGTTCAGCTTTTTCAGAGGCATCAAACAGGATGAGGAGCAAGAAGGGAAGTCAGCCAGGCACAGTCTTTAATACAGAGATCTGTTTAGTCAGAGGCAGCAAACAGGATCAGGAGCCAGATGGGAAGTCAGCCAGGCAAAAGTATTTAATTCAGAGATCAGCGTAGCCAGAGGGAGCAAACAGGATAAGGAGCCAGAAGGGAAGTCAGCCAGACAAAGTCTTTAATCAAGAGTTCAGCAAGTCAGAGGCAGCAAACAAGTTCAGGAGCCAGAAGGGAAGTCAGCCAGGCAAAGTCTTTAATCCAAAGATCAGCAAGTCAGAGGCAGCAAAGAGGATCAGGAGCCAGAAGGGAAGTCATCCAGGCAAAGTCTTTAATCCAGAGATCAGCAAGTCAGAGGCAGCAAACAGGTTCAGGAGCCAGAAGGGAAGTCAGACAGGCAAAGTCTTTAATCCAGAGATCAGTAAGACAGAGGCAGCAAACAGGTTCAGGAGCCAGAAGGGAAGTCAGCCAGGCAAAGTCTTTAATCCAGAGATCAGTTTAGACAGAGGCAGCAAACAGGACCAGGAGCCAGAAGGGAGGTCAGACAAGCAAAGTCTTTAATCCAGAGATCAGCAAGTCAGAGACAGCAAACAGGATCAGGAACCAGAAGGGAAGTCATCCAGGCAAAGTCTTTAATCCATAGATCAGCTTATTCAGAGGCATCAAACAGGATAAGGAGCAAGAAGGGAAGTCAGCCAGGCAAAGTCTTTAATCAAGAGATCAGCAAGTCAGAGGCAGCAAACAAGTTCAGGAGCCAGAAGGGAAGTCAGCCAGGCAAAGTCTTTAATACAGAGATCAGCAAGTCAGAGGCAGCAAACAGGATCAGGACCCAGAAGGGAAGTCAGCCAGGCAAAAGTATTTAATCCAGAGATCAGCGTAGCCAGAGGGAGAAAACAGGATCAGGAGCCAGATGGGAAGTCAGCCAGACAAAGTCTTTAATCCAGAGTTCAGCAAGTCAGAGGCAGCAAACAAGTTCAGGAGTCAGAAGGGAAGTCAGCAAGGCAAAGTCTTTAATCCAAAGATCAGCATATTCAGAGACTTCAAAAAGGATTAAGAGCCATAAGGGAAGTCAGCCAGGCAAAGTCTTTAATACAGAGATCAGTTTAGTCAGAGGCAGCAAACAGGATCAGGAGCCAGAAGGGAAGTCAGCCAGGCAAAGTCTTTAATCCAGCGATCAGCAAGTCAGAGGCAGCAAACAGGATCAGGAGCCAGAAGGGAAGTCATCCAGGCAAAGTCTTTAATCCAGAGATCAGCAAGTCAGAGGCAGCAAACAGGATCAGGAGCCAGAAGGTAAGTCAGACAGGCAAAGTCTTTAATCCAGAGATCAGTTTAGACAGAGGCAGCAAACAGGACCAGGAGCCAGAAAGGAGGTCAGCCAAGCAAAGTCTTTAATCCAGAGATCAGCAAGTCAGAGGCAGCAAACAGGATTAGGAGCCAGAAGGGAAGTCAGACAGGCAAAGTCTTTAATCCAAAGATCA
>BLSH010380141.1:68363-79128 GCA_018402905.1 Glandirana rugosa
GAAGACCGAGGACTTGAATAAACGACGGAGACTGAACGACTAGAGACCAGAAGGGAAGTCAGCCAGGCAAAAGTATTTAATCCAGAGATCAGCGTAGCCAGAGGGAGCAAACAGGATCAGGAGCCAGATGGGAAGTCAGCCAGACAAAGTCTTTAATCCAGAGATCAGCAAGTCAGAGGCAGCAAATAAGTTCAGGAGCCAGAAGGGAAGTCAGCCAGGCAAAGTCTTTAATCCAAAGATCAGCAAGTCAGAGGCAGCAAACAGGATCAGGACCCAGAAGGGAAGTCAGCCAGCCAAAGTCTTTAATCCAGAGATCAGCAAGTCAGAGGCAGCAAACAGGATCAGGACCTAGAAGGGAAGTCATCCAGGCAAAGTCTTTAATCCATAGATCAGCAAGTCAGAGGCAGCAAACAGGTTCAGGAGCCAGAAGGGAAGTCAGCCAGGCAAAGTCTTTAATCCAGAGTTCAGCTTTTTCAGAGGCATCAAACAGGATAAGGAGCAAGAAGGGAAGTCAGCCAGGCACAGTCTTTAATACAGAGATCTGTTTAGTCAGAGGCAGCAAACAGGATCAGGAACCAGAAGGGAAGTCAGCCAGGCAAAGTCTTTAATGCAAAGATCAGCAAGTCAGAGGCAGCAAACAGGATCAGGACCCAGAAGGGAAGTCAGCCAGCCAAAGTCTTTAATCCAGAGATCAGCAAGTCAGAGGCAGCAAACAGGATCAGGAGCCAGAAGGGAAGTCAGCCAGGCAAAGTCTTTAATCCAGAGTTCAGCTTATTCAGAGGCATCAAACAGGATAAGGAGCAAGAAGGGAAGTCAGTCAGACAAAGTCTTTAATCAAGAGATCAGCAAGTCAGAGGCAGCAAACAAGTTCAGGAGCCAGAAGGGAAGTCAGGCAGGCAAAGTCTTTAATCCAGAGTTCAGCTTATTCAGAGGCATCAAACAGGATAAGGAGCAAGAAGGAAAGTCAGCCAGGCAAAGTCTTTAATACAGAGATCTGTTTAGTCAGAGGCAGCAAACAGAATCAGGAGCCAGAAGGGAAGTCAGCCAGGCAAAAGTATTTAATCCAGAGATCAGCGTAGCCAGAGGGAGAAAACAAGTTCAGGAGTCAGAAGGGAAGTCAGCCAGGCAAAGTCTTTAATACAGAGATCAGTTTAGTCAGAGGCAGCAAACAGGATCAGGAGCCAGAAGGGAAGTCAGCCAGGCAAAGTCTTTAATCCAGAGATCGGCGAGATCAGCAAGTCAGAGGCAGCAAACAGGATCAGGAGCCAGAAGGGAAGTCAGCCAGCCAAAGTCTTTAAAACAGAGATCAGCAAGTCAGAGGCAGCAAACAGGATCAGGAGCCAGAAGGGAAGTCAGCCAGCCAAAGTCTTTAATACAGAGATCAGTTTAGACAGAGGCAGCAAACAGGACCAGGAGCCAGAAGGGAGGTCAGCCAAGCAAAGTCTTTAATCCAGAGATCAGCAAGTCAGAAAAAGCAAACAGGATCAGGACCCAGAAGGGAAGTCATCCAGGCAAAGTCTTTAATCCATAGATCAGCAAGTCAGAGGCAGCAAACAGGTTCAGGAGCCAGAAGGGAAGTCAGCCAGGCAAAGTCTTTAATCCAGAGTTCAGCTTTTTCAGAGGCATCAAACAGGATAAGGAGCAAGAAGGGAAGTCAGCCAGGCAAAGTCTTTAATACAGAGATCAGTTTAGTCAGAGGCAGCAAACAGGATCAGGAGCCAGAAGGGAAGTCAGCCAGGCAAAGTCTTTAATCCAGCGATCAGCAAGTCAGAGGCAGCAAACAAGTTCAGGAGCCAGAAGGGAAGTCAGCCAGGCACAGTCTTAATCCAGAGATTGTTTTAGTCAGAGACAGCAAACAGGATCAGGAGCCAGAAGGGAGGTCAGCCAAGCAAAGTCTTTAATCCAGAGATAAGCAAGTCAGAGACAGCAAACAGGATCAGGACCCAGAAGGGAAGTCATCCAGGCAAAGTCTTTAATCCATAGATCAGCAAGTCAGAGGCAGCAAACAGGTTCAGGAGCCAGAAGGGAAGTCAGCCAGGCAAAGTCTTTAATCCAGAGTTCAGCTTATTCAGAGGCATCAAACAGGATAAGGAGCAAGAAGGGAAGTCAGTCAGACAAAGTCTTTAATCAAGAGATCAGCAAGTCAGAGGCAGCAAACAAGTTCAGGAGCCAGAAGGGAAGTCAGCCAGGTAAAGTCTTTAATCCAAAGATCAGCATATTCAGAGGCTTCAAAAAGGATTAAGAGTTATAAGGGAAGTCAGCCAGCCAAAGTCTTTAATACAGAGATCAGTTTAGTCAGAGGCAGCAAACAGGTTCATGAGCCAGAAGGGAAGTCAGCCAGGCAAAGTCTTTAATCCAGAGTTCAGCTTATTCAGAGGCATCAAACCGGATAAGGAGCAAGAAGGGAAGTCAGCCAGGCACAGTCTTTAATACAGAGATCTGTTTAGTCAGAGGCAGCAAACAGGATCAGGAGCCAGAAGGGAAGTCAGCCAGGCAAAAGTCTTTAATCCAGAGATCAGCGTAGCCAGAGGGAGCAAACAAGTTCAGGAGCCAGAAGGGAAGTCAGCCAGGCAAAGTCTTTAATCCAGAGTTCAGCTTATTCAGAGGCATCAAACAGGATAAGGAGCAAGAAGGGAAGTCAGCCAGGCACAGTCTTTAATACAGAGATCTGTTTAGCCAGAGGCAGCAAACAGGATCAGGAGCCAAATGGGAAGTCAGCCAGACAAAGTCTTTAATCCAGAGATCAGCAAGTCAGAGGCAGCAAACAAGTTCAGGAGCCAGAAGGGAAGTCAGCCAGGCAAAGTCTTTAATCCAAAGATCAGCATATTCAGAGGCTTCAAAAAGGATTAAGAGCCAGAAGGGAAGTCAGCCAGCCAAAGTCTTTAATACAGAGATCAGTTTAGTCAGAGGCAGCAAACAGGATCAGGAGCCAGAAGGGAAGTCAGCCAGGCAAAGTCTTTAATCCAGCGATCAGCAAGTCAGAGGCAGCAAACAGGATCAGGAGCCAGAAGGGAAGTCAGACAGGCAAAGTCTTTAATCTAGAGATCAGTAAGACAGAGGCAGCAAACAGGTTCAGGAGCCAGAAGGTAAGTCAGCCAGGCAACGTCTTTAATCCAGAGTTCAGCTTATTCAGAGGCATCAAACAGGATAAGGAGCAAGAAGGGAAGTCAGCCAGGCACAGTCTTTAATACAGAGATCTGTTTAGTCAGAGGCAGCAAACAGGATCAGGAGCCAGAAGGGAAGTCAGCCATGCAAAAGTATTTAATTCAGAGATCAGCGTAGCCAGAGGGAGCAAACAGGATCAGGAGCCAGAAGGGAAGTTAGACAGGCAAAGTCTTTAATCCAGAGATCAGTAAGACAGAGGCAGCAAACAGGTTCAGGAGCCAGAAGGGAAGTCAGCCAGGCAAAGTCTTTAATCCAGAGATCAGTTTAGACAGAGGCAGCAAACAGGACCAGGAGCCAGAAGGGAGGTCAGTCAAGCAAAGTCTTTAATCCAGAGATCAGCAAGTCAGAGACAGCAAACAGGATCAGGACCCAGAAGGGAAGTCATCCAGGCAAAGTCTTTAATCCAAAGATCAGCATATTCAGAGGCTTCAAAAAGGATTAAGAGCCAGAAGGGAAGTCAGCCAGCCAAAGTCTTTAATACAGAGATCAGTTTAGTCAGAGGCAGCAAACAGGATCAGGAGCCAGAAGGGACGTCAGCCAGGCAAAGTCTTTAATCCAGAGATCAGCAAGTCAGAGGCAGCAAACAAGTTCAGGAGCCAGAAGGGAAGTCAGCCAGGCAAAGTCTTTAATCCAAAGATCAGTTTAGACAGAGGCAGCAAACAGGACCAGGAGCCAGAAGGGAAGTCATCCAGGCAAAGTCTTTAATCCATAGATCAGCAAGTCAGAGGCAGCAAACAGGATAAGGAGCCAGAAAGGAAGTCAGCCAGGCAAAGTCTTTAATCCAGAGTTCAGCTTATTCAGAGGCATCAAACAGGATAAGGAGCAAGAAGGGAAGTCAGTCAGACAAAGTCTTTAATCAAGAGATCAGCAAGTCAGAGGCAGCAAACAGGTTCAGGAGCCAGAAGGGAAGTCAGCCAGGCAAAATCTTTAATCCAGAGTTCAGCTTATTCAGAGGCATCAAACAGGATAAGGAGCAAGAAGGGAAGTCAGTCAGACAAAGTCTTTAATCAAGAGATCAGCAAGTCAGAGACAGCAAACAGGTTCAGGACCCAGAAGGGAAGTCATCCAGGCAAAGTCTTTAATCCATAGATCAGCAAGTCAGAGGCAGCAAACAGGATAAGGAGCAAGAAGGGAAGTCAGCCAGGCAAAGTCTTTAATCCAGAGATCAGCAAGTCAGAGGCAGCAAACAGGATAAGGAGCAAGAAGGGAAGTCAGCCAGGCACAGTCTTTAATACAGAGATCAGTTTAGTCAGAGGCAGCAAACAGGATCAGGAGCCAGAAGGGAAGTCAGCAAGGCAAAGTCTTTAATCCAGCGATCAGCAAGTCAGAGGCAGCAAACAGGATCAGGAGCCAGAAGGGAAGTCATCCAGGCAAAGTCTTTAATCCAGAGATCAGCAAGTCAGAGGCAGCAAACAGGATCAGGAGCCAGAACGGAAGTCAGACAGGCAAAGTCTTTAATCCAGAGATCAGTTTAGACAGAGGCAGAAAACAGGACCAGGAGCCAGAAGGGAGGTCAGCCAAGCAAAGTCTTTAATCCAGAGATCAGCAAGTCAGAGACAGCAAACAAGATCAGGACCCAGAAGGGAAGTCATCCAGGCAAAGTCTTTAATCCATAGATCAGCAAGTCAGAGGCAGCAAACAGGTTCAGGAGCCAGAAGGGAAGTCAGCCAGGCAAAGTCTTTAATCCAGAGTTCAGCATATTCAGAGGCATCAAACAGGATAAGGAGCAAGAAGGAAAGTCAGCCAAACAAAGTCTTTAATCAAGAGATCAGCAAGTCATAGGCAGCAAACAAGTTCAGGAGCCAGAAGGGAAGTCAGCCAGGCAAAGTCTTTAATCCAAAGATCAGCATATTCAGAGGCTTCAAAAAGGATTAAGAGCCATAAGGGAAGTCAGTCAGCCAAAGTCTTTTATCCAGAGATCAGCATATTCAGAGGCATCAAACAGGATCAGGAGCTAGAAGGGAAGTCAGCCAGGCACAGTCTTTAATCTAGAGATCAGTAAGTCAGAGGCAGCAAACAGGATCAGGAGCCAGAAGGGAAGTCAGCCAGGCAAAGTCTTTAATCCAGAGATCAGCAAGTCAGAGGCAGCAAACAGGATCAGGACCCAGATGGGAAGTCAGCCAGGCAAAGTCTTTAATCCAGAGATCAGCAAGTCAGAGGCAGCAAACAGGATCAGGAACCAGAAGGGAAGTCAGCCATGCAAAGTCTTTAATCCAGAGATCAGCAAGTCAGAGGCAGCAAACAGGTTCAGGAGCCAGAAGGGAAGTCAGCCAAGCAAAGTCTTTAATCCAGAGATCAGCATATTCAGAGGCATCAAACAGGATCAGGGGCCAGAAGGGAAGTCAGCCAGGCACAGTCTTAATCCAGAGATCATTTTAGTCAGAGGCAGCAAACAGAATCAGGAGCCAGAAAGGAGGTCAGCCAGGCAAAGTCTTTAATCCAGGGATCAGCATAGTCAGAGGCAGCAAACAGGATCAGGAGCCAGAAGGGAAGTCAGCCAGGCAAAGTCTTTAATCCAGAGATCAGTTTAGTCAGAGGCAGCAAACAGAATCAGGAGCCAGAATGGAAGTCGGCCAGGCAAAATTTTTAATCCAGAGATCAGAAAGTCAGGGGCAGCAAACAGGATCAGGACCCAGAATGGAAGTCATCCAGGCAAAGTCTTTAATCCAGAGATCAGCAAGTCAGAGGCAGCAAACAGGTTCAGGAGCCAGAAGGGAAGTCAGCCAGGCAAAGTCTTTAATCCAGAGTTCAGCATATTCAGAGGCATCATACAGGATCAGGAGCCAGAAGGGAAGTCAGCCAGGCAAAAGTCTTTAATACAGAGATCTGTTTAGTCAGAGGAAGCAAACAGGATCAGGAGCCAGAAGGGAAGACAGCCAGGCAAAGTCTTTAATCCAGAGATCAGCAAGTCAGAGGCAGCAAACCGGATCAGGAGCCAGAAGGGAAGTCAGGCAGGCAAAGTCTTTAATCCAGAGATCAGCAAGTCAGAGGCAGCAAACAGGACCAGGACCGAGAAGGGAAGTCAGCCAGGCAAAGTCTTTAATCCATAGATCAGCAAGTCAGAGGCAGCAAACAGGATCAGGAGCCAGAAGGGAAGACAGCCAGGCAAAGTCTTTAATCCAGGGATCAGCGCAGTCAGAGACAGCAAACAGGATCAGGAGCCAGAAGGGAAGTCAACCAGGCAAAAGTCTTTAATCCAGAGATCAGCGTAGCCAGAGGCAGCAAACAGGATCAGGAGCCAGAAGGAAAGTCAGCCAGGAAAAGTCTTTAGCAGGAAAACACAGCAGAGAGTATCCGGATATGTTGACCAAGACGAAGGCATAGGAGATCTGATCCAGGCAGTTCAAATAGCCAGCAAGGGGGTCTGGCTGACGAGCAGGAATTTGTCACTGTGGAATGAGTGCTGCCAATTAACTGACAGTCGAGCAGCCTGATCTCTGGGAAGGGAGCCCAGTCCTGACAGGTGCTTAGTTATGGAGATGAAAATCCCAGGGACAGGGGGAATAAATTTACCATCGGCTGCCGATTAATTAAGAGTCTGTTTGGCCATCATTCACCTGACATATATCCTTCTCTTAATTAAGCGGTAGCCGATGGTGAATTTGTTCCCCCTGTCCGTTGTATTTTCACCTGAATGAGTAAACCTCATGAGCAGGACAAAACGCATCGGAGGGGTCATGGCTTGGGTGGATTTTGGGTTGAGGCTGCTTTTTCTTCTCAAACGGGGGTTTTGTGTGATGTGCGGCACCCGGGACTTTCGCTTTTCCCTTTACCGGCTCCGGCTTTTCATTGTCAGTTATGAATAAAGCTGTTTTATGGACGACTCTCCGTGTCACCCGGTCACTTCAATAAAAATATTATATATTATCTTTTGTGTTTTTATTTCATGTTATACAGTCCTGGGGGATCTAAGAATAAAAAATGGCTGTGTGAGAAGAGCGCTGTTTCGAGGGTCGTCTCAGGAGGTCATTGGGGCTGCGAACGTTGTGACCAACGTTGGAGCTGATCGATGTGAATGGTGTTGGATTTATATACGGGGGGGTTATTTTCCTTATTTATTTCTTTTAATGAAGGACGTTTTCTACAGTAGGTGTGCTTTTCACCTTTTTTTAATTCTTTTTGTGAGTGAGTAGTTTATTCATTTGTCTGGACAGGGCCAAATATCTGGGGGGGGGTCCTCTTATTCTAACGGGGGCTTCCAGACTCTGATAGGTTCCCCCCCACAGCCCCCCAAATCCTCCGGGCCAGAGGTGTGGAGATGAGGCCGTTGTCCCCACCAACATGGGAACAAGGCGCCTTGCCCGGGGAGCTTCATTCCTTCTTGGGAGTATCGAGGACGTGTGGCCTGGTAAAGTTCAGCAATAGGGGGGCCGCATGCTCGCTGGTCCCACCATTTCCTAGCTAGCCAGGTTGCTTGCCTGGATAAGGGTCCGCCATGTTTTTTTCAGGGGGACCCTACTCCTTTGCATTGGGGTCCACCTCAATATTCATACCAGCCCCATATCTGGAATAAGGGTCTGGTACAAATTTTGCGGGGGGACCCCATGCCATTTTTTTTAAATAAGCAAGGCATGTGACCTGGAATGTTTCATGATTGGGGTGCACACTTTCTGCCCCTCCTCTTTCCTGCATGCCTGGACAAAAGACTGGTATGGATTGTGAGGAGAATCCTGGCAAAAGGGAAAAAAAAAGGAGCGGGGTCCCCCTCAAAATCCACATCAGACCCTTACTCCAGGATGCCACCTGGCTGCTGAGGCAAGCGTGCTCTTTGTCTGATGAAATGCCCTGCATGATTTTGGGGTTCCCCTCAAAATCCATTCTATGCCCTTATTCTAGAGCTGGACCAGATCATACGCCTCTCAACATTGGGAGGGCACCTATCCAGGATGGGCTGCAATTCCTCCATCTTCCCCAGAAAGGCCCCATGACGAGGGGTCTCGTCTCCCCCATGTGCCATGTTTCCCTGAAAATAAGACCTACCCCGATAATAAGACCTACTGTGATTTTCAGGGAAGGGCTGCAATATAAGCCCTAGTTTAGGGTGGTTGTGGAATGCTAGAGTCCACTCTCCTGCAGTAGTATATGGTGTGGAGGGTGGGTGTTTCTGTGATATAGTTGTATTGGGCGCCGTTCAGCTGATCTCCTCTCCTCTCAGCTGCCAGCGGGGGGATCTCGGCCCCCTCTCTCTGCAGTAATCGGATCAGTGGAAGACAGCTCAGGCGGGCCATGGCGCCGTAAGAAGCGGTTGTATTGCAGAAGCGCACACCTTTTGCATTATGTGATCCTGTGATAGAGGGGATTCTGGCACTTTGCAACCACTTTTACTATTTTACCTGACAGGCAGGGAGGGAAGACAGCACATTGCAAGCCCTACCCCAAAAATAAGCCCTACTCTGTTTTTGGTTACCAAAATTAATATAAGACCCGGGCTTATTTTTGGGGGAAACACGGTAGGTGGATTTCCATACGAATTCCATATTTTTTGAAGATTTTTCTTGCATAACGTCCTCCCATTTTACACTTTTTTTTAAAACCTTTTTAAACTTCACGAACATTTATCATTTTATTTTATTTTTTTGTTTTTGTTTTTTTTTAATGCTTCAACTGAAATGTGCTTTGGACGTGTTAAAAAAAAAACAAAAACATAAACATAACGGCTACAATGTGGAAGTTTGAAAATAATAAAATGATAGCCGCAGTTCCTATATTCTCCATAAGGTGGTGACCTCATGTAAAGAGCGTGGGACACTCACAGGAAGTCCCTCTAATACCTACAGACTGGAAGTCTCTATGGAAGACAGGAAGTGATGTCGGGCACAGACAGGAAGTGATGTTGGGTGCAGACAGGAAGTGATGTCAGGGCAGACAGGAAGTGATGTCAGGTATAAATAAGAAAATCCCGGGTGAGCGGTGAGTCTGGAGCAAAGTAGAGGGGAGACATCACTGGAAGTGGTCGTAGAAGAGGTAATAAGATCTTATTTTCTATTTACACCCAGTAACCCCCCCGTCATGTCCGTCCTCTTCCTCCATAGTCACTGTGAGGTCTTTTATCTCCAGCAGATGATGATACACACATATATAGTGTGGGGACCTAGATTAACCCCTTCAGGGGCAGAACATTTCCCCCACTTACGGGGCCGGGACATTCTCTTCATTTCGGAGATAAATTCTAGTAATTTGTTCCTCTAAACAAACAGCACTGACAATAAATAGAGAAGACAATGACCATCCTGGCCATACATGGCCTACAAAGGGCAATTATTACACTACACAGGCAGCCAATGAGCAATCATTACACTCTGCAGCCAACACAATGATGGGGTGCCGGGGTCAGGAGTATGGAGCACAGAGCCCCTTACATTGCTGGTCAGGAGGAAGAAAACATTCCCCAGCCTGCCATGAAGAAGATCTTCCATCATTGGGGTCAGAGGGAGGAAAATACTGAGGGAAGTAGAGGAGCTGACGGATCTCTAAGGTGGGGCTGAAGGACTTTGGGGCCCCTGTGGGGGTAGTGAAGATGAAAGACTTTGGGCCCTTCATAAGGATGGTGGGCAGCAGGGCTCTGAGAGAAGAGGAGGCTGTAGGGCTCAGGGGGACTCTAAAGTAGGGAATGGGACTCTTCCTCTATGGTGGTCCTCCGACCTACACTTTTTAGACCTCCTGCCACGAAAGGAAGGCAATCTTCACCTTCTTACCATCTCACTGGTCAAATAAAACTTTCCATGATACCAAGTGGAAAAAGGAAGGGCGGTCCTTCACCCCTTGGTGGGCAATCATACTTAGAGGAGGTCTGTATGTGCAGAGGTCAGTGCTATGCATCTTGTGGTTCAGTCTGATACCTTCCCATGACATAGGGTCTGGCAGTGCCTGGAGCTGGAATTCAGAGCCCCAGGAACCCAACAACCACTCAACTGCAATGTTCTGGATACTGGGTTTATGAATATGTAGAAAACACTAAATAGTCCAGACTAAATGCGTTCCAATGGGGGGCAGTCGTTCTTCAATGTACAGCAACCCTCCTATTACCCCCCTCACATTCAAATCCTATTATTGTGTGACCAATACCTTCCAAATAATTCTTAATTTCATTTCCCAAAGTTATCCGTCTACAAGGAGACCTGTATAGATCACATGACCCCACCAATGAGGATGGAGGAGGACCGGAGTCACATGACTGAGAAGATACTAAACCTCACCCTGGAGATCATCTACCTGCTGACCGGAGAGGTGAGGGGGATTCTGGGAGGTCACATGACATCACTCTTGTCTAGTGTGGTCAGTAGGCCATGTTCTTATTGTAGACATTTAGATGATGTCAGATGATTGATGTCGGTTTATCTTTCTCCTGATCTGTAGGATTCTGTTGTAGTGAAGAAGTCTAGTGGGGAGCCAATCTCAGGAGGATGGAGCAGAACCCAGAGCCCCACCATGGTGCCTCCCCCTCCTTCTCCCATCCCTGAGAGGAACAAAGAGCAGAAGATCCTGGAACTGACCGCCATGATGGTCCATCTGCTGACAGGAGAGGTGAGCGGTGCTGGGAATTCTGGGACATTATCCAGTAACAGACAAGGGATGTGTCTGGATGGTGACTGTATCATTG
>BLSH010380141.1:79138-96142 GCA_018402905.1 Glandirana rugosa
ACCCTCCAACAGCCTCGAAGAGGACCTGTTATAACCCTCCAAAGGTCCCGAAGAGGACCTGTTATAACCCTCCAACAACCTCGAAGAGGACCTGTTATAACCCTCCAACGGCCTCGAAGAGGACCTGTTATAACCCTCCAACTGCCTCGAAGAGGACCTGTTATAACCCTCAAACAGCCTCGAAGAGGACCTATTAAGTCACCCTGTAGGAATAAAAGATAAAATGTCAAGTATCTGACGACTAGTAGGGAGTGTGTGGAGAGAAGAAGAAGACTAAATTGGAGTTTAAGATATAGCTAACCTAGAGGTGAGATTTGGTTCTCTTACTCTCTCTTCTAGTAGACATTCTGATGATCTTCTCTCTCATTCTCTTGGTTTAGAGTGGAGATCCAATCGATATAGAATTTGAGGTTAAATCAGAAGAAGAAGAGAGGTGTGTGAGGGATGATCAGCAGTCTATGAACTGTAAAATAGAAAATAAGGATGTCCCACTGAATTATCCAGGAGAAGCTCCGACAAACTCCCAATATTGTCCAGGAGAAGCTCCGTCAACCTCCCAATATTGTCCAGGAGAAGCTCCGGCAACCTCCCAATATTGTCCAGGAGAAGCTCCAACAACCTCCCAATATTGTCCAGGAGAAGCCCTGGAAACCTCCCAATATTGTCCAGGAGAAGCTCCGACAACCTCCCATTATTGTCCAGGAGAAGCTCCGACAACCTCCCAATATTGTCCAGGAGAAGCTCCAGCAACCTCCCAATATTGTCCAGGAGAAGCTCCGACAACCTCCCAATATTGTCCAGGAGAAGCTCCGACAACCTCCCAATATTGTCCAGGAGAAGCTCCAACAACCTCCCAATATTGTCCAGGAGAAGCTCCGACAACCTCCCAATATTGTCCAGGAGAAGCTCCGACAACCTACGACTATTGTCCAGGAGAAGCTCCGTCAACCTCCCAATATTGTCCAGGAGAAGCTCCGTCAACCTCCCAATATTATCCAGGAGAAGCTCCGAAAACCTCCCAATATTGTCCAGGAGAAGCTCCGACAACCTCCCAATATTGTCCAGGAGAAACTCCGACAACCTACGACTATTGTCCAGGAGAAGCTCCGACAACCTCCCAATATTGTCCAGGAGAAGCTCCGTCAACCTCCCAATATTGTCCAGGAGAAGCTCCGACAACCTACGACTATTGTCCAGGAGAAGCTCCGACAACCTCCCAATATTGTCCAGGAGAAGCTCCGACAACCTCCCAATATTATCCAGGAGAAGCTCCGAAAACCTCCCAATATTGTCCAGGAGAAGCTCCAACAACCTCCCAATATTGTCCAGGAGAAGCTCCGACAACCTCCCAATATTGTCCAGGAGAAGCTCCGTCAACCTCCCAATATTGTCCAGGAGAAGCTCCGGAAACCTCCCAATATTGTCCAGGAGAAGCTCCGGCAACCTCCCAATATTGTCCAGGAGAAGCTCTGGCAACCTCCCAATATTGTCCAAGAAAAAAGCCGGCGACCTCAGGAACCTGTCCAGGAGGAAACACGGCGACTTCCCAATCTAATCAAACAGAAATCCCGTCTGGACTATCATGCTCCACTTATCCCGGGGACCCGTATTCTGCGAGCGGCGGAGCCGCCCTAACAGATAAGAGGTTTCCCTGTCCTGAGTGCGGGAAACTATTCAGTTTTAAATCCAGTCTACACGTGCACAAAAAATCTCACATGGGCGAGAAGCCGTATTCCTGCCATGAGTGCGGGAAAGGCTTTCTACGTAAAATAGATCTTGTTAAACATGAGAGGACTCACACGGGGGAGAAGTCGTATCCGTGCTCTGAGTGCGGGAAATGCTTTTCATACGAGTCCCATCTTTCCAGACATCAGAGATCCCACACAGGTGAGAAGCCATATTCTTGTTCTGAGTGCGGGAAATGTTTTCTATATCAAGCGAGTCTCACTAAACATTGGAGGTCTCACACTGGGGAGAAGCCGTATTCCTGCCCTGAATGCGGGAAGCGCTTTTCAGATGCCTCCTACCTTCACTTGCACCAGAAAGCTCACAGTGGGGAGAAGCCGTATTCCTGCTCCGAGTGCGGGAAAGGTTATCTGTTGAAATCTCAATATATCAGACATCAGCTATATCATGCGGGCACAAAGCCTTATTCCTGTCCTGAATGCGGGCAGAGTTACCTGGATAAAGCAACACTTCTCACACATCAGAGGTCTCACACGGGGGAGAAGCCGTATTCCTGTGCTGAGTGCGGGAAATGTTTTTCAGACAGGACCTATCTTTACAAACATAAGAAGTTTCACACGGGGGAGAAGCCATTCTCCTGTTCTGAGTGTGAGAGAAGTTTTACGCAGAAATTAGAACTTATCAGACATCAGATGACTCACACGGGGGAGAAGCCGTTTTGCTGTTCGGAGTGCGGGAAATGTTTTTCACGCAAGTGCAATCTTACTGTGCATAAGAGATCCCACTCGACCCAACCTGTTTCTTCTAAATGACTTTATATTTTGCTGTAAATGAGACGCACGGGGGAGAAGGACACATGGCTGATCTTTGTAATGTAGCCATTCATAAGGATATCCGAGATTAATGAAGTGTTGTACCGTGTTGGCCATTGAAAGCAGGAAAATAAAAATTGAGCCATTACCTTTTGTTGGGTATATTTTGTGCTCTAAGCTTTCCCAAACACTTAGTTTCCTCCGCCAGGCATGGTTTCATGCCGATATCTAAAAAGTCATCCTCGTCTACCTGTGACTACAATAGACATTGACAAACACAAGTTCATTCAGCCAATAGTAAGTGTAGCAGTCACTGTGTGAGTCTGGGCAATTGGTCGGGGTTACTGTAGGTCAGGCTGGAGGACTCTACAGGTCAGGCCTCTGGTACATTGCTTACCTCTCTGCTTGTGGTCAGCTTAGAGACCGTGCACCCCTCACCTGTGTGCTTAAGTAACCTTCCCTCAGCAGGGCTCCACCCAATCTCTAATTATTTTATTTATTTCAGGTACTTGTATAGCACCGTCAATTTACACCGTGCTGTACATATACATTGTACATTCACATCAGTCCCTACCCTCAAGGAGCTTACAATCTAAGGTCCCTAACTCACATTCATACATACACATACTAGGGACAATTTAGACAGGATCTAATTAACCTACCAGCATGTCTTTGGAGTGTGGGAGGAAACCGGAGTACCCCGAGGAAACCCACGCAGGCACAGGGAGAACATGCAAACTCCAGGCAGGCAGTGTTGTGGTTGGGATTTGAACCAGCGACCCTTTTGTTGCCAGGCGAAAGTGCTATCCACGACACCACTGTGGAACATTATTTAAGACCATGCACTGCAAGCCTCGTTGCCGATCAATATTGTGTGTTAGGCTTCCTGTGTGTGTGTGGTTCCTGCTGAGTGTTCTTCGTCTCATTTCGTGTACCGACCTTGGCTTGTTCATGACTATTCCCGTCTGCTTGTTATCCCGACCTTGGTTTGTTCGTGACTATTCCTGTCTGCTGGTTTCCCCAGGCTATTTTTCTCCCGGTTGTTACACATCCACTTAAGGAGCTGCTGACTTTTAATAATAGGACACTTACCTGTCCTGGAGTTCAGCGATGTCGGCACCAGGACAGATAAGTGTGCTTGGCGTGCTCTCCTGGCTGCTCGTTGCCCTGACCCTTGGCTGTCCTACTGACTATTCCTTGTTGTCCTGTACTGCTGCTTCCTCTCTATCCACCTTTAGCCAGCTGCGAGCGTGAGAACCTGGGGGCTGCGACCTGGATCCAGTTGCAGCCAAGTCCATCCTCACCACCAGAGGCTCTGGTGAACACCTGCTGGCTCTTAGACTCTGTGCCCTGGGGAAACCTATGCTCTAGCTCCTTGCATAATCTGTGTCAGTGGTCCTGCTTCCTGCACCACCCAGAGCTCCATTCGCTCCAACCTTAGCGGTGCGCCCCTAACCCTAGCGGTGCGCACCTGTCACCTGCCGTCAGGTGATCTGACAGTTTGATCGGCCATGGGCCTGGCTGATGTGCCGCTTCCGGCACAGGGCATAGTCCACAGACCCAGGAGTGTGATCAGACCCAGGTGATGCGATTTCTCCAAGATTTTGATTCCCGCTTTGAGCAGCTTCAGTCCTCCTTTGGACCCCCAGTTCGACAACCTCAACGGCAACCTGCTGCTGTATCTGTTCCAGTCACACTCGCAGCCGCTAACCCTTTGCAGTTACCAGCTCGGTCCTATTACTCTGGGGACTCTAAGGCCTGCAGGGGGTTCCTCAGCCAGTGCTCCATTCATTTTGAGCTCCAGCTCCAAAACTTCCCGTCTGATCGGGCAAAGGTGACCTACATTATTTCTCTCCTGTTTGTTGAGGCTTTAGCCTGGGCTGCCCCTCTGTGGGAGAGGAGTGACCCCCGTGGCTTCTACTCTGTCTAGTTTCTTGAAGCTGTTTCGGAACATCTTTGAGGACGTGTCTCTTCAGCAGCCAGCGCCCTTTTACGCCTCCACCAGGAGTCTGCCTCTGTGGGGCAGAATGCTCTTCATTTCTGGATTCTAACTGCTGAGCATAACTGGAACAATGAGGCCTTAGTTTCAACCTTCTTACAGGGCCTCTCTGACAGAGTCAAGGACGAAACAGATTGTAGAACCATCCCCGCTGATGTGGACGACGTGATCTCCCTTTGTAATCAGATCGATATTCGCTTTCAGGAGTGGACCCTAGAAAATTAGATGCCAGCACCCTTTGGCCCCTAGTCAGGCTGAGCTCCCCTCTCTGCGATCCATGGAGCATCCCCTGCTAGCTGAGGAACCTATGCAGCAGGGCCGGACCAGGCTATCTCCCGAGGAACGTGCTAGGCGTAGAACTCTGGGTCTGTGTCTCTACTGTGGGGGGCAAAGGTCATTTTCGTGACACTTGCTCGCTGCGTCCAGGAAACGCTGGGGTCTAATACATCTGGAAGGCGGAGTATTGGACCCAGAACCATCACTTTCACATCTCGTTCTGTCTGTGTTCCTTCATGTTGGCACTTCTTCTCATTCGGTCCTGGCAAATCCTCATTCCAGAGCTGCTGGCAACTTTATGGACTGGAGAACTGCATCTTCCTCAAAACTTACTCTTTCGCCCCTCGCCACTCCATTGGTGGTTTCAGCGATCAATGGCACTGTTTTTCCAGGGGGGGGCCTATCCGCTTCCAGACCCTTCCTGTTAAAATGTCGGTAGGAATACTCCACAATGAACAGATCTTGTTTTACCTAAAGCCTCAACCCCCATCGTATTGGGCCTTCCTTGGTGACAGCTCCATTCCCCACACGTTGACTGGACTTCTGGGCAGATACTGGCTTGGGGTTCCTCCTGTTTCTCGTCCTGCCTACTCAAGGTTGCCCCAAAAGAGAGACTTCCTTTTGCTACCACCTCAGTTTCTTCTGCCCTTCCCGTTGAATATAGTGATTTTCGGATGTCTTCTGCAAGAAATCAGCTGAAGTGCTTCCTCCTCACAGGTCCTTTGACTGTGCCATTGACCTTGTTCCTGAAGCGACTCTGCCCAGGGGCTGTACCTACCCCCTGTCCATCCCAGAGACTCAGGCCATGTCGGAGTATGTCGCTGAAAATCTAGAGAAGGGGCTCATCTGGAAGTCCTCATTGCCTGCGGGAGCAGGATTCTTTTTTGTTGCCAAAATATGGTACTTTAAGACCTTGCATTGACTATCGAGGTTTAAACGTGGTGACAATCAAAAATCGTTTCCCCTTACCTTTTAATATCTGAACTATTCCAGGTTGAAAGATGCCTCCATTTTTACTAAGGTGGATCTCAGGAGTGCATACAATCTGTTCCGGATACGAGACGGTGACGAATGGACAACCACGTTTAACACCAGAAACGGGCCCAGCTGTGTTCCAAAACTTCGCCAATGAAATCTACAGGGATCTGCTGTATCAATTTGTTGTCATCTATCTGGATGACATTCTCATCTTTTTGGAGAAACCATGTCCGGGTTGAACTTCAGCGCCTTAGATAAAATAATCTGTATGCCAAGCTGGAGAAATGCTCTTTCGAAAGTTCCGAGGTTCTGTTTCTGGGATGCTTTGTCTCTAGTTTGGGACTTCGTATGGATCCCGGAAAGGTCTCGGCCATTACCAACTGGCCCCTTCCCACCAGCCTCAAGGCCACACAGCGCTTTCTCAAGTTCACAAATTATTATAGGCAGTTCATTAGGAATTACTCTTCCATTGCTGCGCCTATTATTGCCTTGACCAGGAAAGGTGCGAATGCCAAGGAGTGGCCCCCTGAAGCTGTCGCTGCGTTTCATGCCTTTGTTTCTGGACCTCTCTTGAGGAGACCTAATCCCGAGGATCCATTTTGTATTGAAGTGAGATGCTTCTTCGACTGGGGTGGAAGCTGTGCTTCTTCAATCCTTTGAAAAAAAAAACATCAACCATGTGCTTTTTCCTACAAAAAAAATTCTCAGGCAGAGAAAAAATTACACTATTGGTGATCGGGAGCTTCTTGCTATTAAATTGGTGTTAGAGGAGTGGTGCCATCTCTTGGAGGGCTCCCCTCACTCTATAATAATCTTCACTGATCATAAAAATCCTACAGAATGCCAAACGACTGAATCCCAGACAGGCCAGGTGGAGACTTTTCTTTTCCCGTTTTAATTTCACGATTACGTACAAACCTGGTTCCTGCAACAGTGGGGCTGATGCACTCTCTGGGTCATTTGACACTCTGGATGAGGAACCAACCTCTGAACCTGAGCCGATCATTCCGACCTCATGCATTCTTGCCCATTCTTGCTCCATTCCTGGCAAGGCCATCGTCCCCACTGAGCTAAGAGCAAAGATCCTTCATTGGGGACTCCTCAGTCCTACTCATCCGACGCCACTACTGGTGGCCTACTCTCCGTCCGGATGTCAAAGACTGCGTTAAGGCTTATCATGTCTGCGCCCAGTCTAAATCCTCCGCACAAGCTCCTGCTGGTCTTCTCATGCCTTTGCCCAGTCCTAAGGAACCCTGGTCTCACATTGCCATGGACTTTATCACCGATCTCCCACCATCTGAGTATAATATGGTCATTAGGGTGGTAATCAATCGGTTCTCTAAGATGGCCCATTTTGTTCCTCTTCCGGGTCCTGCTGCTGCTCCTGCTTTGGTTCCCATTTTTGTTCGAGAAATCTTCCACCTCCATGGGGTTCCTTCCCATATTGTTTCTGACAGGGGTGTTCAATTTACATCTCGCTTTTGGAGAGCCTTCTGATAATCCCTCAATATTGTCCTGGATTTCTCTTCTTCTTACCACCCTCAATCCAATGGACAGACTGAGAGGGTTAATCAGGAGTTAGAGGTTTTTCTCCGAACTATAGCCTCGGCTCATCATGATGACTGGTACTGCTCCCGTGGGCGTAATTCTCTCACAACAATCATGTTAACATCAGTTCTCAGAAGACACCTTTTCTTTCAGTTTATAGAAAACATCCTCAGCTCCCTCTTCCTGTGACCTGTTCTCTGGAAATTCCAGCTTTGGCTACGGTTCAAGAATCCTTCAATTCTATTTGGGTTGATGTCCATGATTCCCTCAGAGCGGCTGCCAATAATTTAAAGGTTTTGCCAACCATTGCAGGGTAAGCCGCCTTCTCTACAGCCTGGAAACAAAGTCTGGCTTTCCACCAGAAACATCAAGCTCAGGGTTCCTTCTCTGAAATTTTCCCCAAGATTCATTGACCCGTATTCTATAATTGCTAAGTTGAATGTGGTTTGTTTTAAACTCCAGGTCCCTAAAAGCCTCAAGATTTCAAACTTCTTTCATGTTTCCCTTCTGAAGCCTTTTGTCCTCAATAACACCTCTTGTCCTCTCCCTACTGCGGTTCCGGTCTCTGAGGATAGTCAAGAGTACAAGGTTAGTCTAATTCTGGATTCCCGGCTCTGTAAAGGCATTCTTCAGTACCTTGTGCATTTGAAAGGGTTTGGTCCTCGCCTTGTGAGGAGGTTTCATTTGAGGTTTCCCTTCAAGCCTGGGCCCAGGTGGGGGAGGGGGAGGCCTCGTAAGAGGGGGGTACTGTCATGAATCTGCAGTAACATTTCATGTCCTGTCTGTCTGCTTACCTCTCTGCTTGTGGTCAGCTTAGAGACCGTGCACCTCTCACCTGTGTGCTAAGTAATCTTCCCTCAGCAGGACTCCACCCCAGTCTCTAATTAGGAACAATATTTAAGACCATGCACTGCAACACTCATTGCCGATCAATATTGTGTGTTAGGCTTCTTGTGTGTGTGTTTCCTGCTGAGTGTTCTTCATCTGATTCCGTGTACGGACCTTGGCTTGTTCATGACTATTCCTGTCTGCTGGTTACACCGACCTTGGCTTGTTCGTGACAATAACTATTTGCTGGTTTCCCCGATCTTGGCATGCTCTCCTGTCTGTCCCTGTCTGCTCGTTGTCCTGACCCTTGGCTATCCTGACTATTCCTTGTTGTCTTGTACTGTTGCTTCCTCTCTGGGAGACCCTGGGGGCAGCAACCTTGAGCCAGTTGCAGCCAAGTCCATCCTCACCACAAGAGGCTCTGGTGAACACCTGCTGGCTCTTAGATGCCGCGCCCTGGGGAAACCTATGCTCTAGCTCCCTGCATAATCTGTGTCCGTGCTCCAGCTTCCTGCACCATCCAAAGCTCCATTCGCGGCAGTCAGATAAGGGTCCACAACCTTAGCGTTGCTCCCCTAACCCTAGCAGTGCGCACCTGTCACCTGACGGTGATCTGACATACCTCCCCTTGGTTCTAGAAGCTACTGGAAGTTTCTAGAAGCTAGCAGGTGGAGGCAAAGGGGCTATGATCTGCACTGTGGCAGCTGGTGCTCAATTTTCTTAGGGGAGGGGGCAGCCCATGCCCCCCCCCAGCAAGCCACCCAACAAACCACCACCCCCTGGCACTCAACTGATCGCTGCTCAATCAACCCCCCCATTGTTTGCTCGCCCATTGGGCAGCTTCCCCCTGCATCTCCTCCCGAGTCCTGGTGGTCGCTTCTCCTCCCAGCCAATTAGGACTCATGGCCAATCAGGTCTCAGGACCCGCTTCCTAATTGGCAGAGAAACAGGAAGACATTAGTGAATATTCAATTCACACAACTAGGTGGGTTTTGCCCGCAGTGCTATGCACTCCGAGCCCACCCTTTTTGAAGCCAGTTAGAGCCTCAGGCTCTAATCATGGGGAATCCATGCTTCTAGTGACCTGCAAGTAGATTAGGGCCCGGGTGCAAAGATTAGAGAGGTGGCGCTCCTGCCTCCTGCAAGAGTGGCCACCATTGGATCTGCATATTTAAGGGAATCTGGCCAATCCCCAGGCAGGGTGGCTGTGTCAACCCATAAATATTTTGGAGCCTGGCCAGCAGGGGTGTTGTAGTTGGGTAGAAGGTGAAATGCTGAGGTTGGATGTTGTGTAGTCTGGGTGGGGACCCCGGGGCTGAGGGGGCTCTGCCTCCAGGCTGGAGCTGAGGAAGGAGAGGAAGCTGAAGGAAGGGATCTCCACTACCCTAAGTCTCTTCTAGGGAACATCATGGGAGGACCTGGTCAGCAAGAGGCCTGAACAGGATTCCAGGGAGTGTGTGAGTAGCTCTACACCCCCAGACCCTAAAAGAGAGAAAGTTACCAGATGTAATATCCAGCAAGCTTTTCTGGGACAGCGCCAACAGCTAAACCTAATCCCTTGTTCTGGGATACTTTACCAAGCAGTCAGGTGGGCTGGTATTTTTAAGAAAGGGGACATAGAGCTCCTGCAAGTTTGGGACTTTGCTAAATTCCACTAAGGGGACACAGAGCTCCTATAAGAGGAATTCTACTTTGACAAACCAAGAGACTGGTAGAGTTCCGGAGGGGATGCAGGTCCAGGGTTCTGCATTTTTCTGTGTATTTAGTGGAGTCGTTTTTCTGAGTCAAGTTGGGCATCTCATAATCCTTCTCCTCCAACTGAGTTGTTTTCCCCCAATAAAACAACAAAAAAACGCCCGTGATCTGATTCTCTGTCTCCAAATGAAAGTAAGAAAATGTGTGTCGCCTGGCTGTGCGGGCATAGGGGGACCCAAAATCCAGCGGCTCTCTAAGGGGGTAGCGCTACATAATCAAAGCAGATTAGATGAGGGGACAAGGGTTAGTGAGAAAAGGAAGGTCACCTCTAGGGTCAGTGGCCTCTCGCATGGCTCTTCAGGTCAGATTTTGGTCTCTGTTTCTCTCCAACACCCACAATTCCTCCACTTTCTGGTCTCCAGCGAAGGTTCCCCTGGCTGTCCATTGTACCATCTGTGGTTGCTGGGACTGGGACCCTTGGCATCCTGACCAACCAATCACATGCTTGCCCCAGCATTTACAGGAGGACAGCCCTGCTTTCCCTCCACCTACTGCTACAGCCTGGTCTCTTCAGGCTCTCAGCCTCACTGTAAGATTGTGAGGTGAAGGGGGACTCTGATTGGGACCCTGATGTAAGGGGGGATTCCGATAGGGAAAATCATATAAGAAGGGACTCTGATGGGGGCTCCAATGTAAGGGCGAATTTTCATATGGACCCTGATGTAAGGGGGGACTCTGATAGGGACTTGCATGCAAGAGGAAATATGATGGGTAATATCATATAAGAAGGGACTTTGATGGGGGCTCCAATATAAGGGAGGACTCTGATGGAGACCCTGATGTAAAGAGGGACTCTGATAGGGGCTATCAGGTAAAGAGGGAATCTCATAAGATGGGGCTTTGATGGGGACCCTGATGTCGGGGGGATGCTGATGGGGACCTTTATGTAAGGGGCAATCTGCTGGGGAAACCCATATAAGAAGGGACTTTGATGGGGACCCTGATGTAAGGAGGGACTCTGATAGGTGCTCACATGTAAGGGGGGAATCCAATGGGAATCTTATATAAGAAGGGATTTTGTTGGGGACTCACAATATAAGGGAGAATTCTGATGGGGACCCTGATGTAAGGGGGGACTTTGACAGGGACTCTCATGTAAGAGGGAATCTGTCTCATAAAGTATGGGACTTTGATGGGGACTCCAATGTAAGGAAGGACTCTGATGGGCATCCTGATGTAAGGGAGGACTCTGATGGAAATCCTGATGTAAGGGAGGGCTCTGATGGGGATCCTGATGTAAGGGAGGACTCTGAACTTGGGTCCTGATGTAAGCGAGGACTCTGATGGGGATCCTGATGTAAGGGAGGAAACTGATGGGGGACCCTGGTGTAAGGGAGGACTCTGATGAGGATCCTGATCTAAGGGAGGGCTCTGATGGGAATCCTGATGTAAGGGATGACTCTGATGGGGATCCTGATGTAAGGGAGGATTCTGATGGGGATCCTAATGTAAGAGAAGACTCTGATGGGGATCCTGATGTAAGGGAGGACTCTGATGGGGATCCTGATTTAAGGGAGGACTCTGATGGAGATCCTGATGTAAGGGCGGACTCTGATGGGAATCTTGATGTAAGGGAGGACACTGATCGAGGGACCCTGATGTAAGGGAGAACTCTGATGGGAATCCTGATGTAAGGGAGGACTCTGATGGGGATCCTGTTGTAAGGGAGGACTCTGATGGTGATCCCGATGTAAGGGAGGACTCTGATGGGAATCTTGATGTAAGGGAGGACACTGATCGAGGGACCCTGATGTAAGGGAGGACTCTGATGGGGATCCTGATGTAAGGGAGGATTCTGATGGGGATCCTGATGTAAGGGAGGACTCTGATGGGAATCCTGATGTAAGGGAGGGCTCTGATGGGGATCCTGATGTAAGGGAGGACTCTGAACTTGGGTCCTGATGTAAGCGAGGACTCTGATGGGGATCCTGATGTAAGGGAGGACTCTGATGGGGGGACCCTGATGCAAGGGAGGACTCTGATGTGAATCCTGATGTAAGGGAGGATTCTGATGGGGATCCTAATGTAAGAGAGGACTCTGATGGGGATCCTGATGTAAGGGAGGACTCTGATGGCGATCCTGATGTAAGGGAGGACTCTGATGGGGATCCTGATGTAAGGGAGAACTCTGATGGGAATCCTGATGTAAGGGAGAACTCTGATGGGAATCCTGATGTAAGGGAGGACTCTGATGGGGATCCTGTTGTAAGGGAGGATTCTGATGGGGATCCTGATGTAAGGGAGAACTCTGATGGGAATCCTGATGTAAGGGAGGACTCTGATGGGGATCCTGTTGTAAGGGAGGACTCTGATCGAGGGACCCTGATGTAAGGGAGGACTCTGATGGGGATCCTGATGTAAGGGAGGACTCTGATGGGGATCCTGATGTAAGGGAGAACTCTGATGGGAATCCTGATGTAAGGGAGGACTCTGATGGGGATCCTGTTGTAAGGGAGGACTCTGATGGAGATCCCGATGTAAGGGAGGACTCTGATGGGAATCTTGATGTAAGGTAGGACACTGATCGAGGGACCCTGATGTAAGGGAGGACTCTGATGGGGATCCTGATGTAAGGGAGGATTCTGATTGGGATCCTGATGTAAGGGAGGACTCGGATGGGGGGGACCCTCATGTAAGGGAGGACTCTAATGGGAATCCTGATGTAAGGGAGAACTCTGATGGGAATCCTGATGTAAGGGAGAACTCTGATGTGAACCCTGATGTAAGGGAGAACTCTGATGGGGATCCTGTTGTAAGGGAGGACTCTGATGGAGATCCTGATGCAAGGGAGGACTCTGATGGGAATCTTGATGTAAGGGAGGACTCTGATGGGAATCTTGATGTAAGGGAGGACACTGATCGAGGGACCCAGATGTAAGGGAGGATTCTGATGGGGATCCTGATGTAAGGGAGGACTCGGATGGGGGGGACCCTCATGTAAGGGAGGACTCTAATGGGAATCCTGATGTATGGGAGAACTCTGATGGGAATCCTGATGTAAGGGAGAACTCTGATGGGAACCCTGATGTATGGGAGGACTCTGATGGGAATCCTGATGTAAGGGAGGACTCTGATGGGGATCCTGATGTAAGGGAGGACTCTGATGGGAATCCTGATGTAAGGGAGAACTCTGATGGGAATCCTGATGTAAGGGAGGATTTCTTTGCAATCATCATATGCTAATTACATATAGCTCCAGGCAAAACATTTTATTCATTCATTTATTAAACTGATTATTTTTTGAACTGTGACTATTTGTCAATATAAGACGTGGCCCTCGTATTGGAAAGTTTGGAGACCCCAAATCTAGAACCCGAATGGTGAACTAAGAAGTGGTCCGGAAAGTCCGGGGTGGAAGAATCACGGAGAGAGGAGCGATCCGCGTCAGCACAGAAGCTCCTACAGAAGAGAGAGTCTCATAAAAAAGAAAACCTATAGTCCTGGTTCATAGAGTCGCATGCCTGAGGTTCCAAGGCCATCAAACAACCTCAGAGATGTCTTTGTAGGAGCCAGAATAGCAATTATGAGATTCATTTCTACAAAAAGTAGATATTCATTTGTCACACCGCCACCAGCAACGCGTTTCATGGCACTGCGATGGCCCCTTCCTCAGAATCGGGCTATGGAACACTTTTTTTCTAAGAATTGAGTATTGCAGGCAATTGATGGATTGAGTTGGCAGCTGAGTAGAGCGAAACCAAAGTGGGTCCAACAATGGGTTACAAAGAATTAGAATCCACATGGTGACAAATCTGTCCCGACTCATGGCAGGTGAGGAGAGTCTAAGAATCATACAAAGCTATGGGAACGACGTACTCTTAGGGGCCCAACAGGAGAACTTCATTCAGGACACCACCTGGAAGGATCTAAGGCTGGAGAACCTGGTGTCCAATCTGCTACAAGAGAAGATTAATAGGAAAGAAGGTGGTGAGAAGAACGAGAGGAAGGGAGGAATGGGGTGGGGGGGGGGCAGTGATGAAGGCCAGATGGCTGACCCTCAGTAGGAAATGGGAAGGCGTTCAAACCAGGTAGAGTCCCCATGAAAAGTAGGACTTGGCCCACCATTCCCAAACCCTTTGAAATGTTTTCATGGTGACAGTTGGTTTATCTGAAAGTTTCTCATAGAACATAATCTGAGAAGCCCGATGCTTGGATTCTTCTAAGGGTAATTCCAAGGACCATCACCCTCTTGGACTCCCATGAGGATATGAGTTTCCGGCTTAACAATAGAGAAGTACACCACCACTGTCTGTATGATCTCAGGTCAACAGTCCACCCCTGGAAAACTCTTTAGGTTAAAGTGCCCTTCAACATCTACACCAGACCCTTATCCAGAATAAATGTCTGGTATTGATTGCAGGGGGGGGCATCATGCTAAAAAAACAACAAAAGGCATAGGGTCCCCCTAAAATACATACCAGACCCAGATTTTAAGGTGATACATTATACAAGAAACCAACATAGTGAGGGATCCCCCCAAAATCTATGCCGGACCCTTATCTGACCATGGAGTCTGGTTGGACAGAGAGCATGCAGCCCCCTCTTCTGAACGGTACAAAGCCACGTGTCCTCAATGTAAAAAGCAGATAATGACCCAAACAATGAAAAATGCCCCCGGAAGATTCTCTCCAACCAATCCTTTCAAGGTCAATGACAGCCAAGCTTCAATACTGTCCTTCACATCGGGATATTAGTTGCCCGGATGCTAACACCTAGCAACCAATGACTCAGTCCTGGCCCTATTCACCTCCGGCTGGGAGATTCTGCCTGATGTCAATGAAAAAATATGGCCCCGTCACCATATTTAGTCAATGGCATCTGCTTGCTTTTGTTTCCAGCTGTTTACAATCAGCTGAATAGGCGTGAGCAATAATCACTGGTTGCTAGGATGCTGGCACCTGTTGGCCTCCTAGCAACCAGAGCCTTGAACAGGAAGCTGTCATGGCACAGACCATGAATGAGACAAAGAGCCCCAGTGGAGTCTTGGAGGAGCAGGATACCTGGTGGCACTGAAGGAATAGGACTTAGTAAGCCTGCATATTTGGCAAAAGTTAGGGCCCTTGGAAGAACAAAAGCACAAGGTCTAAGGGGTCACCTGGATTTCACCAGAGCACCACGCAAAGGGTTGATGGGTTTTGCTTCTGGTGGCTTGAAGGCTGCAGCCCTTTGTCTGGCCAGAATACAGGCAGGGGTATTGATGCTGTATAAATAGAACTAGGTCAGCACAATGGTCACAACACTACAGACCTCCATAGGGACTCATATCAAACTGAATTGTAATGTTGCAATGTTCTGCAGCACCCTCTAGTGTAGGTAAATTTATTTGGTATGACTCATGCTACCTGTGTGAGTCTGTTGGGTTACTGCAGGTCAGGCTGAATGGCTCTACAGATGCAGATATCTGGTAACTCCCCCTGGATCTAGAGGCTTTGAGAAGCTTCTGGAAGTAAGTGGGTGAAGGCCGGGAGGTCCCGATCTGCATACTTGAGGGAATCTGGCCAATCCCCAGGCAGAGGGCCTGGCAGGGTGGCTGGGTAAGCCCTTAAATATGGGAGAGCCTGGGCAGCAGGGTGGTTGGATGGAAGATAAGAGTGCTGAGGAGGCTGTTGGTGGCCTAGGAGAGGTCTGCCAGGTCTGAGAGCTCCTGGTCCATAAAGGAAGCTCATATGTTGTTCTTCAAGTCAAGTTGGGCATCCCGTAATCCCTATACCCTATCCAAGTTATCTGCCCCAATAAAACAAGCCCAGGGACTGTTTTTTTGTTTCTGGGTGTGAGTTGGAAATGCGTGTTGCCTGGCTGTGCAATAATAAGGAGAACCAGTAACTAGCGCCACAGCTTTATGCATCGCACATCAATGAGTTCCATAAAGAAGGATGTATAGACGTGAATCCAGCCTTGGCAGGTTACCTCTTGGGAGCGCCCGGTCTCTAAGGACTCGCTCATAGCGCGGGTATACTGTGTATGCATGCCAGTTCCTTGTGGCACCATCCATTTTTACTGGCACCTCCACACACCAAAGCAACACACCTGCTCCGAGCCCCCCTACAATGCATGATAATGCTCTGTCATACAGTGTGGTGTGCCACGTTACCGAAAAAGCTGCAAAACCAATTTTTCCGACCGTTGCAATGTGCTGGCAGCATATTTAAATAAGTGGACTTTCTTAACACAGCGCACATTAATCTGTTCATTCGACCCACTGCAATGCCGTGATGGGGTTCTAAAGGAGCCCCACTGGGGCTCCACTTCTTACCGGTGATATTTCTCAGAGCTGCAGTTCCTCTGAGCTCCACAAGATGGTGATCTCTCTTCAACCCAGACAGGAAGTCTCTATGGAAGACAGGAAGTGATGTCAGGCACACAGGAAGTGATGTCATGTTATAAATAGAAAAATCCCGGGGTGAGAGGGGAGGAAATAGAGAGGAGACGTCGCTGAAAGTGGCAGCAGAGGAGGTAATGAGATCTTATTTTCTATTTACACCCAGTAATCCCCCCGTCATGTTCCGTCCTCTTCCTCCATAGTCACTGTGACGTCTTTTATCTCCAGCAGATGATGATACACACATATATAGTGTGGGAACCTAGATTAACCCCTTCAGGGGCAGAATATATCTATCTTAATTATCTATTATCATCCTTACCTGTCTAGGCAGAGACCTGTATAGAGAAAATGACGGCGCGAATGAGGATGGAGGAGGACCAGAGTCACATGACTGAGAAGATACTGAACCTCACCCTGGAGATCATCTACCTGCTGACCGGAGAGGTGAGGGGGATTCTGGGAGGTCACATGACATCACTCTTATCTCTATTAATAATACACAGACCTGACCGGAGAAGTGAGGGGGATTCTGGGAGGTCACATGACATCACTCTTATCTCTATTAATAATACACAGAGCTGACCGGAGAGGTGAGGAGGATTCTGGGAGGTCACATGACATCACTCTTATCTCTATTAATAAAACACAGACCTGACCGGAGAGGTGAGGAGGATTCTGGGAAGTCACATGACATCACTCTTATCTCTATTAATAATACACAGACCTGATCGGAGAGGTGAGGGGGATTCTGGGAGGTCACATGACATCACTCTTATCTCTATTAATAATACACAGACCTG
>BLSH010380177.1:17335-36097 GCA_018402905.1 Glandirana rugosa
CTCCCTCAACAATTTGGTACAGATTTTGTTGTATTGAAGACGTCTTTCGAGTTGTGCTTTATATTAACATGTATTGCATTACAATGATCTCTGTCTTCGTATTTGTACAATTCTTGTTTATTGTAATTATATGAAAACCTGCAATAAACATATATATAAAAAAAAAAAAAAAACCTGTCACTCGACTAAGGAGGATTGCTATCTTCCAGCTCAATCTGGGATAGAGTCTTTTTTAGGGGAGAGTATCCATCTCATCATGTCTAACTTCCGTCTTGCTCACACCCCCTCAGATCAACCCACCCCCCTCTCCCACCTTTAATGCTTAATCTCGTAGTATACTATCAATTTTTCCTAGTCCTGTCCTAACATCGTCCCGTCTATCCTTCCTGAACTGGACCACTTGTTCCTTTCTACCCCACCGCCCATAATCTCATATAACTGGTGAGGGGGTTCAGAAGAGGCGGATGGGCGGTAGGGTAGGGAGAACTGCCTGCACATCAGGTGAAGGCAAGATGGGCCATTATACTTGCCTCTTATTCAGGTGCAACCTGGAGTTGGCCAACAGGGCAGATGGCAGCATCCATTGGCTTTAAGGTTTTAGCTCTATGTGCCCTTCTGCCAGCTTCAGTCGCTATGTATTCTAAGGCAAAATTCCTGAACAAAGGGCCTATGGCTCAGACTGGTAAAGTGAAGCAGTAATTAGAGAAAAAATATATATATATATATTTCTAACAAAGCACCCCAATATATGTATCCAGGCATAGACATGCTCATAGACACATATATATTCCTAAGAACATACATGTGGTCCCATTCAGTAGATTAGAGACACTCATGAAGTTTTTGAGGCAGTTTATCTAAGAAACTCGAGGGAGGGCATGTTCGGGTCAAAAGACGTTTCTTATATGAGGAGAAGCCCCCATAGGTCTTAAAGTAGGGGAGGGCAGGTACTGTTCCATAGCTGAGTATCCTCTATGTGGCAAATTTCAGCATATCAAAGTTCAGGTGAGAAAGGATGGACGGCCTAGTGTAAGAGGGATCCACGGGGGGACTCTCGCGACTCTGCAGTGCATGTATCCTGAGGTTGGGGGCGGAAAGGGGGGCTATCCACCTTTAATCGTTGGACTGTGTCCAGGAAAGGCAGCGTGGAGATCCAAGCTTATGTGTCAAACATTAAGTCTCCTGGAGGGTAATTCCATCTCCTAAGGGGTTGCGATTGGGGGGAGGACAGGGTTTCAAGGTTAATTCACGGGTGAGGAAGAGGAGCGGACGAAAGGGAGATGGCATAACAGGTTGCAAACCAGGGTCACCGAACTGAAAGAAAGATAATGAAGGGTAGAGGGTTCTTCATAGGCTTCCCATCTATCTATAATGAATAGAGAAGTGAGGTTATGCGGGGCCCTCTTGCCTCTGTTTTCTGTGGAACGGTGAAGCTGTCGGGCTGGATGGACCGCCTTGGTTCAGGGGTAAACGTTGAGGTCTTGGGGAGGTTGATCGCCGTCTGCGGATGTGAAAATCATCTCTCACCAGTATCGCCTCCATGGAAGTCGCTCAGCTTAAGGGACGCCTGTGCTGGTCGCCATACCAGTTTGGGACGTTTACTACGGGGACATTAAGAGTCTCACAGAAGGATCTTAGCTCTTCGTGAACTCGTAAGTAAGCTGTGCGGCCCTGGGCAGAAGCCATTAGGCAGAAGGGGAACTTCCAGCGGTATTGTATCCCTGTCAAGCAGGGGACGAAGGATCCTTCTATTTTGAAGCGTTATGGGGGAGAGATCCTGGAAAATGTTTATTTCCGTGCCATGAAAAAGGATCTCACGTCTGTCTCTGGCTCTCCGCAGGATGTCCTCTTTTAGTTTAAAGTTCACCAAACAGCATACAACATCTCTGGGGGGGTCAGTATCCCTCCCCCTAGGTCGGAGAGCTCTATGGAGACGTTCGCACTCTATAGGAGCTTCAGGGGGTCTACCCAGGATATCATTGAAGATCGCAATAGTAGCACGTGCAATCTGGTTAGGTTCAATTTCTTCCGGGATTCCCCTCACCCGTAAGTTGTGACGGCGCCCCCTGTTGTCCAGGTCCTTGAGATGCCTATGGAGATCTCTAAGTGTGGTAGAATGGTCATCCGAAGTCTGTTGCAAATGTTGTATGGCGGTGTCATGGCCCCGAGTTGCTTCTTCCACTGCATCTGTCCTTACGGCAATCCCCTGTATGTCCCGTCGCAAGTCAGCGATAGCTGCAGTCATAGCACTTTTAATTTTCAATCAGTTTTTATTGGTTTTTACAATAGGAAAAACAAATCGTAGTAGTACAACAGAACATGTGACATGTAAATTGCAAGAAGAGTATACCAACAATTAAAGTACCTCATTTCGATATCCCTGCTTTAAATAGCAGTATACAGTGGATCAGGATTCCTACGACGGTAAATAACATAGGTATGGAGCACAAATAAAACAAAAAAAAAAAAACAGATGAAGGGACCTTCCCCGGCGACCAAGGAGGTTGCACCGGAGGATTCCCTCCCTTCAGGCACCCTGAACATTCTGTGCGGGAAGGTGAGGGGAAAACCCCCAAATGCAAGTACTCAGGATGGTTGCCCAATAACCCTCATCCAGGTAGATATGTGACAAGAGGTACTGTAACAGATAACCCCCAGCAAGGTGAGCTGCACCCGTCTGGGGGGCATTCTATATAAAATCCATCCGAAATAAAGAACATGTTCTGTCTGAGGTAAAGGTAGGAAAAAGGGAAAAATGGGGAGAGAGAGAAAGAGGGGGTAGTAGAAGCATCATAAGTTGGCTAAGAATAGTATTAAATATTTATGGGTATTGACCTGGAATGAAAGAGATTCCAATGTAGTCTGCCCAGGGTTCCCAGGTTCCCTCAAATTGTTTGGTGGTGTCTGATAGGATAATCGTTGCAGCAAAGGATGCCCTAGGTTTTTTCCAGGACTTGGCGAGGGAAAGTTTGGTCCCAGTTAATATAAAGTGGACTAATTTCTTGTGGGACTTGGATAAGTTTGTGATATGTGCGTTCAACAAAGCTATCTCCGAGGATCTAGGTACCTGAGTTTTGGTTAATTTCTCAATGAGGTTAAAGATTTTCCTCCAGAAGGGTCTAATCCTCGGGCATTCCCACCAAATATGCGTCATCGTGCCCTGAAGGGCACAGCCCCTAAAGCAAAGGGGGCTAGCTGTTGGGTATATGCGGGCTAGTTTGGAGGGGGTGAGATACCACCTGGTGATGACTTTTATGATGGCTTCCATAAGTACCGTGTTTAAGAAGCCTCTGGTAGAGTCAGTTAATGCCTTGTGCCATGAGTCTAGGTCCCGAGAGATCTGGAGATCCTCTTCCCATTGTTTCATATATGGGGCCTTCTCTTTCGGGTGAGCAAGAGCCGCATAAACCACAGAGATACCTTCCCTCTGCTCCGTGGCCTGGTCACACCATGTTTCGTATTCTGTAATTCTGGGGGGTAGATTTCTCCTTCCAAATATGTTTCAGGAAGTGGGAGATTTGTTGAAATCTGAATTTTTCAGATGCAGGGATATCCAGTTTGCTTATGCAATAAGCCATAGTTATGGGTCCCGAGGTGGAAAAATATTGCCCTATGCGGTACAGCCCCTTATCCAGCCACCATTGGAACGCTTTAATGTCTAGACCAGGGGAAAAATCCGGGTTGTGGAA
Source organism: Glandirana rugosa (assembly GCA_018402905.1). Lineage (NCBI taxonomy): Eukaryota > Metazoa > Chordata > Amphibia > Anura > Ranidae > Glandirana > Glandirana rugosa. Next base: position 21,025 of record BLSH010380177.1, read on the forward strand.
AATGTGTGCTAATTGAGTTAGAGTAGATACCAACTCAGAGTGGTGGCGTAGTGAGTCCCATAAAGCAAAGGAGTGCGAGAGGGTTGGGGAAAGAATAGGCGGTCTCTTCTTCGGATGGGTCCAAAGAAGGAAATCAATAGTATGGAGTGGAACCGCCAGCCTTTCAATCCGAATCCAGTCCGGTTTCTCGGCCCTGGAGTAGACTCGGGAGAGCTGAGCTAATCTGGCAGCCTGAAAATATTTAAAGAGTGAGGGGAGTCCCAGCCCACCTTTCTTCCTATGGCGGTATAGCGTGCTTTGGGGGAATCTAAAACCAGAGCTGCCCCAAATAAATTTAAGAATCTTACTCTGGAGAGATTTAAGGTGGTGTCTTCTAATGGGCATGGGTAGTGCTCTAAACAAGTAAAGAATTTGAGGTAGAAAAGTCATTTTGATTGCGTTAATTCTACCCAACAAGGAGAGACCACGATTAGACCACGCCTTCAGATCGTCCTCTAATTTGTGATAGATGGGAGGAAAGTTGCTGTTATATAAGTCCTCTATCTTTGGAGTTAAGTTAATGCCCAGGTATCGAATGGAGGAACTGCTCCATTTGTAGGAAAAAGAGTATTGTAGGGAATCAACTGTGTCCTGTGGGAGTGAAATATTTATTGCTTGGGATTTGGAGTAGTTTACCGTTAAGCCCGAGAATTTAGCAAAGGAATCTAGTAGAAGGTTGAGGTTGGGGAGAGATGTAAGGGGGGAGGTCAGAAACAAGAGTATATCATCAGCGAACAGGCCACACTTGTGGGTTTGTGGTCCACATGTTGTGGATTTTGGCGAATGGCAATTGCCAGAGTTTCAATTGCTATGGCGAATATTAGCGGAGACAGGGGGCAACCCTGTCTTGTTCCTCTGGCTATAGTTATCGGATCGGAAAGGTAGCCTTGTAGTTTTATTTGGGCAGAGGGATGGGGGTATAGGGCTTTAATGATTCCTAGAAAGCGCTGGCCGAATCCCCAGACCTCCAGAGTCTTGAATATATAGTTCCATGAGACAGAATCAAAGGCCTTCTGGAGATCAAGGGATAGGACCATGCCCTTTTGTCTCGGGCCTCCCTCCCAGTTGGATTGGAGAATAGATATCAGGTCGATGGCCCTGCGTTTCTGGTCTGGCCCTTGTCTCCCAGGCATAAATCCAGCCTGATCTATGTGGATATAAGAGCTGATGAACGAGGAGAGTCTATTAGCTAAGATCTTCGTTAGGATTTTGATATCATGGTTTATCAACGAGATGGGTCTATAATTCCCAACCTCTTCGGGATTCTTATCTGGTTTGGGAATGACCGTTATATAGGCCATATTAAGATGGGGGTCTAGTGAGGAGCCCCTGGTTAGATGGTTAAATAGTCTAGACATGTAAGGGGTGAGCGTGTCTGTGAAGGCCTTGTAGTAGGGGATGGAGAGTCCATCTGGGCCCGGGGCCGAGCCTTTTCTTAAGCTCCTGATGGCGTCCCCAACCTCTGCATCCGAGAATTGGGCCTCCAGAATCTGTTTGTGATCTGGAGAAAGGTGGGGGAGGGGAATATTCGCTAGGAAAGCGTCCAGGGATTCTGGGCGAGGGTTGTTGGGGGGGCTGTAGAGTTCTGAGTAGAATTTATGGAAAGAGTCCAGAATCTTCTTAGGATTAGTGGTGGGACCGTGGCCCGAGACTCTGATTTTAGGAAGTTGCTTAAGGCGGCTTCGCGGGGAGAGTTTAGATGCTAGTAGAGAGCTTGGTCTATCATTTTGCGTGTAAAATTTTAGTCCACTCCATCTGATTGCTTTCTCTGCTTTGGTTGTTAGTGCCATATTAAGCTCTAATCTAGCTTTATCGAGTTGGGTGGATACATTTTTAGATGGATTAATCTTATGCGCTGCCTGTAGAGACGCATAGGATTGTTCCAGCTTAGTGAGCGCTGCTGCCCTTTCTTTTTTGATTCGAGAGGCTAACTGTATCATCTTTCCCCTGACGAAAGCCTTGTGTGCTGCCCAAAGTACTTCGGCCGAGGTCCCTTCCTTATCGTTAAGGAGAAAGTACTCCTTAATAGAATTGTTTATTTCAGTCACTCTGACAGGATCGGTCAACAGGGATTCATTTAATCTCCATTGAGGGTGTTTTGCGTAGAGTGGGTCAGAGCGGAGTTGCATGAGGACTAGTGAATGATCTGAAAGCGGAGTGTCATGTATCCGTGAGTTCAGCACTAGGGGTATCCCGTGAGCCTCCATTAATAGGTGGTCAATTCGGGCGTATGAGTTGTGGGGATGCGAAAAGTGGGTGTAATCTCTCCTGGTTGGGTTCAGTTCTCTCCAGACATCTGTTAGGTTAACAGAATGAAGTAGTTTAGCCAGCTTTAGGCTCGCCCTAGTCGGACGTATGAGTTGGTGCCCTAGGGGTCTGGATTTATCGAGCCCTTGGTCTAGCGCAATATTTGAGTCACCTCCCAGGATGACCCTACCCTCTAGATGAGGCCGGATGAGGGCCAACAATGTGTAGAAAAATTGAGTTGAATTTTGTTAGGGGCATAATATGAGATGAACGTATGGATAATCCCTTCAATAGAGCCTTTGACTAAAATTAATCTACCTTCTGGGTCCTTAATTTCCTTAATGAGTGAAAAGCCCACTGTTTTGGAAAATAAAATCCCAACCCCCTTAGATTTGGAGTCTGCATTGGCCAGCAAGACTACATCAATTTTAAGGGATTTGTAGTGGGAGAACAGTTTCCTTCTTTTCAGGGGGGAGTTAAGCCCTTGAGTATTGTGGGTGGCTATGTGGAGGTATTTATTGGGGGCTTTAGCCATGGAGCTTAATGGGAGCATAACCTGTGTTTGCAGCATCACTCACCCTGGTAGAGAAGGTTCCCGTGGATCCAAGAGGATTCTTGAAGATCAGGCGTCCTGGGCTGAGATTAGCAGATCCAGGATTGTCTGAAAGAAAACCCAACGTTAGATGCTTCCACCAAGAAGAAAGAGGGAGGGGGGGAGCTAGAGAAAGAGCAGGTAGAAGAGAGAGACGTGTAACAAGATTGAGTCTGCATAAAACATATGAAGATGGAGCCCAGGGGACGGGGGGTCCCCCAAGTTCCATCAAATATCCCCTCCGGGGAGGGTTACCACCAACTAAGTAGTGAATAGAGATCGAGAATGTCCGATCTGGTAGGATCAGACTTCTTATCCCGGGGAAGTCAAAATCGTGGTCCACGGGATAAGTGGAGTTGCAAGTGTACTTATCCCGGCCCAAACACCCCTAAGAATTACAACCTATATGAAAGCCAGGGGGGGTTTGAGAAATGTAAAATTGGCACAAACTAAATGAGGTATCAGCCAACCTGGGGCCCCAGGAGGGCTTTCCAATTGATCAACCACATCGGGGATGTGATTAATCCCTTGGGTCAGAAACAATACAAACAGTATGAACATTGAGCATAAAACTTTTGAATACTGAACACACAAAGAAGGTGGGGGGGGGGCCCAACAAAAAACATTCTAGAAAAACCGGCCAAGGTGATTTTTTGAGCTTGGTCAGGTTCCAAGTCTATGGTGAGAAAGATAGACAAGCCTGTATTCCGGCAAGACCGAAAAAGGGTCAGGGAGGTCTAGTGTCTTTAGCCTTCTTGCTTTTGGATTTGGACCAAAGAGGGGATACCGGGCTAGCAGGAAGCGGTCTCTTAGAGTGGGATCCAGATGGGTCGGTGAGATCCATTGGGGCCTCCTGGGAAATAAGCTTGAGTTGAAGTAGTAGCTTTTCACCCTCGGGAAGACTGGAGAAGGCGTAAGTTTTCCCTTTAAGGAGGAATTTGACAGCGAATGGGAAGGCCCACCAATATTTTATCTCAGCTTTTTGTAAGATTGAAAGGAGGGGTTTGAGAGATCTTCTTTTTTGAATAGTATTCGGAGAGAGGTCGGCAAAGATTTGAATTTGGTGGCCCATGCAGGAGATATGGGAATTGGTGCGAGAAGCTCTCATTAGCTCCTCTTTGATGCCGTAATAGTGAGGTTTAACTATTATGTCCCTGGGTGATCTGTCCTTTCTTGGGGGACCCAAGGCTCTGTGGGCCCTGTCTAGCTCCAGCTTGTGCTTGGGGACATTTGGAATTGCTGATTGGATCAGTTCTTGGATCGCCGGGTTGATTTCGGTGATGGTCTCCGGTAGGCCTCTTACTCTAAAATTGTATCGACGAGACCTGTTTTCCAGGTCGTCTATTCTTGTGAGGGCTACGTCTAATTGGTTCTGAAGAACCTGTAGGTGGTCGGAGTTTTGGTTGGTTTTAGCGACCGTGAAGTCCAATTTATGTTCGATTGCATCCATTCTGGAGCCTATATTGTTGAGGTCCGCTTTGATATCTCCTGTAATTTTTGCTGCCTTATTAGCCAGTCCCCTTTCCAATAGGTTTGAAAACTTAAGGAACAGATCCACCGTGTTTAGGATAGAGTCCTGGGCAGGGGTGTTAGAAAAGTTTGTGTCTTGCTGGCGGTGTAAGGGGTGGGCTGCTGGAGTGAATGGAGAGTCCTCCATTGTGCGTCTGAGGAGCGACTCCGTGGAGGCGGGAGAGATGAATAGGGGCTGTGGAGCCTGTAAGTTGGGACCCGGTGTTAGGGTGAGCATAGCTGGGGAAATAATGGGTCTATGTTCAGTAGACTGTTCCTGAGAGGGCACAGGAGCGGAGGGCCCAGGTGAGGCCATCTTTGGAATAGGAGACGAACCCGGGTTTGGGAGAGGATAGGTAAGTGCCCTTCTTGCCAACGTTCCCTGCATACGGGGGGGCATAAAGTTGAACCTGTGGGGTGTTTGGGTATGCCAGTACCCTGCTGTATAAGGAGGGAGAGGAGCAGTTGACAGATCGAGTTGTCCTTCAATGGGTGTGTTTCCCTTTATCAGGTGCTACCTGTACTTGAAGACAGGTGTAGGGCTCTTGCTGGAAAGCGCTTCTGGAGTGCCTGGACCTTTCAGCTTGTGAAAGAGCCTTTAGAGGAGACCTTTCCCTGTGGGCTTATCGTTGTAAAGAAAGCACAGGCCTGGTGTACATGGATACTGTTAATCTACCATAGCGGCCATCTTGGTCCACCCAAGGAAATTAGGGTCTCCCAGAAAAGCCGTAGAATGTCTCTTGTTTGGCCTTAATTCGTCTGGTGGACGTTTTGTGGGCTGAACGGGGCTGCTAGTGAGTGTCCCAGGGCAGAGAACTGTGCTGCGGCGGCTTTTCTTCGTGTTAGGCCGTGGCCGCGGCCATCTTGGTCCACCCGGAGCGGAGTGGTATGGAGAGGCTCCGTATTGATATTTACCCTCCGGGGCTTCCTCGGTACTGCCCCGGTGAGCCCACCGCTTGTGGGGATGTTCCCCTGTCGTGGGGTGTCCCTCCTCAAGGCGCTGGCGAGATGCCGGGTGTCCAGAGCCGGGAGAAGCGCGGAGCACCGGGCTTAGTCAGCCATATCGGAGCTCCCGCGCATGCGTACTCCCAGTCATAGCACTTTTAATGTCCGCAGCAATTGCCTTCAAGTCATTAAGGCAGAGAGGGTGGTCGCCTTGCATCTCTATCGGAGAGAGTTGGATGTTAGAAGCAGTCTGACTGGCGGTGTGTGTGTCACTAGTAGAGACCTGCGATGGGGCCTCCATCTGTCTTGGCTGAGTACGGAAGAGTTCAGAAATAGTTTGACTCAGTTGTCCCATTGAGCCCCTGGGGAAGCGCGAACGGGGTCTAGGCTGTTTGTCCTTGCCTTTGCCCATGCTCTGAATGTAGAAGATTGATTTTGGATCCCCTTCTAAGCAGAATTCAGTCCATGCACACGTGGCTCGTCAGGGTTAGGTGGCCATTACTCTAATGTAGCTAAGGTGTAGCAATATGGCCGCTGTGGGCCGGATCTTTGGGGTCCCCGACAGGTATACTCACTGTGCTACCAATAGGAGTGCTTCAGTAAGGGCTTAGGATCAGCTCAGTGGTCTTGCAGGGATCAGTGGTAGGCTCCCAGAGAGTGCCAGGCTGCTGAGGAGAGGATTGGGTGTGCCAAGATGGCGGCCGCGCTAGGCCGCAGATGGAGCCGCGGGCTAAATTTGCAGCCGCCGCTCCGGTGATCGCCGGCGGGTACTGCTTGCGACCATCTGGGCTCCCGGGTCCCCCACCTGGGTTATGGGCTTGCCGATATTCCTGGCAGAGGTGTGGATGGTCTGGTTGGAGGCCTTGAAGGCGCCCAGGTAGCCGTGTGGCCTACGGTCGCTGTTTGGGAGGCTGGTCTCGTTAATCCCCGGTGGACAGGCCGTCAGCACAGGGTAGCCTGAGTTCAGGCTAGCAGCAGGAACCTCTTGTCTCCGGTTCAGGGGCCCAGGATCCGACGGATTGCAGTGGATGGGCTCGGAGCTCTCTGCCAACACGTCTGCTCCCGTGTCCAGCCAGGCCACGCCCCCGTCATATTCAATTCTAATGTGCACTGTGGATTATGTTGGTCATTCAATTTTATAGCACGCTATTTAATGCACACATCATGATATATATTTAATGCACGTTATGATACTTATTTAATATTTATTTAGCGCAATCATTATTTATTGTTTGAGCAGGAAAACACGAACGGGAACCGGCTGAACGATCTTTACCCGAATGGTTGATTCTCCAAACAATCAGCTGCCTTTAAGCCTGGTGCCGGGATATGTGGGCACCCCAACATGTGAGTGTTTAATTCATTCAGTGTTTTTTAGTTAATTTTTATACAATAAATTTGTTTAAGAACATACTTGCACTATGAGTTTCTCCTCCTCTCATTTATGACCCACATATGTGATGGAGTAAACCACTGAAGTGCATCGACAGAGGAGAGCAATAAAGAGGAACATTCCCCAACCAAGCCTACCCAGACCACACTAGCGATAGGTGGTCACTGGAGTCACGGTGAGTGCACATCCATGTGGGGCACAACCAGCACAGATTGAAAAACCTTCACCCATCTGAGCACGAGCACTTTATATGGGAATATTTGTCCTGCATCTTTACTTGTGTATTTCTTTGCTACCTCTTCTCCTTATTGAAAGTGATTTATGGACTAATCATTAATTATCTATACCTGTTTGACCCAGCGCAGAGGTCACTGTTCATCAATCATTATTTATTAATTTTCTAGTTCTTCCAAGAGATATCCTTGGTTAGATTGCAGCTTTTTTCATACTCTTTCCACACGTCTCACACATTATTATAGCGCAGTATTTTTTATTTTATTTTATTTATTTAGTTATATACCACCAAAAGAAATCTCTATTTGTGAGAAAAAAAATGATAAAACTGTTGTTTGGGTACAGTGTAGCATGACTGAATAATTGTCATTCAAAGTGTTAGAGCGCTGAAAGCTGAAAATTGGTCTGGGCAGGAAGGGGGTATGAGTGTCTTGTATTGAAGTGGGTAAAGTACAACAATAAAAATGAAAAATTCCTTTAAATATCATGCCTGGGGGGGGGGGGGGCTTTCATGTGCCTGTAAAGTGGTGCATTTGTAGCATTTACAGAACATGCAACAGCATAACTGATATTTCTAATAAAAAAAAAAAATACCATTTAAAATGACTTGCGGTTACAAATGCTGCCACTCGGCTATCAAAAATATAATTTAAAAATTGCCATGGGGTCACCCCCAAAATCCATACCAGACCTTTATCCAAGCATGCAGTCTGGCAGGCCAGGAAAAGGGGGGACGAGCGAGCGTCCACCCTGAACCGTACCAGGCCACATGCCCTCAAAATGGGCGGTGGGTGCTTTGGGGCAGGGGGTTCTGTGCCCCCACTCCAAAACACCTTGTCCCCATGTTGATGTGGACAAGGCCCTCTTCCCGTGACCCTGGGCTGTGGTTGTCGGGGTCAGCAGACAGGGGACTTATTGGAATCTGGAAGCCCCCTTTAACAAGGGGGCCACATATCTTGCCCCCCATGGGGACAAGGTGATTTGGGGTGGGGGGGCACAGAGCCCCCCTGCCCCAAAGCCCCCCCCATGTTGAGGGCATGTGGCCTGGTATGGTTCAGGAGGGGGGCACTCGCTCGTTCACCCTATCCTGACCTGCCAGGCTGCATGCTTGGATAAGGGTCTGGTATGGATTTTGGGGGGACCCCACGAAAATTTGTTTTTGAATCTTGGCATGGAGTTCCCCTTAAAAGCCATACCAGACCCTAAGGGCCTGGTATGGACTGCGGGGACCCTATGCCATTTTTTTTGCCGGCAATACATTACAGTAGAGAGCAAGTTTAATTTACATTTTTTCCTTTAGAAATGTCATTATTGCTGTGGCCTTTTCTATACATCACACAGATGTGTCACTTTACAGGCAGACTAAGGGGACCCTCCCAGGCACGATATTTAAAGGAATATTTCATTTTAATTGTTTCGCTTTAAGCCTCATTAAAATCACTGCTCCTCGAAAAACTATTGTTTTAAAAAATTATTTTTTCATTGATACATGTCCACTAGGGCAGTACCCAAGTCACCATATACTTTCTAGGGCAATAACTTGCATATAAGCCTTTAAAATGATGACTTTGGATTTTTCATGTTCGTGTCCCAGGGTTTACATCCTCACTAGAAGTTTTTGGTTCCCCCTGCAATAGACAAACGCATAATAGCCAATGCCACATTTTTGTAGGTACAACTGTGCTCAGCTCTGCAGCCTAGTGGTTTGCACTCCTGCCTTAAAAGGCTCCCGCCATGGGTTTAAAACCTGCACATGGCATCACCTACTTAAAGCTTACATTTTAATAAGCAGCATATGCTGAAAATAGGAGAATGCCTAATAGTCAATGCCACATGAGTTTGGGTGATTCCATAATATTAACTCTTTAAATGCATGCAATGGTATGTAAGTATTCAATAATATTATGATGTGGAATTCCAAAAAGAACACACTAGTTAACGTGCAGGGTGTTCTTTAATGTTTTTAGGTTTTAATTCGCTTGTACACTGGAAAGATCAACACAGCTACCTTAGATCGGTGGTAAATTGGCTGGGATTTGAACTCATAAATGGAGTGCTTTGGAAACATCAGTGCACACCACCAAGCCATTGTGCTAAGTACACTGAGACCTGCATAATAGTGTAGTACGATTAAATAATGAACATATTAACTCTAAAAAGCTGCCCTCACAGGGTGGAACTGTGGACAGGATGAAAGTGAAGCATGCCACATTCTAATGTATGACAACATTTTGAAAGAGAGAGGAATGAATGGACTTTTCAGGCATGTTTTAAAACAACAAGTAGAAATACATTTTATTTATAATAAAATTAATGTCAGAAAAGAAAAAGGACAACACAATATATATAAAATACATACATGTAAGTAATTTAAAACTTGACCTATAGTCAATGCACAATCCAAAGCCCAAAAGGGGCTTTAGATTAGGATCCAAATTTAATAACAATAAATCCCCAGTTAGCTGGTTGCCCCTGAATAAAGCATATATAACTTGGTATATTGTATACTCAGTGATACCAAAGGGGTCCAACCAGCAGAAGCCTGGGTGATTCGGTTCTGCATGGTAGAAATTTTTGTGCTCTACTAGTTTTGCACCAGGGTAAGCGCTTCTTCTGGAGAATATAACAGTCTAATAAAAGAAAAGGGGTACATCCTTCAGTTAATTGAATTGTATTAGCTAAGTATATAAGACAATACATAGAAGTAAAATACCTTGTTACATCTAAACATAACTACTTACAAAAAATAGTACGCAACTTTGTCTGTCAGTGAGCGGGCAGCAGATGCACATGCACCAGTGAACACCACAGGTCAAAGGAGGCAGATATGGGGTACATATTCACATAATACAAATATTGTAATCTAGTGAGAAACCAAATTATTAAAAAATAAATTGTATTTAATGGAGGACATAAAAGAGGGGGGTAAACTGACAAAAAAGTCTAAATATATTCAAATTAAGATTAAGTACTTACGTTGCTATTTTTAAAAAAGTAGATATAGCCAGCAATTTTTCCTAAGCGATGGGGAAAAGACCCCCGACAAAGATATCCATATAACATAGAAAATATAAACAGGAAAGGAGGGAGGGAAAAGATTATTATTTAGAATTAAATGTCAAACTAAATTTTATAACAGGTAAAAAGTAGTGAATGTGTCTTTATAGTGCTATACATTTCACCTGAAAGAATGTAAGTAGCTATCCGAAAGTAATATATTATATTAGGAGATTCCTAACAGGATATGAACAGGCATGTGATGATAATGTCTTAATGCCAAATGAATACCCGCTTCATACTAGGGCTTTAAGGAAGCCTGTAGGGTAAAACATACACAGAAATTGTTGAGTGAAACAGGTTCCATTATAAAATAAATTAGCAAAAATGGCGTTTGTGAGTAAAGGTGTTAACCAATGGGTCAGTCTACAGTAGTTCCTCCACTTACCAGAGTATCCATGTAAGATGATATAAGGTAGTGCAGCTACAGTCCTGGGGACACACAGCTGCCTAGCTCCATGTGCGAGCTGGCCCCTATAAATATGTACCCCGATCGGGGACGTCTCTGTAAACATGCCATGTGTGGCAGCGTGTGACGTCAATGGCGTGTGTCAATGCGCATGTGCCAGGCCACAACGCGCATGCGCAGTACTAGTCACGATCTGATAGGTCACGACCAGAAGAGGCAAGTCCCGGAGTGTATCCGACGCAGTGCTGACAGTCAGGAGGTACACCGAGGGTAGAACGCCCTCTAGTGAAGCCTACCAGTGGTGAGGGCAACAGAACCCCAGGCTGGGACAAGCTAAGGGATAGTACAGGCATGGTGGTTTCAGTTGCATACCTACCCCAAAGACATGACTCATGTGGACACCAGAGCAGAGGCCCCCACGCCTCTCACCGAGGGCCAAAGCCAAAAAAAAAATGTTAAAATACAAAAGTTGAAGCACAACCATTACTTCAATAATACCCATCAAAGTATTGGAGATCATTCAAAGTGGTTGATCAACATAGAGAAAAAGACAAAAGAAAGTGGTGGGCTAGGATGGGAGCAACATAAAATAAACTAGGTGATAATAGAATAGATGCACAAAAGTTACAAAGAAAGAAGTTATCTATCAATGGATGTATATGACATTGTATGTATTATGAGGTTGGAGTGGTAGTTTATAAAAAGGGTTTATAGGAAAGATCTTCATTAAGGCCTGGTGGATTGATAACCTCCAGCCGTTCTATCCATGGAGTTTCTTTTTACAAAATGATTTTATCACAGGGGCCACCCCTTGGATTTTGGGGAATGATTTCCAATACAATCAATGTTGCTGCCATTGCATTGAATCTGTGATATAAATCAAGGTCGCGGCTCACCGGGGTAATTGCTTTTCCATTGCTAGAATAATAAATGTGATCTCCAATCCTCTGCCCAGATAAAACAACCCACAGGTACAGACCATAAGATAGATTACACCCTGGATGTTGCAATTTGCTAAAAAAAAAATGGACTAAATGTTTCTCCATTGGGCTGGTAGAAATAAGTGCCTTCATTTACCCATGGGCACATATCACATGTGCCACACTTGTAAATGCCCCATTGGTCGTGATTCGTGTGGGGAGTAGGTTTATAGTGACTGTGAGTTAGTTGGTCACAAACGGATGTGTTCATTCGGGAGACAATTTCAGGGCTAGGTTTAACATACTTTGAAATTATGTAATCATCAGTGAGAAGATGCCAATGTTTATGCAAAAATGGCATAACTGAGAATGTTAAGGCGAGAATTTGGTTATGAAGTTTACTGTGGAGGTCTGGTTTCTATGAGTAGATAGTGAAGTATGATAGACTAGTGTGTTTCTATCTAGAGATACAGCTTTATTGTAGGCCTTTTTTAAAATGGACTTACTATAGCCACTATACCTGGAGAGGAGATGGAGACTGACGTGGAGAGGAAGGCGATCTCTTACACCTCCGGCCTGGTGCCCCTGACTGAGCAAAAAGGGGACACGCAAGCCTGGAGTGGCATGAGTGCCTAGTAGTTTGGATGGTGAGAACTGCAGATGAGAGGTCTGTGCGTTCTTGGATGCAGGCTGGCAGGACACTGGCAGCAGGTACTTGGCAGGCTGGCAGGTAGCAACAGCAGACAGCAGGTACTTGGCAAGCTGGCAGGTAGCAGACAGCAGGTACTTGGAATGCTGGCAGGTAGCAACAGCAGACAGAATGTTAGGGAAACAGCTTTGGAACATGCCTGTGCATTTTGCGTGTGCCTGTGCTCGCTCGCGCGTGCCTGTGCGCGCCAATGGCGCCAAACGGCCTATTTCAGCACACAGCACCTTGTAGCAGATGCTGTCCATTCTACAGCATTTGTGTGAGTTCCTAGTGACCTGTATCCTGTTATCTGTTCCTGTGACCCCGCCTTGTCCTAAATCTGATTGATCTCTGCCTGCACCGACCCCCAGCTTGCCCATGACAACTCTTCTGCCTGATCCCAGTGTACCTTGCTACCCGCCTGTTAATGACCCTGCCTGTACCCGATGACTCTTCTGCCTGCTCCACCTGTACCGCCTTGCCAGCCAGTTGCCGATCACTGTCTGCATCACTACCCTACGGATTGCACGAGCCTCTACTGGACCTTTCACACCACCAACAATGAACCATTCCAACCCTCATGCCCCCCTGTGCTCTTGAATCTCCTGTCTGCCCTACCAGGGGTTCTCGAACCAGGGCCATAAGAGTGGTTGCTTCCTGCACAAGACAGACTCCACCATCAGGTGTGTGACTCAGAAGGTACTTGGAGAGCTGGCAGGTAGTAAACAGCAGACAGAAACAGGGTAGTCAGGTTCAGGCTGGAGTTGGCAATGGCAAACAGACAATCAGAGGGATCAGGCAGAGATGTGGTCGGAGAGCAAACCAGGGGTCAGTTCAGGCAGAGTACAAGCATAGTCAGATGGAATAGATGGCAGCATGATCAAACTAAATACGTAGCAGGTAACAGAATGCTGTAGACCATAAGGCAAGGTCCTAATGTAGCTCAGGGGTTTATATAGTCCATTTGGCGCCACTTAGTGGCGAGCACGCACGCCGGTGCGCAAACAAATTCTCCATCTGCACGTAACTATGTGGAACATGAAGAAAATGCGTGTGTGTTATTTATTTGTAGCAAGGTACAGGTAAAGATGCAGATACAAAACTACAAATAAACAACACTTTGAATTCAGAGTGTGGCTGTCCAGCCTTTTCTTCATGTTCCATGTGCACTCAGCAGCCTGCACCTGTTTAGTGATGCACACAGCTGATCCTTTGATCTTGTCCAAGGACATCCGGAGCGGTGAGTGATCTTTTGTCTATTGCACGTAACTATGTGACTGGGCATATTTCTTCCTTCCTGACAGCCACATTGGAGTAATCTTTCACGGAGTTGTGCTGCTTGTATAATGAAATCATCTATTTTCGTGCAATTAAATCTCAGACGAAGATACTGAGCATACAGTATCTCACAAAAGTGAGTACACCCCTCATATTTTTATAAATATTTTATTATATCTTTTCATGTGGCGACACTGAAGAAATTACACTTTGCCACAATGTAAAGTAGTGAGTGTACAGCTTGTATAACAGTGTAAATGTGCTGTCCCCTCAAAATAACTCAGCACACATCCATTAATGTCTAAACCACTGGAAACAAAAGTGAGTACATCCTTAAATGGAAATGTCCAAATTGGGCCCAATGTGTCAATATTTTGTGTGTCTACCATTATTTTCCAGCACTGCCTTGAGTTCACCAGAGCTTGCCACTGGAGCCCTCTCCCACTCCATGATGACAACGCGGAGCTAGAGGATGTTATAGACCTTGCGCTCCTCCACCTTCTGTTTGAGGATACCCCACAGATTCTCAATAGGGTTTTGGTCCGGAAACATGCTTGGCCAGCCCATCACCTTTACCCACAGCTTCTTTAGCAAGGCAGTGGTCATCTTGAAGGTGTGTTTAGGGTCGTTATCATGTTGGAATATGGCCCTGCAGCCCAATCTCCAAAGGGAGGGGATCATACTTATTCATGGCATTCATGGTTCCCTCAATGAACTGTAGCTCCCCAGTACCGGCAGCACTGATGCAGCCCCAGACCATGACACACCCACCATGCTTGACTGTAGGCAAGACACACTTGTCTTTGTACTCCTCACCTGGTTGCCACCATACATGCTTGATACCATCTGAATTAAATAAGTTTATCTTGGTCTCATCAGACCACAGGATATGCTTCCAGTAATCCAGGTCCTTAGTCTGCTTGTCTTTAGCAAACAGTTTGCGGGCTTTCTTGTGCATTATCCTTAGAAGAGACTTCCTTCTGTGAGGACAGCCATGCAGACCAATTTGATGCAGTGTGTGGCGTATGGTCTGAGCACTGACAGGCTGACCCCTCACCCCTTCAACCTCTGCAGCAATGCTTGCATCAATCATAAGTCTATTTCCCAAAGACAGCCTCTGGATATGACTCTGAGGACGTGCACTCAACTTCTTTGTCCGACCATGGCGAGTGAAATCTGTCCTGTTAAATCACTGTTTGGTCTTGGCCACAGCGCTGCAGCTCAGTTTTAGGGTCTTGGCAATCTTCTTATAGCCTAGGCCTTATTTATGTAGAGCAGCAATTCCTTTTTTCAGATCCTCAGAGAGTTCTTTGCCATGTGGTGCCATGTTGAACTTCCAGTAACCAGTATGAGAGAGTAAGAGCGATAACACCAAATTTAACCACTTCAGCCCCGGAAGGATTTCCAGCTTTAGGACCGGAGCCCTTTTTGCGATTCGGCGCTGCGTCGCTTTAACTGACAATTGCGCGGTCGTGCGACGTTGTACCCAAACTAAATTTGCGTCCTTTTTTTCCCACAAACAGAGCTTTCTTTTGGTGGTATTTGATCACCGCTGCGTCATTTCTGATCGCCGCTATAAACAAAAGAAGAGCGACAATTTTGCAAAAAAACCCAAATTTCTTACTTTTTCCTAAAATACAAATCCAAAAAAAAAATATAAAAAAACATTTTTTTTCACCGTTTTTGGCCGATTTATATTCTTCCTCATATTTGCGATAAAAAAAATCGCAATCGGCGTTTATTGATTGGTTTGCGCAAAAGT
>BLSH010380177.1:45117-58466 GCA_018402905.1 Glandirana rugosa
ACTTGAAAATTTCATTCGTGTAAATGGACAAAAGATACTCGGGGGACGGATTTTCTGTGTCTAGAGGGGAAGGTGTCTAGGTATGACCTTATGATGAAAGGTAGGAGAAGAAGTAGGTCGTAGATCCCAGATTGACTCTAAATGTCTGGACAGTTGGTTTAGTTTTTCTAAACACAACGGTTACTGTTTCCTGACTTTTCCTTTGTACCTACACATAACCCCCTACAGAAAATCGGTTCCATCGGATTTCCTTTGCATTTTACAAGAATTAAATATCCGTGTGAATGACATAGGAAATTGGGAAAACAACAGTTCAGGTAAAAACGTAAAGTGCATTTCATACGTGTGCAAAAAATGCAAAAATGGACTTGACAACAAAAGGGTTAAAGGATACAGTAAGTGTGCCTATAAATTAAGAACATTTTACGTTTCCTTTAGGCTACCTTGGCTAAAAGACATCCCCCAATACACATCCATGTTTCCTTTTCAGTCCTTTGTCATTGGCAACACAAATCTTTTTGATTTGGTTGACAGGTCTGTAAATCTCAGTTAGACCCTAGATGCTGGATGAAGAAGAGGATGGAAAGTAGTATTCCAGTATGGATCTGTGGAAGGGGAGATCTGTGTCTTTTAGGCAGGGGGCTCATAGAAAACAGGTAAATGTGCTTACTTTAAAAGTTCACAGTAAAAGCTGGACTTTAGGTACAAAAACTTTCTCTTAAAGATATTCCTTGACAGCCACAAGTATCTAGATACACTTTGATGTTGCAATTGCACATAATACTTAATTAGCAGAAACATCATCACTGTGCTGCACATAGCCTGTGCAGAGAATAAACCTGTGGGAGGGCCATAGCAGGCTCCACCCACCACAGGTTGACTGCAGAAAACTACAATAATATTAAAAATGTGTCTCCTGCGCAAAATCCAAACTTCAAAAATGAAACTTCAAAATATCTGTACGTTTGCTGCAGCTATGGTCCCTTCACAACTCATTATACTGTACAACTCATATATATTTGTACATAGGCACAATTTTCATACTTTTGACTCTGTATGCCACCAAAATAAAATTAAAACAAAACGATCCAAATGAATTTGAAGTGCAGACATTCAGCTTTAATTCAAGGGGTTAAACATAAATATCAAGTACAAATTTTAGGAACTGCACCCAATTTTATACACAGCCCCCCCCCCCCCCCCCCCCATTTTCAGGGGTTCAAATATAATTGGGCAAATAAATATAATCATAAATAAAATGTCAATTTTTAATATTTTGTTGAGAGTTTTTTACTGGCAATGACTGCCTGAAGTCTGGAACCCATGGACAGTACCAAAGACTGGGTTTCCTCCTTTCTGATGCTTTGCCCGGTTCTAACAGCAGCTGTCTTCAGTTGTTCTTTGTGGGTCTTTCTGCCTTTAGTTTTGCCTTCAGCAAGTGAAATGCATGCTCAGTTGGGTTGAGATCAGATGATTGCAGATTATTCCACTTCTATTCCTTCAAAAGCTCCTGGGTTGCTTTTGCAGTGTGTTTTGGATTATTGTCCATCTGTACTGCGAAGCGCCGTCCAATCAACTTTGCTGAATTTGGCTGAATCTGGGCTGACAGTATATCTCTAAACACTGTAAAATTCATCCGGCTGCTTCTGTCACATCATCAATAAACACCAATGACCGAATGCCACTGGAAGTCATGCATGCCCATGCCATCACACTGCCTCCATCATATTTTGCAGATGACCTTGTGTGCTTTGGATCATGAGCAGTTCCAAGCCTTCCCCACACTTTTTTCTTCCCATCATTCTGGTACAGATACATCTTAGTTTCATCCGTCCAAATAATGATTTTCCCTAACTGGTCTGGCTTTTCTAGATGTTTTTTGGCAAAGTCTAATCTGGCTTTTCTATTCTTCAGGCTTATGCATGGTTTGCACCTTGTGGTGAAACTTCTATATTTGCTCTCGTGAAGTCTTGATTGTAGACTTTGACAATGATACGCCCACCTGTTGAAGAGTGTCCTTCACTTGTCTGAATGTTGTGAATGGGTTTTTCTTCACCATAGAGAAGATCCTTCGATCACCCACCACTGTTGTCTTCTGAGGACGTCCAGGCCGTTGCTGAGTTCACCAGTGCGTGCTTCTTTCCTCATAATGTACCAAACTGTTGATTTGGCCACTCCTAATGTTGCTGTTAACTCTCGGATGGATTTGTTTTTAAAGCCTTACAATGGCCTGTTTCACTTGCATGGACAGCTCCTTTGAATGCATGAAGTAGGTACCCAGCAATAGATTCCAAATTCAAAAAACACACTTAGAATCAGCTCCAGAACTTTTACCTGCTTAATTGATAAAGAAATAACAAAGGAGTAGCTCACACCTGGCCATGAAACAGCTTTTGATTCAATTGTCCAATTACTTTTGCTCCCTTGAAAAAGGGGGGGGGCTATTCTTAAGAGCTGTAATTCTTAAACCCTTTGTCCAATTTGGATGTACATATCACATCCATTATATAACTATAGCTTGAATATGTTTTTGTAAATACCTGAAAAAAAATCTAAAATTGTGCCTGTGTCCAAATATATATGGATCTAACTGTATACACAAGTACCACTGTTTGCTAGTTCCCAGTTATTTAAGCATTAAATATTAATTCAAATTTCTAAAAACAAGGTCAATCAAAAATGAATATCCATTTTTTCAAGAGAATCTTCACCAAAAGTGAATGGTGATACTATTTCACTCTCCTCAAGTTAGTCTTAATGTCCAATTATTTGTTGTGCATACTGTTCACCACCAATCCTGTGCAAAATCCTCCACCATCCAAATTTCTCACTCTAAATTGCCATATAATATGAGTGTGATCATACAATCCACCAGGCATCCTGTGTCCACTTAAATGGGCTATCCCCTCACACTCACTTCTTCTGACAAAATCAAGCTCTTCTTACCACCTTAAAACAGATGGCAAAGCACGCATACACAAATGATGTCACCAGTAAAAGCTGGACTTCAGTAACAAAACTTTCTCCACTTTGATGTTGCAATTGCAGATATTAACTTATAAAAGTAGCAGCAACATCATCACTGTGCTGCACATAGCCTGTCCAGAGAGTGGAGCTGTGGGAGGGGCCCAGCAGGCTCCACCCACCACAGTTTGACTGCAGAAATCTACAGCAAAGGGTGGACATAAGACCAGTCACCCCGCACAAGAATTAAAAGAGCAGCAGTGACCGATCAGTATTACAAGAAGCTCCCATAAAGATAAGTAAAAATACAATGCATCTTTATATAGGCAATTTTTTTTAGCCTGGAGTTCAGCTTTAATGTTTTAAGAATGAAAGTTAATAGGGAAAAGGAAAATCTTGAGAAAATATATAAATAAAAAGGTCATCAAACTGATATCTAAATATGTTCCTTTTATTTCTTCTAGAATATAAAGTGTGTGGC
Source organism: Glandirana rugosa (assembly GCA_018402905.1). Lineage (NCBI taxonomy): Eukaryota > Metazoa > Chordata > Amphibia > Anura > Ranidae > Glandirana > Glandirana rugosa. The sequence continues at coordinate 48,563 of BLSH010380177.1, forward strand.
TTCACTGAGGAGAACAAGCCAACCCATGTAAAACCATGTGCAAATAAAATACCTGGTACATCTTGCATTATGTCAACAGCTGGGGTATCAGTATGGTTCAGTATCATTAATGGCCGTTGCAAATGTTTTGATTATTCAGAAGAATCGATTGTATACAATCCACAAAAAACATGTGAAAGTATTTTATTGTGCCGCATGCTGCATACTATGGTAAGTATGCATAGTCTACATTTTAACCCGGTTGGCACTTTACGCCCATCTTTTCAAGCACAATTAAAAGTTCAAGATAAGAAGCCATCAGTTTCATTGGTAAAGGACCAAGACAGCCAAAAGATTGTTACAGGTAGGTTACTTAATTATATATAATTATATATATATATATATATATATATATATATATCATATTAAATTCTACATTCATTTATACAATTTAAAGCAGATCTGCACCTTAAAATCATACCCCTGCATAGTGAGCAAGAAAGATAGAACTATGTTATAATGCTAGTCATTGTCCAGGAATCCTATGACCTCTTTTCATTTCAGTTACCAGTTATTTGACCAGTCTTGTGGCATAAGTCATTTGCTTTCTGCTGAAGGAGAGAATGCTGTCTGAATTCCGATCCTCCCCTTATGCTTATTTTATTTATTTTTATTTTTTTTTCCAAAAATGCTTATTTTAAATGATATAGTTGGTAAGGTTGAATAAACACAACAGTCCATCTAGTTCAACCTGTGTGGGTGTGTGTGTTCATTTTAAAACGTATAACTCATATCTCTGTATATTGTGCTTGCCAATATGCCCATCTAAGAGTTTTTTTGAAACTATCTATACTTCCCATTGACACCAATAATTGTGGAAGTGAGTTCCACATGATTATCGCCCTGACAGTGAAAAAATCCCCCACCCAGTTTAAGGATAAATTGCTTCTCCACGTGTCTTCTTTTATTCCCTGAGACTGAATCGTTTTTTCCCTATGCTAGAATTACCATTAGGATATTTATATATTGCTATCATTTCTCTTCTCAAAAGTCGCTTCTCCAAGTTTAATGTTTGTAGTCATCCCCTGTAACTGAGGTCCTCCAGTCCCCTTATTTACTTTGTTGCTCATCTCTGGACTCTCTCTAGTTCCAGTGCATCCTTCCTGAGGACCTGTGACCAGAACTGGACAGCATATTCCAGATGTGGCCGAATCAGAGTTTTATAAAGGGGCAGGGTTATAGTTTTATCTCTTGAATAAATACCCTTTTTAATGCATGCTAATATTCTGCTTGCCTTGCTTGCTGCTGCTTGGCTTTGCATGCCATTGCTGAGTCTGTCATCTACTAGGACCCTAAGATCTCTTTCTGTCCTGGATTCCCCCAGAGGTCCCCCCCCAGCAAGTAACTTGCATTCATATTTTTAGCCCCAAGTGCATAACTTTACATTTCTCAACATTAAACCTCATTTGCCATGTGTTTGCCCACCTCTTAATTTTATTGAGGTCTTCTTGTAAGGTTTCTATATCCTGTTGTGAAGTTATTGCCCTACTTAACTTTGCATCATCAGCAAACACTGAGATTGAGCTATTGATACCAACCTCTATTTCATTTATGAATAATTTAAACAGAATTGCTCACAGGACAGAGCCTTGGGTACCCTGCTTACCACTCCAGACCAGTCTAAGTACACACTACGTATCACCACCCTTTGGACAGGCCCCTGTAACCAGTTTTATATCCATGTAGAAACCCCATGGGCCATGCCTACAGACCTTGGTTGATAAATTAAGCATTCATGTGGAACTGTGTCGAATGCTTTTGCAAAATCCAGATACACCACATCCACAGGCCTCCCTGTATCTAGATGACAGCTCACTTCCTTGAATGTTAATAGATTGGTTTGGCAAGAGCGATATTTCATAAATCAATGCTGATTATTACTAATGTTACTGTTTTTATCAGCAAATTCTTGGATATAGTTCTGTATCATCCCTTCCAATAGTTTACATACTATCCATGATAGACTGACTGGCCTGTAGTTTCCAGGAATTTATCTCTGCCTGTTTTTAAATATTGGTACCACGTTGACCCTTTACCAATTAGCTAGTACCATTTCTGTTAGTAAGCTGCCCATAAAAATTAGGAGCCGTGGTCTGGCTATAACCTGACTGAGTCCTTTGAGGACTCTCGAGAGTCTGGTCCTGGTGATTTATTTGTGTTAGGCTTTTCAAGTCTTTTTCAAACACTGGCTTCTGTTATCCACAAGGGTCCATTCTGTGATGCATTACTAATGATACCATTCTGCTTACTAAACCCCTTCTTTTCTTTTGTAAAAACTAAGGAGAAGAATGCAGTTGCCTTCTTGTCATTTGTAACCAACTTCCCCTGATCATCCCTTACGGGGCCAATATGCTCTGACCTTGCTTTTTTACCATTAATATAGCTAAAAAAAAAGTTTGGGGATTTTTTATTTTCTACTCCACTATGTGTCTCTTGTGGTCTGTTTTAGCAGCCCTGATTGCATGCTTAAACTTCTTATTGCATTCCTTGTAGTGTTGGAATGCCAACAATGACCCATTTGCCTTATATTTGTTAAAGGCCATTTTTTTTCTTTTTAATATGTCTTTTTATGTTACAGTTTACCCACCCAGTTTTAACCTTCACTCTTTTATATTTGTTGCTCATTGGAGTGCAGTGGCTATACCTTTATTTAATGTGTTCCTAAAGTACTCAAATTTTTCCTCAATGTTCAATATTTCTAGGATTTGGTCCCATTTAATATCTTGTAGTACACGGAATAAGACTCAGAGCAAACAATAGGAACAACCACACACGAAGAGCCAAACATGGACAAACGTTGATTAGCAATGCTGGCTTGTACTGCCAGGAGCTATATCCTGTTTCCAATTAGGGCCTGGGGTGGAGCACAGCTGAGGAGGGCCTACAAAAGCATACAGGTGAGGGAGGCCCGGCCTTTAGCTGGACACATGCAGCAAGATAGGCAATAGATAAGACATTAATATTTGCTGTGAATTCATGACAGTACACCCCTCTGACGAGGCCTCCCCCTCCCGTGCTTGGGTCCAGGCAGGGAGGGAAGCCTCAAATGAAACCTTTTCACATGACAAGGCGCAAATACCTCAGATGCAGGAATCCACGACCTCTCCTCAGGACCAAACCCTCTCCAATGCACAAGATACTGAAGGATGCCTTTACAGAGGCGAGAATCCAGAATATGCTAACCTCATACTCCTGTTTATCCTCAGAGATTACAACAGATGTAGGGAGAGGACAAGAAGAGCTATTGAGGACTTAAGGTTTCTTAGGTGTGGACAAGGGCAAGCGAAGACCAGCAGAAGCTTGCATGGAAGGTTCAGACCGGGCACACACATGACAAACCCTCTTGGAATCATGTCCCCAATGAAGAATCTTAGCTCTTAACTCAGTGGGGACGAAAGTCTTGCCCGAAGGAGTTTTTGACTCCAAGGTGGTAGAATGGACAAGGACGCATGAGGTCGGACAGATAGGCTCAGGTTCACAGATGGACTGCTCATCCAGAGTGTCAAATGACTTAGAGAGTGTATCAACCTGACTGTTGTAGGGCACATCCCAGAAATTGCTACACGCATCGGGACGAACAGGAGATACTGAGGTGGTGGCAACAGGAAGTTCCACTTTTGGGGCAACCTTGAGGAGGAAAGACGAGGAACAGGAGGGACCCCAAGCCAAGATTTGCCCAGAAGTCCAGTCCACGTGTGGAGAATGGAACCATAACCAAGGAAGGCCCAATATGATGGGGGTTGAGGCCTTAGGCAAAATAAAGAAGGACATCCAATACTGGTAGAGTGTCCCTACTGACATCTTAACGGGAAGGGTCTGAAAGCGGAGAGGACCCCCTGGGAGAATAGTGCCATCAATGGCTGATACCATCACGGGCATGGTGAGGGGCAAAAGGGTAAGTCCCATAGACGATGAAGTTCCCCAGTCCTGAAATTTCCAGCAGCCCCGGAATCCAGATATGCCATGACCGGATGAGAGGAAGTGCCAACATGGAGGGACACAGAAACAAGAAGACAAGGATGTGAAGGTGATAATTCTGGGTCCAATACTCCACCTTCCAGATGTATTGGACATGAGCATTTTCCTGGGCAAAGTGAACAAGTGTCACAAAAGTGACCTTTGCCCCCACAATAAAGGCACAGGCCCAGAGTTCTGCATGGGTTTCTCCGCTGGCAGGGGATGCTCCTGGAGACAAAGAGAGGGGAGCTCAGACTGCCTATATTTTTTCTAGGGACCTCTCCTGAAAAAGGATGCCGATCTTGTTACACAAGGAGATGACCCCGTCCAGATCAGCAGGGATGGTTCTTCCCACTAATTCATCCTTTACTCTGTCAGAAAAGCCATGCAAAAAGGTTGCAACTAAGGCCTCATTATTCCAGCTCAGGTCAGCAGACAGTGTACGAAAATGAAGCGCATAATGTCCTACAGAAACTGACTCTTGACGGACACGTAAAAGGACGCTGGCCGCTGAGGAGACACGACCTGGTTCCTCGAAGATATTCAGAAAGCGTTTCAAGAAGCTAGACAGGCTACAAGCCACTGGATCATTATTCTCCCAGAAGGGACCGGCCCAGGCTAATGCTTCGCCAGACAGGAGAGATATAATATAGGCTACCTTTGCCCAATCAGACAGGAAGTTTTGGGTATGGAGCTCAAAATCAATGGTGCACTGGTTAAGGAACCCCCTGCAGGCCTTGGAGTCCCAGAGTACCGGGACGGAGCTGGCAAATGCAAGGAGTTAAGGGCTGCGGCTGCAACTGGAATCAGTGCTGCCCCTGAAGGAGGTTGAGATTGTTGCACCGGAGGTCCTAAGGAGGCCTGAAGTTGTTCAAAGTGGGAGGCCAAATCCTGGAGGAATCGCATCACCTGGGTCTGATTAGATTCCTGGGTCTCGAGTCTGCAGACTATGCCCTGCAGCAAATCACCTGCGGGTAGCGACACATCATGGCTGATCAAACTGTCACAACACCTGGGGTCAGGTGACAGGCGCGCACCACTGGAGTGCGAATTGCACCGAGGGTTGTGAAGCACACCACTAAGGTTGTGGACCTATGGCTGACTGCTACTAATGAGTTCCGGCTGATACAGGAAGAGGGCCCCTGGAGCACGGACACTGAAACACAGTGAGCTAGTGCATCGGTTTCCCCAGAGCGTGGAGTCTAAGAGCCATTGGGTGTTCACCAGTGCCTTTAGTGGTGAGGATGGATTTGGCTGCAAATGGATCCAGGCTGCGGTCCCTGGAGTCCCCTAGCTCACGCTTGGGGGTTGTCCTGTAAGACATTTAAGAAATGACAAGCCTTAAATGGGTGAGCAGTTCCTTTTGCCCAGTCAATATCTGGATAGTTGGAGTCTCCCCTTTATGATGACATGCCCTGCCTTGCTGCCATTTCTAACTGTGATAGGACATCCAACTCCTCTTCATCCTTCAGGTTAGGGGGCCTGTAGCATACCCCCACTATTATTTTCCCACTTGTTAATTCCTTTTGAAGTTTCACCCATTGGGACTCCACCTCCCCCCTTGCACCATTTGCAATGTCATCCTTCACATTTATTAACAAATCAGCTACTCCTCCTCCTTTTCTACCCTCTCTGTTCTTCTGATACAAGGAATACCCCTGGATAGTTTCAAGACAGTTATGTGAGCTGTTAAACCAAGTTTCTATTATTCAATTATTGAGGTACAGACAGTATCTCTGAGAACACCACCTTGGAGGTCCTCCAAGGTGGCCCTCCATAGCCCCACCCACCAATCTGTCCATTAGATCCCTAATATGATGAACCCGAGCGCCCAGTAAACAACATATCGTTAGGTGACCATGGTCTTTGTGACAGATTGTCCTATCTGTCCTTCTAATAATTGAGTCCCCTACCACCAGTATTTGCCTAACCTTGTCTGTATACTTGCCCCCTCCTTACTGGAGAAGTCTTTCCCCTGACAGCTAGGGTAGGGGGGCTGCTCCAGCAATGCCAACCCTGAGCTGATATCCCAAACATCATGCAAATTGGCATATTTATTGGGATGTACCAACTCAGGACTAAGTACTCAGGACTAGCCTTCCTTAGACTCTTCCCTCTACCCCTCCTTCTAACTGTTACCCAGCTACCTAACTCTGGCTCCTATACCTCCATTTCCCCTTCCCCCTTTATACTGGCCCTGCCAGCACCTGCTGGGTAATGTCTCAGCTCCTTTCCAGGTTGTTGATGCTTCGCAGTGTTGCCACATGATTCTTTTGATCCAAGATCTGGGCTTCCAGAGAAACAACTAGCTCACATCTTGCACAATAGTATTCACCCTCGAACGGCTCTTTAATGAACACATACATGGAGCAAGATGTGCACTGGGTCACATCACCAGTCCTGTTGGGCATTTTTTTTTTCTCAATCAAAAGTTTTATTGAAATGAAGAAACACATGAAAATATTACATGTTACAGTATCAAACGTGGTATTTGCCCCATATCAAGTATAAACTAGTACAGAAATAAGATTACTGGGTTTTAGAATTATTACGTAGTTCACTTTCTAGCAACAAACAGTTTTCATGCGGCTCTTTCTTAAGTAGAAAATATTCTATAACAATAACATGGATCTTACAAAAATAAAAAGAGTGTGATACTTAATTAATAAAGGAAAGTAAAGGGAAATAAATAGAGAGGGGAAGGTTGAGGGGAGGGGGGCATTTAGAGGGTGAAGGAGGAGAGAGGTAGGGGGGAAGCTAGGAAGAGTGTCAGGTTATGTAAGAGATTCGGCAGGACAACCATTAGAAGAGTACATTACAAGAACTCAAATTGTACAGTCCATATAAAATTCCTATCTATACTGTGGATGTTTCATAAGTTCAGAGAAAGAATTGGAATTGATAAACAGATACCAATTTCTCCATGTTTTATGAAATGTATTAGTATTTTCTTTTTTCATTGCGCTAATTTCTTCCATTTTGTATGCCATGTTTACTTTGTCAACCCATTCGCCAATTGTTGGAACTTTTGAGGATTTCCAATTAAGGGGGATAAGATTTTTTGCTGCATTCACCAAGTGTCTTGTAAGAGAATTTTTATATTTGTGGATGGAAAAGTGGTTTATATGTAGTAGACAAGCTTTCGCGTCTAATAAAATCGAGCTGTCAGTGATATGTTTTATCCAATGGATAATGAGTTGCCAGAACTTCTGGATCAGTGAACACGACCACCAAATGTGCAAGAGAGAGCCTTTTTCGGAACCACATCTCCAGCATAGATCAGAATTGGCAGGGGACCACCTCTTGGCTCTCTGAGGCATACCAAAAAGAAAGTAGTTTGTAAGAAATTTCTTGAGCTTTGGTGCTTAAAGAACATTTGTGGGCAAAGATACAGGCTCTCTCATATTGTGCTTCAGATAGAGGTAAGTCTAGCTCAACCTCCCAATTGTTTTTAATTTTTTCAGATGTCTTACAATCTGACATCACTAACCAAGCATAGGACAGAGAGATTGATTTGTGCATTGGATTTTTTTGAAGGCAAATGTCTTCTAGAGGAGTTAGAGGTCTGGAGAAGTTGTTTTTTATTTTTACTGTTCAATAAGAGATTGTGTAGTTGTACGTATGCCCAGTAGCCAGAAAGTGGTCATTTTAGTTTCCCTTTGAGAGCTTGAAATGATTTCAGTTTATTTCCATACAAACAGTGATGGGCTAACAGCGTAACTTTATCCTGGTTAAGTGGTATTCTTGTTGATGCTGAATAATTAGATACTGGGGTCAGAGGTCCCGGACAGGTAGTCAGGGTTAATTTTTTTGCTAATTTATGTATTATTTCTAGAGTGGTGCTAATCACAGGATGGGTATCCTTGTGTGTATGTTGAAAAGTAGAAAGGGCCCAGGGAAGGCATTGTAGGTTCAAGTTGCTACTCTCAGATTCTATTTCAATCCATTCTTTATCTTTTGAATGGCAGTGTCTGTCTATGACTCTTGTGATGTGTGTAGCAAGCAAATTGAAGCTAAGTCTTGGTTTTCGGTGTGCCCAAATAAAGTTCCTTTTGAAATTTGTTGACTGTTTTATAAAATGAGTTAGGGATTTTGATTGGGAGTGCACTAAAATAGTATAAAAGTCTGGATAAAATTGTCATTTTCAAAATTGAGGTTCTGCCAAACCATGAGAAATGCTTACTCAACCATTTGTTCAGATCTGTCTATATTTTTCTCAGCGGGGGGAAAAGTTTGTTTCGTATATGGCATTGATGTTTGGAGTCAATTTGATTCCTAAATATTGTAACGATTTTGAATCTCACTTGTATGGGCAATTGTCTTGTGCCAGCTGTTATTGTTCTGGTTACAATGTAATATTTAGACCCTCTGATTTATTGACGTTTATTTTAAAGTTTGATATATAGTTGACAGTCTTAAATATCTTATTCAAATTTGGAATGGATATATGAGGTTGTGTTAGGAAAAAAAGAAGATCATCTGCATATGCAGCTACCTTATATTCCTTGTTTTTGAAAGCCATGAATTGCCTTTTCTAGTTTTATGGTTCTAATCAGAGGTTCTAATGAAAGAATAAACAATAGAGGCAATAGGGGGCATCCTTGTCTAGTACCATTACCTATATTGAGGGGGTCTGAGTATATATTGTTGATTTTAATTTTTGCTTGGGGGTTTGAGTGCAGTGCTTTAGTCCATTTTAGCATATTTCCCCCAATCCTATATAGGAGCAAGTGGCAAACATATAGGACCATAACACATGGTCGAAAGCCTTCTCTGCGTCGGTGGACAAGAGAAGGCCCTCTGTGTTTAAGTGTTTTGCAAAATGGATCAAATTTAGAGCTTTTATGATGTTGTCCCTGGCTTCTGTCCCTGGCATAAATCCAACCTGGTCAGGACCAACTATTAGATTGAGAAGTGTCTTTAGCCGATTGGCTAATTTGTAAATTCTTGTTGGTCCTTCCCAGGTTTGGGGATCACAGAGATATGGGCCATTAAAAATGAATTTGATTGGGGTTGGGAAGAAGTTAGTGAGTTAACGGTAGAAGCAAGATGGGTAGCTAGGATTTGGGCATATGTCTTTTAATATTGTGAGGTAAACCCGCCAGGGCCGGGACTTTTGCCTGGTTTTAGTTCTTTGATGGTTTCTTGTACTTCTTCTGGGGTGATCTATCTTTCTAGGGATTCTGCGCCTTCTTTAGATGAAGAAGGGATTTTACTATTTTTTAGGAATTCTGATATGTATTCTTCTCTGTCAGAAATTAAGTGTGAGGGGTTTCTGTGGGGATGAAGATTATATAGCTTTGAATAGTACTTATGGAAGATTTTCGCAATTTTCTCTGGGGTATTATTCAGGTTACCTTCAAGGTCACGTATTGCATGGATGTGTCTGCTAAAGTTTGTCTCTTTGAGTGCCTTGGCTAAAAGTTTACCAGACTTATCCCCTTGTTCGTAAAAAATATGTTTGCGGAAGTAGAGGGCTTTTTGAATTTTAGTTGTAATTCTTTTCTACATGACATCAGTTCTGTTTCAACCTTCACGGTGAGAGATTGTTTGTGTTGAGTTTCCAGCTTTGTTATCTTATTTATCAAGTTATTAATTTCAGATTCCTTTTCTTTTTTCTTTCTGGTACCCCATTTCATCAATTCACCTCTTATCACGTACTTATGTGCTTCCCAATTGTTTAAGGGGTTGGTATCTTCATTTTTATTTAGATTAAAATAATCTAGGAGTTTATGCTGAATGTTTATCTGAATTTCAATATCTGTAAGCAAGGATGCGTTCAATTTCCAATCGAAGTTTGATTTTTGTTTAGTTCTATTTTTAAGCGACAAGTGGGGGCATGATTGGATATAGAAATTAATCCTATTTGTGCTTTTGTGATGAGTTTTAAATCTTTTTGTGAAATGAA
>BLSH010380177.1:74062-95158 GCA_018402905.1 Glandirana rugosa
TAAAAAAAATTGATTTCTATCCTGTCTAAAGATGAGATTTGTCTACGTATTTGTTATTTATCAGTTCTCATCCTTAGATACACAGAATGATAAGTTATACAAATGATCAGAATGATCAAAAGTTTTACAAAGATACGTCCTCGTATTGATATTTGAAATAAGTGTTACCTTGTCTTGGGGGTGAATAGAACTATTGTAAAAGGGTCATTAAAGACTACTTATGACAGTAACATTGTGGCGTCTTCCATGCGGTTAGGTACACATCACCGTTACTGTGGATTTATAGTGAGTCCAACAAGACCATCAGTTATGAAAGAAGGAGATTTGCTCCTGCGATATACTAATGCGCTCTTCCATCTCCTCTATTTTGTTTGAAAGAGTGAACTATTCCTTCAAAATCAGGGGCCTTGAGTTTTTCTATAAAACTGGGATGCACATGTAAGCCACATTAATCATGAACATAGCAAGCGACTTTAAAAAGGAGCCTTTCATGACCGAAGAATGATGGAGGAGGTATTGGAATGGAGAGAATTCTAGAGGGTAGGTTGTCACCTTCACTGCCGTACTGTGAATAGCTGTCCAGGAGGAGCTCAATGCCAGGCATTGCCACTACACATGGATTGGCGTACCTTCTGCGGTGTTACAATGACAGTATTCATCAGAAATTACTGGGAAAATGTTATCAAGATAAGTGGGGGTTCTGTTCCATTGTGAATAAAGTTTATAGTTATGCTCCTGCATAGAAACATTTTGAAAACTAGTAAGACTAGTAAACATATTGAATAGTAAGACACATAGATTCCTACTCTTGACTATTTATTGTTTATGCATCTGTTTAGAGTAGAAATCTGTCCTATCTTTAGTTAAAAAAAATCTACTTGCTTTGCTGAAGGGTACACAGCCTGATTTGTGACTAATCATGTCTTTTGTTTGCTTGATAAATGTCCCCTAATGCCTCTTCACACATCCACTTTTGTAGCAGTGATCACAATGGGGCATTTATCAATCCTGGCACAAGGCAAAGAAATGCTTAACAGGAACAGTGAGATGCATTGTGAGACATATTTATTGCAAGGTTTCATCCTGAGTGACAAATTCTACAGTCTGTACTTGAGACGGTAATAAACCTGACCCTGACCACTTCTTATTTGTGCTTCTGATTAGAGGGGAAATCTGGCCCCTAATATAAATTTTCCTCCCAGTATTCAATTCAAAAACAGTGAAACTGTAATTTCTTAGACCCTCCATTTACCTAACACCCATAGCTCCTTCCCACCCTCCTCTAACACATCCTGCCTGGTGTAAAGTTTTGCTCACCTGGTAAAGCCACTTACTTTTATCTAAATCCCACCATTCAGGACCCCTGCTAATATTGTTTCCTCCTGCAGGGACCACACAATCCTGCACTTCTTGTTAACGTTTACAATCCTGTCCATCTAACGTTATCTCCCTTCAGAATTCAAAGAGATTCCCTCTGCTGGCTGGTCAATAGGCACAAGGTGCTAAGGACATTGTAACTAATGTGAGCATGCACAGGAGTTACATTATTATTGGCTGTCCAGTGGCAGGAAAGCAGCATCTCTAGACTAGGGAAAAACAATGGGAATGAGAGTTGTGGAGGACAGGCAAATGACTGGAGCTTGGACCTGTCAACTCTTTTGTACTGCACAATTAGAGGTCATATTGGCAGAATGTGCAAATATGCTGTGCACCCCATCCTAAGGAATTTACCTCTGCTTAAAGGCCTCATGCACACAGGACATTTTTACAGCTGCTGTTAGGGGCGTTTGATGTTTTTTTTAACTGTCTCTAAAAGCCCCACCATGTTAGCCTATGTATCCATGCACACATAAACTGTCAGAAGCATTTGGAGGCATAAGCGTTTAGAGGCAGTAGAATAAAATGACAGCCTATGCGTCCAGGAGCAGTAAAAACAAGCTGTAAAAACACAGGCAAAATGAGGCAAAACACAAGAAAAACTGCAGTGTCAATGTTTTTAGACTTTTTTACATTACAGGGAGTGAAAAACATCTAAAAATGCGAACACGGCAAAACGCTAATTGCAAAATGCGGTAAAACATGCGCTTTTAACTGCAAGGCCTCATGCACACAGGACATTTTTTTTACTGTTTTACAGCAGCTGTTATTAGCTGCCGATGTTTTTTTCTACAGTTAATAAACTCTCCATCATGTTATCCTATGTGTTCATAGGCTGTTATCAACTGTTTTTGGCTGGGACGTATTTGAGTTGTAAAAAAAACCAAGACCAGTGGGTTCTGAGAGACATTTTTCGGCTGTAAAAATGCTCAAATATTCAAAATTGTTTAAAAACGCGGCTAAATGCTGGTTTCCACTGTTTTTGGACCTTTTAGATCAATTGGGAAAAAAAAAAAGCTGGCCCTTTAAAAACGCAAAAAAATGCGAAAAAAAGCAAAAAATAGTGCAAAGAAGGCGGTAATATAACACTAATAAAAGCTGAAAAAATCTGATAAGCTACTGACTTTTTAGGGCATTTTTTTTAATGTTCTGTGTGCATGAGGTCTAAAGTTGAACCCAACATGTACTGTTTTAATCCCTTTGTAATTCTTATAAGTGCACCTAATGCCAAGCAATCTTCCCATTTATTAAAACCCAACATTCTTGCTGCTTATAGTAAAATCTGTATACATGTGCAGCTCTGTGCATAGCAAATAAGGCATGCCCTGTACTTAGCCCAGTGCATGCCCCTGACCTGTCAATGCACACTGGATAACGTTAAGGCTTGAAAAGGTCAGAAGACTGCAAGACAGAAATGCTTCTTCTGTTGTGCAGGACAAGCAGCTAATAGAGCATTTTGTCTGCATCTGAGATTTGATGTGTAATTGACTTTCTTTTATGAAGGACCATAATTAAAATCGAAATAAATAAACCATAAATATCTCAAAATATAATTTCTGATAGCCATTAAAAGGAATGTATAGTGGTTCTGCATTATCTATTTTTTTCAGCATCAGGGCAGGTAGCTACTGCTTTTTAGCACACACTTAGTGCTCCGGGGGATTCTTTGTCAATAAATAAAATGAAATATATATATATATATAGTTTCTCTTAAAGAGCTTCAGTTAAATTAAATCAAAGTTTGTTTCATGCTTTGTAACAACTTAATAAATCTAAAGCTCTATATGTTTTCATTTACAAGCTTTGGTTAAACATTGCAGTCTTTAAACATTCTGATTAGCTCTGCAAATTTTTTTTTAGAAATACAATATATACATTTTAAGCACTGATGGTAAACTGCAGTTTTTTAGATCCCTAGCATCCAACTGAGAAGATAACTTTTTTTCCACTGCGGGACCAAGATGGCTGTCATAGAGGAACTGTGTTAGCGGTATCATAGACCAAATATGTTTTAAGTGCTATTTTAAATAATTGCAGTGCAAACCACATGCAAGCTGCTATGCCACAATGTTTTGCATGACAGCTATATCATGGTTTTAAAGAGGAAAACTTTTATTTAATATGTCATACAGGATGAACACAATGAAGCACTGTACAAAGAATTTCTGAAACAGCTGAATATGGTTCTTGTAAGTAGACTTTTTCTTTTATAATTGTTATAGTCGAGAGATGAAATATAAATTTTATACAGTAGGTTGCTTTTTCATTTTTCCTACTTCTTTCCTTGCTGACACATGACTTTGTTGATAAAGAGATTTCACCAAACTGATCAAATTTTCCTTGATATGTCAGTGAAGTCAAAACCCTCAGTTTTGCTCATACCTATGAGTGAACGAAAACTGCAACCTCATAATACATGATTTTATTATATATAAAGAAAAAAACGAAGTAATTGGTTAAGAGTAACTGTGATCTTAGGTTCAGCTTAATATGTGGTCATATTAGATCATTTTTGTCACCAGCATTCCCACCCCTTTGTGTACATGCAACTGTAGGGCAGGGAATACCCTAGACGCAGCTGATTGGGCCATAACTATAGCCATAACCAAACCATAATGTAAGGGCTATAAAATGTACACAATTCATCCAGTACAAAAGAGATAAAAATTAAAAGAAACATATGGGTATTGTGTTTATTTTGGAATTATACTTACCTATTTGGATCTGTCCCCTGCCGGCTCTAAGGCTGAGAACGGAGGGGTCAAAGACTGCCAATTGCTCGGTTCTCACAGCTATCAGAGCTGTCTTCTCTGCCACTCCAGCTCTCACTGGAGCGCTGGGCTGTGGAGGGGGCAGGAGTGGCCAGCTCAGGCTCTCAATGGCTCGCTGAAAGGCTGAGCCAGGTGCTGGTCCAGGCATGTGGGCGGATCTGACCATATGGCTGCAACCTTTACTGAACCTGGACCAGCTCTATGAAGTCAGCAGACAGCGGGCATGATAGTGACATGGACAGCCAAAGAAGGCCTCAAACCAGGAAAGCCAAGTACACAAAAGAGGAGGTGGCTGTGGGTCAGATTGTCATGTGACCATGGCTACAGGTAAGTAAAAAGATATTTTAAGGTTGATTTTTTTTTACTAGAGTGATTATTTAGGGGCGGTGGGAAGGGGGGATGATTTTATCCTGTAGTGGGGTTGTAAATAAAGAAGACTGAGCAAAACATAGGAATCCAATTGTAAACACTCTCTATTGTTAACCTGTTGATGACTCAGCTCTGCGACCACTTGATAGGGAGCTACAGTAAATGCTCCTTCTCTTACAAGTATAAGTCTAAGGGCCGATTTTTATCTATGCCTTGCAGCAATGTGTGTGTGTTATTGCAACATGTGTTAAAACATGTGCATTAATACATCACACAATTTTAAACAGGCTTTGAAAGAAATCCCTTAGGTACTGTATGCATAGCTCCCAACAGTTCCTAATTTGGAGTGACTTCTTTTGCAATGGAATTCCTCTGTTTTTCTGTCCTCCTCAAATCTTCCATTTTTAGCTCAGGTCTAGAAATGTGTATGTAAAAATCTACTACTTAACTGCAAAAGTTTATATTTCCCTAAATGTTACATTTGTCCTTCAGATTATTTTCAAACCTCTTTCGTGTTAATTATGTTTTCAATTCATTCTACCTAATTTCTGGTATTTACTATCTTCTTCCCTGTACCAATTTGAAATGCATATAATTTAGTGCAGAATATCCGGTGAATGCAACAAACGTTGCAGATACAAACGTATGATAGATATTTTCCCTACAATATACCAAAATATTTAAGTCACAAATTAACTTTTATATTGTCTTTTAGAAAGAAGCTGGCTGTTCCCTTGATGACATTCTAGGTACAACAAATATTCTGGTATGCAGTATACATACTAATAGATGTTTTTCCTCCATAATACATAGGCTTAACAACAGTGTTTCATTGCTTACTGCTATCAAGATGAACCACATCATTTAGAGAAAGCCATGATGGTATCAGAGAGATGTCATTTGCAGTTTTGGCTCTAAACATTGTAGTATAAGGAAACCAAGAGCTGACTGTTTTATCGCTTAACATTCCACTACCTGCCATGTCCACCTGCAGCTGCCCAAAGCCAGCGCCATTTTAAAATGGCAATGTGTCTGGCAGCAGCATCTGCAATACCATTAATAAAATGTTGTCATATCTTTTACCATTTAGCACTCACCACAGCAGATAAAATCAACAGATTATTCTAATAATGCTTACATAGACTATTGAATGAGTGGTAATCTTGTCTCAGACAGTGCATTCTACAGATGAAATAAAATTCCTCGGCTCACCTCATGGTTCTTCAGCTGGTGTGGACACAAAGGGACACAATAAATGGCTATCTTTCAGGCTTTTCATGAGTTTGCTGCCCAAGCCACCTTCTGTATTATGCAAACATGCTTGCATCCCGGGACAGTTCTGACACTTTGCTCTTACATGTAAAAATCATCATTTTTTTCTACAAAATGACTCAATCCCCAAAACCTTATATATGTTTTTTAGCAAAAACCCTAGGGAATAAAATGGTGATCGTTGCAACTTTTTATCTTGCATGGTATTTGCACAGTGATTTTTCAAAACGTTTTTTTTGGAAAAATAACAGTTTCATGTATTAAAAAAAAAGAAAACAGTAAAGTTAGCCCATTTTTTTTTTTTTTTTGCATAATGTGAAAGAGGATGTTATGCAGAGTAAATAGATACATCACATGTCACACTTTGAAATTGCGCACAATCGTGGAATGGCGCCAAACTTCGGTACTAAAAAATTCCCATAGGCGATGCTTTAAACATTTTTACAGGTTACAGAGGTACAGAGGAGGTCTAGTGCTAGAATTATTGCTCTCACTCTAACGCTCCCAGCAATCCCTCACATGTGTAGTATGAACTCCATTTACGTATGCGGGCGTGACTTACTTATGCATTTGCTTCTGTGTGCAAGCTTGTGGTGATGGGGGCACTTTAATTTTTTTTTTTTTATTGCTTATTTTAACTTTATTTTTATATTTTTACACTGTCTCTTTAAAAAAAAAATTTGTCATCACTTTTATTCCTATTACAAGGAATGTAAACATCCCATATAATAGGAATGGTGCGTGACAGGTATTCTTTATGGAGAGATATGGGGTCAATGAGACCCAACATCTCTCCTCTAGGCTGAAAAGGCCGAGATCAGAAAAAAAACGAGTGATCTCAACTTTTCCAGCCGAGTCCCCGGGCATTGTTTACATCCAGCCGGCTGGACGTGATGTCATACATCGCGCCCGGACCTCCGAGAAGCCTAGAGATGACTGGTGACCATCTGGATAAGCACCGGATAAGCACCGGATGGAGGCAGGGGGAGGCCCCCCAGCTGCCTGTAAGAACAATCAAGCGACTGAACTGCCACTATGATTGTTCTTACGGTGCACAGAATTGACTGTGGAAAAAAACAATATCTGAATAGTGCCTGTAGCTGCTGGCACCATTCAGATATCACCGCTAAAACATTGTGACGTCATATGACATTGGGCGGATAGGAAGTGGTTAACCAATCATTTTAGGCCTGAAGATTAATTTAAACAACCAAAACACTGTATATTTTTTGTTTCAATAGTTTTTATTAAGGTTTTCAGATAAGTAACATTGTACAAGAAGTAACATTAAGACATTAAGACTTATACAGGTAGCGTAGTATGTAGATATTGACACAAAGGAAATGATAAAGTATGTATTCACTCCGTTTAAAACACTGTATATTTTGTGAACGTAGAAACCCTGGAGAATAAAATAGTGTTAGTTCCAAATTTTTATGTCACTAATAGCGCAACAGTTTATCAAGCATTACATTTAAGTTGAAATACACTTAAGTTCATTTTGGGGCACACAGGGGTTGATTTACTAAAAATGAAGAGTGAAAAATCTGATGCAGCTCTGCATAGAAACCAGCTTGCAGGGTTTTTTTTTTTGTCAAAGCTTAATTGAATAAGCTTAAGTTATAGGCTAATTGGCTACCATGCAGAGGCGCAACAAATTTTGCACAGTTTTAGTAAATAAACCCCACTGAACTTGTGCTAAGTAAATAGATACCTAACATGTCAAGCCTTGAAATCGTATGCCCCTGTGTCAAACTTCAAATCCCTAAATTATCCGCAGGTAATGCTTTAAAATCCCCTACATGTCATCAGTTTAGAATAAGCCATGAAAAATGGGCCTAGCATTATTGCTTGCACTCTGACATGTCTGGTTGTATGTAACATATGCAGCCCGATCATCACAACATGTGTTTATGCTCCTATGTGCATGTATTTGGGAGCTGGGGGGGGGTTCTAATTTTATTGTGTTTTTGTGTAACTTACATTTTTTATATTTTTGTCTATTAGAACCCTGATCTCTCACCCGCCCTCAACTGATGTTAATGGAGTGCAGATCCATTAAACCTAATGAAGTGACAGCTGAAACCAAAAGTGATGTGTTGCACATTGCTTGTAGGATCTTATTACATAGGGGGGCTCAGAAAATGTATGTTCACTGGTATCTCTCCCCTCTACCCGGTGGCACTTGCCATGTCAGTCCCTGGACCGAAGGGGCACTGCAGAGCCACAGAAACAGGGGGGGTGGCTTTCATAAGGGTAGGTGAAGGACTAGGGCTGCATGGAAGCAATCAGGTGCCTATATAGTCACCTAATTACTTCCACATGACAGCCAACATTTGGCTTGTTAGACTTGTACACATCCCTGCCTTCTGTAGCAGCTCTGTGTGTGTGTAAAACACACCACTGCTGGCTGATGTATGACATAAGTCAGAGGCAGAAAAAGGGTTAACCATTTTGTTTGTCTTAGAATGGCTCCTCAATCTATGGAAGAGCAGCGGAGGCACCTTTGGACAGCAGCACTGTCTAGAGAGAGTAGATGGACTTTACATATGTGACTAAGAAATTAAAGCCTAACAACTGCTAACACTTTTTAAGCAGTTGCAGAACATTGTTCTCCTTTTGGCATAATGGTTTTACATACGTGAATTAAAGCTAATCATTGAAAGCACACCAATCAGAGTTAAATAGTTTGTCCCATCCATCTAACTTATACTTTTGCTGGACAGCTTGGTCTGTTAAAAGAAGTTGCAAAATAACATCAGGAGCAACAGGAAAAAACAATGTTACAGGAAAGAGCTTACCATAGGTAGGGAGAGCTAAATACCAAAAGTCAAATGTGTTTTTTAGCGCTTTATCAGGTGATACAATGAATATGAACACTACTGTCATAGACTTATCGAATGTCTTATAGGACTATATGTATATTTTAATGCCTAATGTCTATCTTTTTTACAAATATAGGAACAAATTACTAACAATGCAGGAAAAATTGCTGATAGACTGGTTTATGAAATCCTTAAAATTGCGGTAAATTTCCAAAATCTGTTAATATTTAAGACATACTGGGGGTTATTTACTAAAACTGAAAAGTGCAAAATGTGATGCAGCTCTGCAAAGAAACCAATTAGCTTCCAAGTTTTATTACCAAAGCTTAATTAAACAAGCTGTCCAGCGGCAGCTAATCCATAAGGGGTGTGGGGGCACCGTCCCCCAAATCTCCATGTTTCAGCCCCTAATCTCCATGCGGGGTGCCGGACGCATTGATTTCTATGAGGTTTTTTTTAAAAGCATGTGATTAGAACCCAAGGCTCTAATTGTCTTCAAAAAGGTTAGGCTCTGGGTGCAGAGCACTGCGCCCCAAGCCCGCCCACTTGTGACATTAGCAAATCAATATTCGCTATTTTCTTCCGGCTTCTCCTCCCGGCCAATCAGGACAGGAAGGGGGTCTTAAGACTGGATTGGCCAGGAGGAGAAACAGGGGAAGCTGCGACCTGGATGGGGTAAGTGCGGACCTGTTGGGGGGGTTTGTTTGCCACTCCCCAAAAAATGGAGCAGCAGCCACCACTGAAGCTAACATTAGAAGCTGATTGTTTACCATAAACAGCTGCCTCAGATTCTCTGGTTTTAGTAAATTTACCCCACTGTTTCTTTAGCATATTTAAGTTTACTGTTCTGTGTAAAACTTAGGAACCATTCCTAAACATTGTTCATCTATTCTTAAAATATAAATAAGTAAATAATAGACCGTTTATTGACTAAATAACAATAGTTTTATATAATGTCCATGCAACCTAGAAAGGACCCTGGTTGGGGCTGCAGCCCTTGTAAGGCATTCTGTGATGTGAAAAAAAGGGAAAAGTTGGCACTCTGGAACTGCAGTATCAAAACTTCTTTATTCCATAATAAAGAAGTTTTGATACTGCAGTTCCAGAGTGCCGACTTTTCCTTTTTTTACTATGATGGATTTCTATTGGAAGAGGGAAGACTTCCTGAAGCCAGAGCACCTGGTAAAGTGTGTGGTTTGAACTCTGGTTAAGTAGCAGCTGGTAGAGCGGTGTGTTTCTCTCTGACTTTGCATTCTGTGATGTGAGTATTCATCATGGGTATGAATCATTAGAATAAGGTGGTCTGGGATGGTTTTAGACAATAATATTGTCTGCAAAAAGGTGCAAATGGAAACAGTTGGAAATCTCTACTCTGTAGATTTGTGGGTTTGGGATTATTTGTCTTCTGAACACAAGGTCACTGGCAACTTGCTAGCAAATTTGACTACTTTACAAACGTTAATTCCTTATATCAACAGTTAATTCCTCTTACCCCTTCCATGTCATATCCTTCTTCCCCTATGAGAGTATCCACTTAAAGTGGTTGTAAAGGAAAATGATTTTGTTTTTAAAATAATAAATAACAGAGCAGCCCTGAGCCTCCTCTTCTGGGATCACAGGCCTCCTGGTTCCTCCCACCTTCCAAGTGCCCCTATAGCAAGCTGCTTGTTATGGGGGCACACATGCGGGTGTAATCCTTAGCCAGGTTCTGTGTGTCCATTGACACACACAGAGTAGCTCATCCTCACCCTTTCCCTCTTCACAGGCTGTGATTGACAGCAGCAGGAGTCAATGGCTCCCACTGCTACCTTCATGGCAATTGAGGAGAGAGAGAGAGGAGAGCCGCTGCTCCTGAGTACAGCGCTGAAGCATGATTGGATTCAGGTAAGTATTTAGGGGGGTCGAGGGGAGCAGAGATTGAATTAAGGTAGAAAAACTGCTGCCTTTACAACCATTTTAAGGTCTGTACATAAATTTTGAATTACACTGAGCAAAATTATCAACGCAACACTTTTGTGTTTGCCCCTATTTATCATGAGAATTACGACTTTTTCTATTTACACAAAAGGCCTATTTCTCAAATATTGTTCACAAATCTGTCTAAGCCTAGGTTCACATGGTGCAATTTGGTATGCGATTTGACAAATCGGCGGCAATTGCCAGCAATGACACTGTCAAAATTGGTGTGACGCCACACCGATTCCCAAAAGTAGTCTCAGTGCTACTTTTGTCGATTTCCATAGGCATCTGTATAGCAACCTAACACAGATGTCTGTGAAATCGCACCTGAAGTCAGGACTGACATGTGGGAATGAAATGGTGCGATTTCCGCTGAATTTGCATAATTTCATTCCCACTGTCAATGTGAACCAGAGCTAAATGTGTATTAGTGAGCACTTCTCTTTGCCAAGATAATTCATCCACCTCACAGGTGTGGCATATCAAGATGCTGATTAGACAGCATGATTTTTACACAGGTGTGCCTTAGGCTGGCCACAATAAAAGGCCACTCTAAAATGTGCAGTTTTATCACACAGCACAATGCCATAGATGTCGCAATTGGCATGCTGACTGCAGGAATGCCCACCAGAGCTGTTGCCCTTGAATTGAATGTTTATTTCTCTACCATCTCCAAAGGCATTTCAGAGAATTTGGCAGTACATCCAACTGTCCTCACAATCGCAGACCACGTGTAACCACATCAGCCCAGGACCTCCACATCCAGCATCTTCACCTCCAAGATCGTCTGAGACCAGCCACCCGGACAGCTGCTGCAACAATCAGTTTGAATAACCAAAGAATTTCTGCACAAACTGTCAGAAACCGTCTCAGGGAAGCTCAGCTGCATGCTCGTCGTCCTCATCGGGGTCTCGACCTGACAGCAGTTCGTCATCGTAACCGACTTGAGTTGGCAAATGCTCACATTCGAGGGCGTCTGGCACTTTGGAGAGGTGTCCTCTTCATGGATGAATCCCGGTTTTCAATGTACAGGGCAGATGGCAGACAGCATGTATGGTGTTGTGTGAGTGAGCGGTTTGCTGATGTCAACGTTGTGGATAGAGTGGCCCATGGTGGTGGTGGGGTTATGGTATGGGCAGGCGTATGCTATGGGCAATGAACACAGGTGCATTTTATTGATGGCATTTTGAATGCACAAAGATACCATGACGAGATCCTGAGGCCCATTGTTGTACCATTCATCCACGACCATCACCTCATGTTGCAGCATGATAATGCAGGGCCCCATGTTGCAAGGATCTGTACACAATTCCTGGAAGCTGGAAACATCCCAGTTCTTGCATGGTGACCATACTCACTGTACATGTCACCCATTGAGTATGTTTGGGATGCTCTGGATTGGCTTATACGACAGCGTGTTCCAGTTCCTGCCAATATCCAGTAACTTCGCACAACCATTGAAGAGGAATGGACCAACATTCCACAGGTCACTATCATCAACCTGATCAACTCTATGCGAATGAGATGTGCTGCACTGCGTAAGGCAAATGGTGCTCACACCAGATACTGACTAGTTTTCTGACCTCCTGGACCCCCCAATGCAGTAAAACTGCACATTTTAGACTGACTTTTTATTGTTGCCAGCCTAAGGCACACCTATGCAATAATCATGCTGTCTAATCAGCATCTTGATATGCCACACCTGTGAGGTGGATGGATTATCTCAGGAAAGGAGAAGTGCTCACTAACACAGATTTAGAAAGATTTGTGAACAATATTTCAGAGAAATAGGCCTTTTGTGTACATAGAAAAAGTTGTAGATCTTCAAGTTCAGCTCATGAGAAATAGGGGCAGGCAAGCACAATAGTGTTGCGTTTATAATTTTGCTCAGTGTTGCTGCTGGGGAAGGAGCAAAGGGGAAGAGTGTTTTTGAGTGACAACTCTTAGTCTGCTTG
Source organism: Glandirana rugosa (assembly GCA_018402905.1). Lineage (NCBI taxonomy): Eukaryota > Metazoa > Chordata > Amphibia > Anura > Ranidae > Glandirana > Glandirana rugosa. The sequence continues at coordinate 86,591 of BLSH010380177.1, forward strand.
GGCTGCTGACATTATATTCAAGACTGCAGCACCCAGCATCAGTCTCTGAGTTTTGCAATGTCAACACAAGTTAGGTGTTTATTGGTAAATAACATGTCAGAATACATTAAACGCACATACTATATAGACTTATGGACTCGAGACCGGGTATCTACTATCATAATGTCCAGCATTAATCTAGTCCAGGCATGTTTCACAAACATGATAATGAATTTATCTTTCAGCATAATGCAGTCTCTTATTTTGAATATCCGTGGGATACATGTGGAATAAGAATGTACTAGAAGCATTCTACATACAATTGTGCATCCAAATAAAGACAACACATATCAACATTTCTGTATTTTTTTAATACCTTGATGATTCCCACCTCAATTAACTGAGTGCATAGGTATTCACAGCTTATTGCATTAGGGTGTGCACCCCAAAGCTCAAACACACATTTGTGTGCGTGTGTCTATATTCAGTATCTCACAAAAGTGAGTACACCCCTCACATTTTTGTAAATATTTTATTCTATCTTTTCATGTGACAACACTGAAGAAATTACACTTTGCTACAATGTAAAGTAGTGAGCGTACAGCTTGTATGACAGTGTAAATTAACTGTCCCCTCAAAATAACTCAACACACAGCCATTAATGTCTAAACTGCTGGCAACAAAAGTGAGTACACCCCTAAGTGAAAATGTCCAAATTGGACCCAAAGTGTCAATATTTTGTGTTGCCACCATTATTTTCCAGCACTGCCTTAACCCTCTTGGGCATGGAGTTCACCAGATCTTCACATGTTGCCACTGGAGTCCTCTTCCACTCCTCCATTAGGACATCATGGAGCTGGTGGATGTTAGAGACATTGCACTACTCCACTTTCCATTTGAGGATGCCCTACAGATGCTCAATAGAGTTTTGGCCAGTCCATCTCCTTTACCCCCAGATTCATTAGCAAGGCAGTGGTCATCTTGGAGGTGCATTTGGGGTCATTATCATGTTGGAATTCTGTCCTGCGGCCCAGTCTCCGAAAGGAGGGGATCATGCTCTGTTTCAGTATGTCATAGTACATGTTGGCATTCATGGTTCCCTCAATGGACTGTAGCTCCCCAGTGGCGGCAGCACTCATGCAGCCCCAGACCATGACACTCTCACCACCATGTTTGACTGTAGGCAAGACACACTTGTCTTTCTACTCCTCACCTAGGTGCCGCCACACACGCTTGACACCATCTGAACCAAATAAGTTTATCTTGGTCTCATCAGACCACAGGATATGGTTCCAATAATCCATGTCCTTAGTCTGCTTGTCTTCAGCAAACTGTTTGTGGGCTTTCTTGTGCATCATCTTTAGAAGAGACTTCCTTCTGGGATGACAGCCATGCAGACCAATTTGATGCAGTGTGTGGCATATTGTCTGAGCACTGACAGGCTGACCCCCCACCCCTTCAACCTCTGCAGCAATGCTGGCAGCACTCATACATCTATTTCCCAAAGACAACTTCTGGATGTGCCGCTGAGCACGTGTACTCAACTTCTTTGGTCAACCATGGCAAAGGACTGTTCTGAGTGGAACCTGTCCTGTTAAACCGCTGTATGGTCTTGGCCAGCATGCTGCAGCTCAGTTTCAGGGTCTTGGCAATCTTTTTATAGCTTAGACCATCTTTATGTAGAGCAACAATGCTTTTTTTCAGATCCTCAGAGAGTTCTTTGCCATGAGGTGCCATGTTGAACCTCCAGTGACCAGTATGAGAAAGTGAGAGTGATAACACCAAATTTAACACACCTGCTCCCCATTCACACCTGAGACCTTGTAACACTAATGAGTCACATGACACCAGGGAGGGAAAATGGGCAACTGGGCCCAATTTGGACATTTTCACTTAGGTGTATACTCACTTTTTTTGCCAGCGGTTTAGACATTAATGGCTCTGTGTTGAGTTAATTGAGGGGACAGCAAATTTACACTGTTATACAAGCTGTACACTCACTACTTTACATTGTAGCAAGGTGTCATTTCTTCAGTGTTGTCACATGAAAAGATATAATAAAATATTTACAAAAATGTGAGGGGTATACTGACGTTTGTGAGATACTGTATATGGCCCTGGCACATTATTATGCCTGCCAGCACAGTGAAAGAAAATTGCGTAAGCACTTCTCTCATGGCAGAGCCGGTAAGAGGGAGATCTTTCCCATCTCCCCACTGCTACACAGAGCGATAATGCTAATGTGCACTAGGTCATTATGGTGTGCCCATGCACACCTGGCACACCCTGTGCGCACGCCTATGACTGAGTGTATTTCAAAGATAATATATAAAATACAGTATGGAAACATAATATTTGGGCATATTAGTAAGGTCACACATTAATAAATATTTAAAATGTGTATTTATCATACATTATATACCCTGCTTTGGCACGCTTTGCTTTGGAACACTAGTATTTGTCAATAAAGATCATATTTTTGACGTTATTGTTTCTTCATACATTTAAATAAAATGCTTCATATAATAAAATACAGGTCTTGTTTTTTTCTTCTTCAGGATGATCTAAAGATTATAGGCAAACTGTTAAATGTTGGTTGCAAGCTACTGGTAAGTCTAACTGCACACTTTTATACCAAGGAATTTCCAAAAATCACAGAGTTACAGAAGACCAAATATATTTTATATATATTGTGTTTAGATTGATTTAACTATTATCTTAATATTAAACATGATTTATCATTAATTATTTTGTGGTTTAACTCCAGTGGAATACAAGATGTTCATGTTTTATTTTTGAAATTAAAAATATAAATGCCAACATAACAGAACCATATTAAAAGGTTAGAAACCTTAAATTGGTCAACATTTAACATCTAGTAGATCTGAACACTTTAGGAGCTGTTAGGTATCCACAATGATCTCTTCTGAACCACCAGTGAATAGAGATGAGCAGAGTGATTTCAGTTAAACTAATGTAGAGTTGGTTCACACTGGTCTGACATGTGCTCTGACTTCGAGAGCACAGGTCGCATTACATGTCAAAATCAATACTTCCCTATGAGAGCCATCTTAACTGGTCCGACTTGTGTCAGTTCAACTTTGAAAAAGGTTCCTGCACTACTTTGGTCCAACTTGGGCACGATTTCAGCCCATTGATTTGAATGTAAGTCGCATCCAAGTCAGATCGTCATCTTAACTGATCTGACTTGTGGCATGTGACTTGTGCTCTGAGGATCTTGAAGGGGAACCCCACGCCAAAGTTTTAAAGAAAAATACATGGGGATCCCCCAAAAACCATACCAGACTCTTATCGGAGCATGCAGCTAAGTAGGTCAGGAAAGGGGGAGCCCTCCTGCCCCACAGCACCAACTCTTCATGCTGAGGTCATGTGGCTTTTGTATGGTCCAGGAGGGGGGTGCTCGCTAAGCCCCCCTTTCCTGACCTGCCAGGCTCCATGCTTGGATAAGGGTCTTGTATGGATTTTGAGTGGGCCCCATTCTGTTTTTTTTTTAATTATGGCATGGTGTTCCCCCTGAAGATCCATACCAGACAGGGGGACCCCATGCTGGAAACTGTGCTTGAAGAAAAAAAAGAAAAACTCTACTGTTTTCTCTATTTATTATTCTTTTCTTTTCACTGCCTGTTTTTTGCTTTCTGTGGAAAAAACTAAAATAATGAGGTTGACAAAAGCAAAGGAACAGATCCAGGACAATTGAAAGAAACTTCTTTAATCCATAGGAGCTATTTAAAGCTTATTACACCATAAAAACCTCCAATAACAACTTTCATTTTTTGTACTACCTCCAAAAGGTTGATGGCACTTTACTCATAAGAGAAATTTGAAGGTACCGTGCTGTTCAGGAAGAATATATCCCATTTTCTTTTTTAGGGGTGCATTTAGAAAGTGATGAATGTGACATTCATCAGACTTACACCTGTGGTTATTCGTCCCCTGTAATTTAAAACACATGCATCAGGAAGATACACCTGCAGTGAATATATGGTGAATGTTACATTCACTACTTTATTCATATGCTCCTAGTTTTTGCTGTTAATGACCTTAGTGCTATAGAAAATTGCTTTCGTTGCTGGTAAGTTGCTCCTCTGTCAGATGTTTATGTAAAACATATTTGGGGGATATCTCTAATATCTATCTATCTTACATTTAAAAGCTTACGTGAACAAGATGAATTTACAAAATGCTGCATGCAATAACAAGATGTTTTTTAAGCACCTTACTTACACAGAATAAGGGGAACCAGCTCCACAGGTGAAAATCACTTCCATTTCATAGCATTTCATATGCACCTAACAAAATTTGCTCAAGGCATTCAGGTGCACACAAAATAAATAGTTACTTCATTATAAGCATGAAATCCACAATTTGGCAAAATTAAACATGCCTTATAATCAATGTGCCAATACAGAGGAGTGTTGTTTTCAAATATCATGAATAACTTAGAGTACATCATGCCTGAGCATGTAAGACCTCCTTTCATTCTAAACCTGCCTCACAATTATACCAGCATTTCAATTAATTAATAAGACCACAATATGCATAGCTTTTTTAAACAATATTGTATTAAAACCATATAACAATGCTATATATTTATTTTTTTATTAATAAATCTATTTTTTGTATCTAGGGAAAGACACTTACTAGTCTGAGTAAATTACTGGTAAGTACTTGCAGCCAATACTATATAATATCTGAAAACATTAAACAAGAAAACAATGCCACAATATTTAAATGGCAAGTGCAAGTCAATGTTTTCTATGCTGTAATAGTAATGTAGTGCTTGAGACCAGAGGCGTAACTAGAACCTTCAGGGCCCCGGTGCAAGAAATTATGAAGGGCCCCCTGACCCCTGGCTAGGGCCCTCCCTCTTCCCACTGATCCAGGGGCCCTTTACTCCCATCGCAGGTCCCTTTATTACGGTCCCGCAGCGGGGCCCTTTCACAAGTTCTGCAGTGGGCCCCCTTTCTGCCATCTGCCAGGGAAGCACACAGGGACCCTGGGAACAGCAGAAGACAAGTAAACTGGATAGAGGAAAACTGAGGAGATTGGGTCCTCTAAATGCCACCCCCGCCATCCCTCCTATCCAGGTATACAAGGGAGGCACACGGGCCCCCTGGATCATGGGGCCCGGTTGCAACTGCAACCCCTGCAACCCCTATCGTTACGCCCCCGCTTGAGACCTATGACTTGCATCCTAATCATCACTGAATATTTTCTCTTCACCTTTAATGGGCCTGAAAGTGATGGGTAGACTGCAATGGCAAAAATCTGAACTGGGATCATCCCTCATTCATTGCCCTACAATTGAGGGCTATTTTTTCCCACGTTAGACTACAAGCTGTAAGTTATATTAGCCCATTGTCCACAAGAAAAAAGAATTTATATATCTTCAACAGCGCCTATGTGGGTAATTCCTTACATTTTTTTCTGTTTCACAGTTGCTTAAAGTGGATGTAAACCCCATTCATGAAATCTGACCTGGGTACATCTATCTGTAGTGTTTACGTATCTCTCTCCAAAGCCCTAATTCCCATGTCTTTCTGCTGCTCCATTCCTCTGTTACTAGCATGATAACTTCTGACAAGTTCTCTAACATAGGAGAAAAAAGCACAGGGAAATGTGTGTTAGGGAGGGTGTTATAAATAGATTAGCAGAAAGCTTGTCTATTCACAGTACAACTCTGCAAGTTTCTTCATTCCTCTGCCTATGTGGAGTGGAGATATGTGTATTTCCTCCAATCAGCTCACACACAGTGTATGCCCAGACTCCCCTCCCACTGCTGAAACAGGAAGAAACATTTGTAACGCAAGGCCACTTTCTAAAGAACCTAGAAAGGGAAAGACAGCAGATATACATGTACAACTTATGTAAGGTGATTTGTTTTATCTCTGTGTATCATCTGAGGCTATTCACTTCACTGGGTATAGGAGAGGGTTTACATCCACTTTAAGTTATATGCAATTTGATGTCCTCATTCGTTAAAATTGACGCTATGGTAAATCAAAATACGCTCATGCACACAGGATGTTTTTGGACATTTTTACAGCAGCTGTTTTTGGCTTCAGACGTTTTTTCCTACAGTCAATAAACTTTCCATCATGTTATCCTATGTGTCCATGCACACTTACAGTTGTGCTCATAAGTTTACATACCTTATCAGAATTTATGATTTCTTGGCCATTTTTCAGAGAATATGAATGAGAACACAAAAACATTTCTTTCACTCATGGTTAGTAGGGATGGTCACACCAGAACTTGTGAACAGGCAAAAAATTTGGGCGAACATGCGAACGCCGTTGAAATCAATGGGACCCGAACATGACAAATCAAAAGTGCTCATTTTAAAGGCTTATATGCAATTTATTGCCAATAAAAGTGTATGGGGACCTGGGCCCTGTCCTAGGGGACATGTATCAATGCAAAAAAAGTTTTTAAATCAATCGTTTTTTCAGGAGCAGTGATTGTAATAATGCTTAAAGTGAAACAATAAAAATGAAATATTCCTTTAAATACCATGCATGGGGGGGTCCGCCTTAGTCTGCCTGTAAAAGGGCACAACTCTGTGATGTTTCGAACATAGCCAGAGCAAAACAACATTTCCAAAGGAAAAATTGTTATTTATTATCACAACTGTAATGTATTGCCGGTTTCTGGCAATATAGATAAAATCACTCAAAAAGCATTGCGTTGTCCATCCCCCCCAGTCCATACCAGGCCCTCCTGTCATGCCAGGGCTGTGTGCTCAGATAAGGGTCTGGTTTGGATTTTGGGGGGACCGTTGCGCCATTTTTTTTTTAATTGGTGTTTTTTAACCCGGTTTGGATTTTGGTGGCGACCCCCACACCATTTAAAAAAAAAAAAATTGGCCCAGGTTCTCCTTAACCACTTGCCGACCCCCAACCGCAGGTTGACGGCGACAAAGTGGTTTGATATCGCAATACGCCGCCATACGACGGCGGCTGCGAGATCGAGCACTGTGAGCGCGTGCGCGCCGCCGTGTCCGTGGGGGGCCAGGGAGCGGGTGCGGCGGACTCGATCTCCGCCGGCTACTGCGATGCCCCGCCCAGAGTGAAAGAACGGAGGTCCGTGAATGTAAACACGGATCTCCGTTCTGTGAGGGGAGAAGGGCTGTGATCACAGCCTTCCTCTACATGGAAGCTGTGATCACTTCCCTTCCCCAGCAAGGGCAGCCCACACACAGTTAGAACACGCCCAGGGAACACAGTTAACCCTTAGAGCGCCCCCTGCAGGTTAACCCCTTTACTGCCAATGGCATTTACACAGTAATCAGTGCATTTTTATAGCACTGATCGCTGTATAAATGCCAATGGTCCAAAAAAAGTGTCAAAGCGGTCCGACATGTACGTCCCAATATCGCAGTAATGCTAAAAATCGTAGATCGCCGCCATTACTTGTAAAAAAAAAATAAAAAAAATAAAAACCCCCAAAAAATGAATTCTCATCATTCGTAAATGCGGCAACTTTTGCACAAACCAATCAATAAACGCTGATTGCAATTTTTTAAATCACAAATATGAGGAAGAATATAAAATCGGCCAAAACCGTTGAAAAAAATGTTTTTTTATATTTTTTTTTTTGGATATGTATTTTAGCAAAAAGTAAGAAATTTGGGTTTTTTTGCAAAATTGTCGCTCTTCTTTTGTTTATAGCGGCGATCAGAAATGACGCAGCGGTGATCAAATACCACCAAAAGAAAGCTCTATTTGTGGGAAAAAAAGGACGCAAATTTCGTTTTGGTACGTCGCACGACCGCGCAATTGTCAGTTAAAGCGAAGCAGCACCGAATCACAAAAAGGGCTCTGGTCCTAAAGTGTGAAATCCTTCCGGGGCTGAAGTAGTTAAAATCCATACCAAACCCCAAGGGCTGGTTTGGATTTTGGGGGGACCCCCTCATTATATATATACACTTTGAAGGTATGTATATATTCTTGCACTGGCTGCACTAACTGACTGTATACAGATCGCCCTATCTATCTATATATCTATTATATATTTCACTCTACACTAAACTGCCTGCACTAACTGGCTGTATATAGATTGCCTTATCTATCTATCTATCTAGTATACAGTCGTCAGGTCCATAAATATTGGGACATCAACACAATTCTAATCTTTTTGGCTCTATACACCACCACAATGGATTTGAAATGTAACAAACAAGATGTGCTTTAACTGCAGACTTTCAGCTTTAATTTGAGGGTATTTACATCCAAATCAGGTGAACGGTGTAGGAATTACAACAGTTTGTATATGTGCCTCCCACTTTTTAAGGGACCAAAAGTAATGGGACAGATTAATAATCATAAATCAAACTTTCACTTTTTAATACTTGGTTGCAAATCCTTTGCAGTCAATTACAGCCTGAAGTCTGGAACACATAGACATCACCAGACGCTGGGTTTCATCCCTGGTGATGCTCTGCCAGGCCTCTACTGTAACTGTCTTCAGTTCCTGCTTGTTCTTGGGCCATTTTCCCTTCAGTTTTGTCTTCAGCAAGTGAAATGCATGCTCAATCGGATTCAGGTCAGGTGATTGACTTGGCCATTG
>BLSH010380177.1:95168-114589 GCA_018402905.1 Glandirana rugosa
TACCGGTCCACACACGATAAGGGAGTAATAGGGTAAATGTTCCTCGTCTGTTTTCCAGGTCTCAAGTAAAGTTCACACGATAAAAATAAACCTTAGACAACGACAGTTGAGAGTTACACTCTAGGTTTCTCGACAGTGATAGTTACTTCGTTCGGGAGTAACCCGACTTTTTTTAATTTGTTTGGGTAGTCTCTCTATCGTTTTTGTAATCCACACCGGTTTGTTGATAAACCTTGTAGGAATTTTTCTTTCTTGCGTGTCCACTCGAGTCGTTGTGGTTTCCTGGACCTTCTGGTGTCTTTTGTCGACACCACCTACTGACTTCTTAAGAAAGGGACCACTTCTTTTGTGGGAAGTGTTGTCAACCGGTCGAGTTCTTGTGAGAGGTCCTCCATCGTCTTCTCTTGATTGTTGACTTTGACACACATACACCTACCTCCTGGAGAGTGTTCTTGAGCTGGCCAACTGTTGTGAAGGGTGTTTTCTTCACCAGGGAAAGAATTCTTCAGTCATCCACCACAGCTGTTTTCTGTGGTCTTCCAGGTCCTTTGGTGTTGCTGAGCTCACCTGTGCGTTCTTTCTTTTTAAGGATGTTCCAAATAGTTGTTTGGCCACACCTAATGTTTTTGCTATCTCTCTGATGGGTTTGTTTAATTTTTTTCAGCCCAATGAGGGCTTGCTTCATTGATAGTGACAGCTCTTTGGATCTCACATTGAGAGTTGACAGCAACAGATTCCAAATAAAAATAGCACACTTGAAATGAACTCTGGACCTTTTGTCTGCTCCTTGTAAATGGGATAATGAGGGAATAGCACACACCTGGCCATGGAACAGCTGAGCAGCCAATTGTCCCATTACGTTTGGTCCCTTAAAAAGTGGGAAGCACATATACAAACTGTTGTAATTCCTACACCATTCACCTGATTTGGATGTAAATACCCTCAAATTAAAGCTAAAAGTCTGCATTTAAAACACATCTTGTTTGTTTCATTTCAAATCCATTGTGGTGGTGTATAGAGCCAAAAAGATTAGAATTGTGTCAATGTCCCAATATTTATGGACCTGACTGTATATTTCACTCTACATTAACTGACTGTATACAGATCACCCTATCTATATACAGTGGGGATCGAAAGTTTGGGCACCCCAGGTAAAAATTTGTATTAATGTGCATAAAGAAGCCAAGGAATGATGGAAAAATCTCCAAAAGGCATCAAATTACAGATTAGACATTCTTATAATATGTCAACAAAAGTTAGATTTTATTTCCATCATTTACACTTTCAAAATAACAGAAAACAAAAAAAATGGTGTCTGCAAATGTTTGGGCACCCTGCAGAGTTAATATCTTGTACTGCCCCCTTTGACAAGTATCACAGCTTGTAAACGCTTTTTGTAGCCAGCCACGAGTCTTTCAATTCTTGTTTGAGGTATCTTTGCCCATTCTTCCTTACAAAAGTCTTCCAGTTCTTTGAGATTTCTGGGCTGTCTGCCACGCATTGCTCTTTTAAGGTCTATCCATAGATTTTCAATTATGTTGAGGTCAGGAGATTGTGAAGGCCATGGCAAAACCTTCAGTTTACGCCTCTTGATGTAATCCCCCATGGATTTTGAGGCGTGTCTAGGATCATTATCCATTTGTAGAAGCCATCCTCTCTTTAACTTCAGTTTTTTCACAGATGGCATCAAGTTACCATCCAAAATTTGCTGAAATTTTATTGAATCCATTTTTCCTTCTACTCGTGAGATGTTCCGTGTGCCACTGGCTGCAATACAACCCCAAAGCATGATTGATCCACCCCCATGCTTAACAGTTGGACAGAGGTTCTTTTCATTAAATTCTGTGCCCCTTCTTCTCTAAACGTACCTTTGCTCATTCCGGCCAAAAAGTTCAATTTTAACCTCATCGGTCCACAGAACTTGTTTCCAAAATGCATCAGGCTTGTCTAGTTCAAACGCTGATTTTTGTGGTGAGGACGTAGAAGAGGTTTTCTTCTGATGACTCTTCCATGAAGACCATATTTGTACAAGTATCTGTTTATAGTGGAATAGTGTACCACAACTCCAGTGTCTGCCAGAGCTTTCTGGAGGGATCGTGCAGTCAAACGTGGGTTTTGAATTGTTTTTCCTCACAATCCTGCGAGCTGTTCTGCCTGATATTTTTCTTGGTCTTCCAGATCTTGCTTTAACTTCCACTGTTCCTGATGACTGCCAATTCTTAATTACATTCCGAACAGAGGATATTGACATCTGAAACCTCTTTGCTATCTTCTTATAGCCTTCTCCAGCTTTGTGAGCATCAACTATTTTCAGTTTCAGGTTTCTAGACAACTGCTTAGAAGATCCCATGGTGCTGATTGTTGGGGGCAAGGTCAGATGACTCTGGGCATTTAAAACCTTTGAGATTGACATCACCTGGTCTTCCCAGACGATGATTGAGAACAATCCATGACACTGGCAGGTTTCAGCCTTGCAAAGGGGGCAGTGCATGCTATAAATTCTGCAGAGTGCCCAAACTTTTGAAGATGCCATTTTTTTGTTTTCTGCAATTTTGAAAGTGTCAATGATGGAAATAAAATCTAACTTTTGTTGACATATTATAAGAATGTCTAATCCGTAATTTGATGCCTTTTGGAGATTTTTCCATCTTTCCTTGGCTTCTTTATGCACATTAATACAATTTTTTACCTGGGGTGCCCAAACTTTCGATCCCCACTGTATCTAGTATATATTTCACTCTACACTAAACTGCCTCTACTAACTGACTGTATATAGATCGCTCTATCTATCTATCTATCTATCTATCTATCTATCTATCTATCTATCTATCTATCTATCTATCTATCTATCTTATATTTTTTTCACACTAATCACTAGCTACACTGAACTGCCTGCACGTCGCTAGCTAAGCTCTCTGTCTCTATCCACTGTTATTCAGACTACATAGAGCCCCTGTACAATCAGCCTTATATAGTGTGGGGCATGGATTGAGGCTGCTGACCAGTGATTGGCTAAAGGCATGCCCGCTGATTGGCCAAGGCATGCACATGACCTATATGCTTTGTCCAATCACAGAACATTCTGCTGTGAGAGATATGATTGGCTAAAGGCAACCTGCCTTTAGCCAATCATATCTCTCACAGCAGAATGTTCTGTGATTGGACAAAGCATATAGGTCATGTGCATGCCTTGGCCAATCAGCGGGCGGCATATCCACCGCCATTGGAATGCATTATGGGGCACTCGAAGTTCCCACGAATGCCCCATAATGTACTAATTTCTGCGAACGCCCGATGTTCGAGCCGAACTTACGTTCGCCTCGAACAGCAGGCCCATCCCTAATGGTTAGTGTTTGGCTGAAGCTATTTATTATCAATCAACTGTGTTTACTCTTTTTAAATCATAATGACAACAGAAACTACCCAAATAACCTTGATTAAAGGTTGGTGATTTTGGCCTGATAACATGCACACAAGTTGACACAAAGGGGTTTGAATGGCTTTTAAAGGTAACCATCCTGACCTGTGATCTGTTTGCTTGTAATTAGTGTGTGTGTATAAAAGGTCAATGAGTTTCTGGACTCCTGACAGACCCTTGCTTCTCTAATCCAGTGCTGCACTGAGATTTCTGGATTCTGAGTCATGCGGAAAGCAAAGAATTGTCAAAGGATCTGCAGGAAAAGGTAGTTGAACTGTATAAAACAGGAAAGGGATATAAAAAGATATCCAAGGAATTGAGAATGTCAGGTAGACTAACTGAATTTTCAGCCACAACTGCCAGGAAAATTGTTTGGGATGCAAAGAAAACGCCACAAATAACTTCAGGACTCTCTGAAAACATGTGGTGTGGATGTCCCGGTTTGAGTTAAAGTGACACACACAGTTTCCAGATGTTTGCAGAACAGTAGTTCAGTTTGTCCCGGTTTGAGTTAAAGTGACACACACAGTTTCCAGATGTTTGCAGAACAGCAGTTCAGTTTGTCCCGGTTTGAGTTAAAGTGACACACACAGTTTCCAGATGTTTGCAGAACAGTACTTCAGTTAGTCCCGGTTTTATTTAAAGTGACACACACAGTTTCCAGATGGTTGCAGAACAGTAGTTCAGTTAGTCCCGGTTTTAGTTAAAGTGACACACACAGTTTCCAGATGTTTGCAGAACAGTAGTTCAGTTAGTCCCAGTTTTAGTTAAAGTGACACACACAGTTTCCAGATGTTTGCAGAACAGTAGTTCAGTTGGTCCCGGTTTTAGTTAAAGTGACACACACAGTTTCCAGATGTTTGCAAAACAGTAGTTCAGTTAGTCCCGGTTTTATTTAAAGTGACACACACAGTTTCCAGATGTTTGCAGAACAGTGATATGGGTTCTCCCGGCTTATTTATACTTTTTTGACACAGTTTGAAGATGATTTTAGAACAGTTATATGGCTTCTACCGTTAATTAATACTTTTCAGACCCAGTTTGAAGATGGTCCACATCCACCTCCATTTTTGATTTTTTTTTATGTTTTTATTTTTTTTAAATGCTTTTAGTTATTTCCCTGTCCCCATTTCTTTGTAGGGCACTTGTCCCACCCTTACCCCCATTTCCTTCCTTTTGCAGACCTCTAGGACTTTCCAGGACTTTTTACAGCCATTTTTGTGCCTAAAAGTCCGGTTCCCCATTGATTTCAATGGGGTTCGGGGTCCGGGACAAAGGTCGGGTTCTGTCCGGACCCGAACCCGGACTTTGTCCCGAAGTTCGGCCGAACCAGCAGAACCCGGACTTCCAGAAGTTCGCTCAACTCTAGAGAGGAGTCAACAAGGCCTGTGAAACACAGAGGTGGATCACTGATGTTTTGGGGATGTGTGAGCTACAAAGGCACAGTAAACTTGGTCAAAATTGATGGCAAGATGAATGCAGTATGTTATCAAAAAATACTGGAGCAACATTTGCATTCATCAGCCAGGAAGCTGTGCAAGGGACGTTCCAACAAGACAATGATCCAAAACACAAGGCCAAGTCGACTTGTCATTGGCTACAGCAGAATAAAGTGAAGGTTCTGGAGTGGCCATCTCAGTCTCCTGACCTCAATATTATTGAGCCACTCTGGGGAGATCTCAAACCTGCAGTTCATGCAAGACAGCCTAAGAATTTCTAGGAACTTGGCTTTTTGCCAAGAGAAATGGGCAGCTTTACCATCTGAGAAGATAAAGAGCCTCATCCATAAATGCCAAAAAAGACTGCAAGCTGTCTTTGATGTTAAAGGGGGCAATACATGGTATTAAGAACTGGGGTATGTAAACTTTTGATCAGGGTCATTTGGATAGTTTCTGTTGTCATTATGATTTAAAAAGAGTAAACACAGTTAATTGATAATAAATGGCTTCAGCCAAACACTAAGCATGAGTAAAAGAAACGTTTTTGTGTTCTCATTCATATTCTCTGAAAAATGGCCAAGAAATCATAAATTCTGCTAGGGTATGTAAACGTATGAGCACAACTGTAGGCTGTTATCAACTGTTTTTGGCTGGGGCATTTTTTGGCTTTAAAAATAACCCAAGACTATTGGGTTTCCTAGAGGAGTTTTTCAGCTGTAAAAGCTCTAACGTCAAAAAATGCACAAAAAAACACAGATAAACACCCAAAAGCGTCTCACCAGTGTTTCTTCACGTTTTTGATCCCATTGAAAAAAAAAACCCTAAAAAGCGTTACTGTAAAAATGTTGAAAAAGTCACTACAAAGCTACTGACATTTTTATAACGTTTTTAAAACGCCCTGTGTGTGCATGAAGCCTCAATGTCAATAAAATGTGTTGCTTGGTAGTTTTCAAATACACAGCATAAATAATGAATTTGCAGTTAGGGTCCTTTCACACATGGCATGTTCCTTTTGACAGACTCCACTAGCTCTGCAAGGATCGATCTGTTGATCCCCGCGGAGCCAGCAGATGACAGGTCCATCTCTGTTCATTGTGCAGAGAAAGACCTGTCAGAGCCATGCTATCCTCTATGGGAGATCTGATGAAAACTGATACACCTGTCCATTTTCATCCGTTTCCATCCAATTCAATCCCACAGACGGATGGACAATAGGGTTCCCACCCGTCTGGATTTAGCGGACCGGATCGGTTAGCGGCGAATGTCAGCGCTGACATCCATCGCTCCATAGAGGTCAATGGAGCATCCAATCAGGTTCACCTGAAAAACAGGCGGTCCTGATCAGACAGCATGTGAGAAAGGGGCCTTATAGTGCACATATACCTACTGTGTCAAAAAAGTAATTTTTTTCTTTTTTCATATTTTAGACCAACATAAATCTGAATCTTGATTTGGGCTTAAAGGGAATTACTGGGCTTTTAGGATGATGAGAAGAATTCAAACTGATTGTCACCCAGTAACACAAATGTAAGAAACATTTTACTTTTTGTCCAAGCCATAATGTTTATCAATGCTCTACTTTAATTATATACTGTATACTTATGTAAGTAAAATCTTCAGACATATGGCTTTGATGCAGGCCAAAGCTGCTGCCATAGCAAAAGTTGCATTGAAAACACAGGAGCAAGGATTAAGTAGTAAACCACGGCTGTTTTACAAAAAAAAAAAACACACCTGTAAAGCAACTGCATAATGTGCTAGTATGCATCCCATACTAGCACATTTGCTATGCTTAGGAGATATTCATTTTACCTACAGGTAAGCTAAGCGGGCTTTAGTATGGCTTTAAGCAAATTAAGCAGCTGCATGGTGTTTAGCCCAAACTCCAAAATGGGCAACATTTTATATTGCCGTATAACAGGAGATGCCTGAAATAGGGCCTTCATGATAGGATCACTTCACCAGATATTGTTTTAATGAAAGCTGTGTGTTTAAAGATATTGAAAATTAGTTTTTGATTTATGTTAACAGTTGAACTTCAGGAAAAAAACAACTAAATACACTAAATACATATGTAGCGCCCCCATAGTATAGCTGCATTTCTAGCAGGGTTTTTGGCTAGGAGAGGTAAATTTAGTCAGGCCTGACAGTAATATGCAGGCCTGGGTGTTGTGATCTGGGCTGGGAGGAGAGGCTCAGGGAGGATTGGGTGGGCTTATCAGATGAGGTCACCAGAACCTCCCACTTCTTTCTAGAAACCTGGGGAAGGTTTTCTGGTCAGAGAGCTGGGAGATGGGTGGAGCCATCTGGAGTATTCTAAGGAGCCCTGAAAAATCCCTAAGCAGGATTGGCAGGAGGCAGACAAGTACTCTGAGTCAGCCCAATCTGGGAGGAGTAGTGTCGGGTGGAAGTCTGGAGATGTAGCAGAGGCACTGTGGAGCAGGCCCCTACCCGGGAGGTCACCCCCCGTCTGGGGAGGGTGACCTTGGGCCTGGGGGTTCAGGTGCAGCCAGGAAGCAGAGTGATTTCTGGCGCTGCACAGGAGGAACAGCAGAACAGCGGAGGTGCTACAGGAGGAGAGAGACTTTAAAGTATCCACCGAAGCGGTAACGGTCCCTGAGACTAGAGGAGAAAGTGCTGGAGCAGGCTGGGAGAGAAATGGTGGACAGTCTGTGGGAGCCTTGGGAGCCAGTCAAGGGAAAGGAGAGTTACTACCAGAGAGCAGGTCGATGGGACCTGGAAGAGGATGGGCTGGGAGTGGTAGTCCATCAAAGGCACGGATAACACTAAAGTACTTTGCTGCACATTCAGGGGCCTGTGATCCCTGGCCTGTAATGGGTGTTCCTGATGTCCTGCCGAAACAGGGTAGGCCTCACCATGTGCTAACCATGGTGAAGGAAAAGGTATAGAGAAGCCGGATAAATTTACCTTCAGGCTGGAAACTAGGTTCTGAGCTGGAGAGAAGCAAACAAGTGTAAAGCTGTGAGTTATGGGTAGTGAGAGAAGTGTAAGAGAAACGGTGAGCAAGTGAAGTGCTGGAGGGTTGAAAGGAGCAATAGTCTGCAGAGGGAGAGTCTGCAGTGAAGTGTGCCTATTCAGGACTGTATATGGAATCCATGTACCATAATTCTTTGGGCATCCCACAATCATCCCTTATCCCCATCCAAGTTATTTCCCCTAAATAAAACAACAAAAACAAGAGAAGGTCTGGTCAGTGTCTTCGGATGTGCGATATATGGTGCGATTGAGGTCAGCTATCAGGTGAACCACTACTACCAGCTACTCTCAAGGGAGAACATGGTTACACATATAAGGGAGCTGTTTTCTTGCCAAAGGATTTGTGTTTCTGTCCTTCCAGTTCTGAAATGTAAACAGCCCTGCTGCACCATGCACGCATTATCTGGCAGGGCAGAAAACGTGATTTTTCTGTACTACGGTTAAAGTAGTATTAGGCCAGGCTCACACTGGTACCACACGACAGTTGTATGACTGTCATCCTACTTTGCCCTGCAACATCGGTCCTACATCGGCCTTACTTCGGTCCTACTTCCATCCAACTTGAATGAACAGAATACGATTTTGCTCCGAATTTGAGATAGTCCTTTGACCTATCAAAACAATCCCAGTGTGACATAAATTATTTTTTCTGCTGCTGAAATCACCATGTGAGATGTCACAAGTCGGATGATTAGGATGAGGAGCCGACTTTGATCTCAATTCAATGATATTGAATGGGCTGAAAATGGACCAAAGTCAGACCAAAGTAGTGCAGGAACCTTTTCTAAAGTTGGACCGACATGTGTCAAACCAGTTTAGACTGCTCTTATAGAGAACAATTGATTTGTACACATCATGCGACAAGCCTTAACGTTTTATACTAACCTGCTCTGTGCAGTGGTTTTGCACAGAGCAGCTCTGATCCTCTTCTTTTTGGGTTCCCTGCTGGTGCTCCTGGATCCTCCCCCTCGAGCAGTGCCCCCAGAGAAACGTGCTTACCCTAGGGGCAACACTGCATGCTCGCTCCCAAGTCGCTGCTCTTTGTGTCCACAAGACATATAGAGCAGTGGTTAACCCCCAAGCCCCACTCTCTTCTCATTGGCTCACTGACTGTGATTGACAGCAGTGGGAGCCAGTGGACTCCTGCTGCTGTCTCAGCCAATGAGGAGAGAGAGTCCTGGGACAGCCAAGGCTATTGTGCACACCGCTGGATCATAGAGAGCTCAGGTAAGGATTGGGGGGGGGGCTGGGGGTGATAAAGAACCTTCAGCCTTTAGAACTACTTTAACCACTTCAATACCAGGCATTTACCCCCCTTCCTGATCAGACCAATTTTCAGCTTTCAGCACTGTCACACTTTGAATGACAATTGCGTGGCCGTGCTACACTGTACCCAAACACATTTTTATCATTTTGTTCACACAAATAGAGCTTTCTTTTGGTGGTATTTTATCACCTCTGTGATTTTTATTTTTTGTGCTACAAATAAAAACAGACCGAAAATTGTGAAGAAAAAAACGTTTTCTCTGTTTTTGTCACAAAACTTTGTAAATAATTACATTTTCTCCATCACTGACGGGCAATGGTGAGGCAGTACTGATTGGCGCTGATGAGGCAGCACTGATGAGGTTGCACTGACTGGCACTGATGATGAGGCACTTATATGCAGCACTGATGGGCACTCATAGGCGGCACTGATAAGCAGCACTGATGGGCACTCATTGGTGGCACTGCTGGGCACTGATAGGTGGCACTGGGCATTGAAATGTGGCACTGATGGGCACTGATAGGTGTCACTGGCAGGTGGCACTGGTGGGCACTGATAGGAGGCACTGGTGGGCACTGGTGGACGGCAATTGCAGATTGCACTGTAATGTATACATTCCCTGGTGGTCTAGGGTGACATCTGATGTTGGCACTGACTGCCATCCATGTTGGGCATTGTGCCCCTTACCTGGTGGTCTAGGGTGGGCTCCTTGGTGGTCTAGGATGGGCTCCTTGGTGGCCAGGATCGGCTTCCTGGTGGGCTCCCTGGTGGTCCAGGGTGGGCACTCCCTGATGGTCCTGGGTGGCATCCATGGTGCCGTGGGGGGCGATCCCAGGGGGCTGTGCTGATAAACACTCAGCACAGACCTCCCTGTCAGGAGAGCAGCCAACCGGCTCTCCTCTACTCACGTCTACAGACGTGAGTAGAGGAAAAGCCGATAAATGGTTCTTCCTGTTTACACTGTGACTAGCCATGATTGGTCATGGCTGATCACATGGTAAAGAGCTTGTCATGGAACCTCTTTGCCGAGATCGGTATTGCGGTGGGTCAGACTGACCCACCGCACCACCGATCGCCGCAATGCTCGCCCCCGCGGGCACACCCCTGCGGGCGCATGTTCACGGGTTATCCTGAGGATGTCAATGGATGTCCAGTCAGGATAACAGAACCACCGCCCAGCCATCATTTTGCTATGGATCAAGCGGGAAGTGGTTAAGTAACACTTACAAGTCTTGGTCCTTTCCTGGCCTGTGACTGGACACTGAAAGGAGAAGCAGCAAATTGAGCTCATTTGTCACTCTATTTTTCTACTCAGGTCAGCAAGTATCTTGTTAGCAAATGAGCACAGCAGAACAACTTATTGGCTCCTTGTGCCACTTATCCCCCTTCCAGTCACAGCTCTGTAAGGGGGATTAAAAAAGGGTGATACCAGGTCATATTTTGTACTTTTGCTGCTTATATTTGAAAAAATAAATGAATGGAAAACAGAGCTGCATTCATTTGTTTACAGTGGCGGCTGGTGAAGTTTTAGGATGGGGGGACACCAGGCCCCGCCCTTCCTTTTTGACCCCTCCTACTTCGAATAAGCCCCACCCCTTATATAATCCACCCACTCCGTCCCCTGCATTCCACATATTGTGTCAGGAGTATACAGCATGGCACCACAGGACAGAGTATATAGCCCCAGCATCACAGTATACAGTATACAGCTCAGCATCACAGGACACAGTATACAGCTCAGCATCACAGGACACAGTGTACAGCTCAGTATCACAGGTAGGGTATATTGCAGCCAGTATCACAAGTAGGGTACATAGCAGCCAGTATCACAGGTAAAGGTATATTGCAGCCAGTATCACAGGTGAGGTATATTGCAGCAAGTAACACAGGTATGCAGCCAGTAGTGGCGGCTGGTGAAATTTTAGGATGGGGCGACACACCCCGCCCTTCCTTTTTGACCCCTCACGCTTCTCATAAGCCCCAAATGTTATAGTTCCCACCCATTGTGTCAGGAATACACAGCCCAGCATCGCCAGATAGGGTGTACATCATCATAGATAGGGTAAACAGCATCACCAGATAGGAGTATACAGAGGCGCCAGATAGGGGTATACATAGCACCAGATAGGGGTATATATAACGCCAGATAGGAGTATACAGAGCACCAGATAGGAGTATACAGAGCACCAGATACGGGCATACAGAGCACCAGATAGGGGTACACATAGCACCAGATAGAGGTATACATAGCACCAGATAAGGGTATACATAGCACCAGATAGGAGTATACAGAGCCCCAAATAGGGGTGTACATAGTACCAGATAGGGGTATACACAGCACCAGATAAGAGTATACATAGCAACTGATAGGGATATACAGACTCACCAGATAGGAGTATACAGAGCCCCAGATAGCAGAATACAGAGCCCCAGATAGGAGTATACATACCACCAGATAGGGGTATACATAGCAACAGATAGGAGTATACAGAGCCCCCGATAGTAGTATAAACAGCCCTAGATAGGGGTATATATAGCCCCAGATAGGGGTATACATAGCACCAGATAGCAGTATACAGAGCCCCAGATAGGGGTATACAGAGCACCAGATAGCAGTATACATAGCACTAGATAGGAGTATACGGAGCACCAGATAGCAGTATACAGAGCACCAGATATGATTATACATAGCACAGATAGGGGCATATAGAGCACCAGATAGGAATATACATAGCACCAGATGGAAGTATACATGGCACCAGATAGGAGTATACATAGCACCAGATAGGGGTATACATAGTACCAGATAAGTGTATACAGAGCCCCAGATAGGGGTATGCATAGCACCAGATAGGAGTTTACATAGCACCAGTTGGGGGTATACAGAGTCACCAGATAGGAGTATACAGAGCCCCATATAGCAGTATACAGAGCCCCAGATAGGTGTATACATAGCACCAGATAGGAGTATACAGCGCCCCAGAAAGCAGTATACAGAGCCCCAGATAGGAGTATACAGAGCACCAGATAGGAGTATACAAAGCACCAGATAGCAGTATACAGAGCACCAGATAGGGGTATACATACTACCAGATAGGAGCATACAGAGCCCCAGATAGTAGTATTCAGAGCCCTAGATAGGGGTATACATAGCACCAGATAGGGGAATACAGAGCACCAGATAGTAGTATACAGAGCACCAGATAGCAGTATACACAGCACCAAATAGCAGTATACAGAGCACCAGATAGGAGTATACACAGCACCAGATAGGGGTATACATAGTACCAGATAGGGTTATACAGAGCCCCAGATAGCAGTATACAGAGCACCAGATAGGAGTATACAGAGCACCAGACAACAGTATACATAGCATCCGATAGGAGTCTACATAGCACCAGACAGGAGTCTACATAGCACCAGATAGGGGTATACATAGCACCAGATAGCAGTATACAGAGCCCCAGATAGGGGTATACAGTGCACCAGATAGCAGTATACATAGCACTAGATAGGAGTATACAGAGCACCAGATAGCAGTATACAGAGCACCAGATATGATTATACATAGCACAGATAGGGGCATATAGAGCACCAGATAGGAATATACATAGCACCAGATGGAAGTATACATGGCACCAGATAGGAGTATACATAGCACCAGATAGGGGTATACATAGTACCAGATAAGTGTATACAGAGCCCCAGATAGGGGTATGCATAGCACCAGATAGGAGTTTACATAGCACCAGTTGGGGGTATACAGAGTCACCAGATAGGAGTATACAGAGCCCCATATAGCAGTATACAGAGCCCCAGATAGGTGTATACATAGCACCAGATAGGAGTATACAGCGCCCCAGAAAGCAGTATACAGAGCCCCAGATAGGAGTATACAGAGCACCAGATAGGAGTATACAAAGCACCAGATAGCAGTATACAGAGCACCAGATAGGGGTATACATACTACCAGATAGGAGCATACAGAGCCCCAGATAGTAGTATTCAGAGCCCTAGATAGGGGTATACATAGCACCAGATAGGGGAATACAGAGCACCAGATAGTAGTATACAGAGCACCAGATAGCAGTATACACAGCACCAAATAGCAGTATACAGAGCACCAGATAGGAGTATACACAGCACCAGATAGGGGTATACATAGTACCAGATAGGGTTATACAGAGCCCCAGATAGCAGTATACAGAGCACCAGATAGGAGTATACAGAGCACCAGACAACAGTATACATAGCATCCGATAGGAGTCTACATAGCACCAGACAGGAGTCTACATAGCACCAGATAGGGGTATACATAGCACCAGATAGCAGTATACAGAGCCCCAGATAGGGGTATACAGTGCACCAGATAGCAGTATACATAGCACTAGATAGGAGTATACAGAGCACCAGATAGCAGTATACAGAGCACCAGATATGATTATACATAGCACAGATAGGGGCATATAGAGCACCAGATAGGAATATACATAGCACCAGATGGAAGTATACATGGCACCAGATAGGAGTACACATAGCACCAGATAGGGGTATACATAGTACCAGATAAGAGTATACAGAGCCCCAGATAGGGGTATACATAGCATCAGATAGGAGTTTAGCACCAGTTGGGGGTATACCGAGTCACCAGATAGGAGTATACAGAGCCCCATATAGCAGTATACAGAGCCCCAGATAGGTGTATACATAGCACCAGATAGGAGTATACAGTGCCCCAGAAAGCAGTATACAGAGCCCCAGATAGGAGTATACAGAGCACCAGATAGGAGTATACAGAGCACCAGATAGCAGTATACAGAGCACCAGATAGGGGTATACATACTACCAGATAGGAGCATACAGAGCCCCAGATAGTAGTATAGAGAGCCCTAGATAGGGGTATACATAGCACCAGATAGGGGAATACAGAGCACCAGATAGTAGTATACAGAGCACCAGATAGCAGTATACACAGCACCAGATAGCAGTATACAGAGCACCAGATAGGAGTATCCACAGCACCAGATAGGGGTATACATAGTACCAGATAGGGGTATACAGAGCCCCAGATAGCAGTATACAGAGCACCAGATAGGAGTATATAGAGCCCCAGATAGCAGTATACAGAGCACCAGATAGGAGTATATAAAGCACCAGATAGGAGTATACATAGCACAAGATAAAGGTATACATATTGTAGCACCAGATAAGGGTATACAGAGTCCCAGATAGGGCATAAATATCACCAGATAGGGGTATACAGAGTCACCAGATAGGAGAATACCGAACTCCAGATAGCAGTATACAGAGCACTAGATAGGAGTATACATAGCACCAGATAGGGGTATACATAGTACCAGATAGGGGTATACAGAGCACCAGAAAGGAGTATACAGAGCACCAGATAGGGGTATACATAGTACCAGATAGGGGTATACAGAGCACCAGATAGCAGTATACAAAGCACCAGATAGGAGTATACAGAGCCCAAGATAGCAATATACAGAGCACCAGATAGGAGTATACAGAGCACCAGATAGGGGTATAAAGAGCACCAGATAGCAGTATACAGGGCCCCAGATAGAAGAAAACATAGCATCAGATAGGAGTATACAGAGCCCCAGATAGCAGTATACAGAACCCCAGATAGGAGTGTACAGAGCACCAGATAGCAGTATACAGAGCACCAGATAGGAGTATACATAGCACCAGATAGGGGTATACATAGTACCAGATAGGGGTATACATAGCACCAGATAGGAGTATACAGAGCACCAGATAGGGGTATATATAGAACCAGATAGGGGTATACAGAGCACCAGATAGCAGTATACAGAGCACCAGATAGGTGTATACAGAGCCCCAGATAGCAGCATACAGAGGACCGGATAGGAGTATACAGAGCACCAGATAGCAGTATACAAAGCACCAGATAGCAGTATACAGAGCGCCAGATAGGAGTATACATAGCACCAGATAGGGGTATGCATACGTTAGCACCAGATAGGGGTATACAGAGTCCCAGATAGGGGTATACATAGCACCATATAGGGGTATACATAGCACCAGATAGGAGTATACAATACCCCATATAGGGGTATACAGAGCACCAGATAGGAGTATACAGAGCACCAGATTGCAGTATACAGAGCCCCAGATAGGAGTATACCGAGCCCCATATGGGATAACAGAGCCACCAGATAGGAGTATACAGAGCACAAGATAAGAGTATACAGAGCACCAGATAGGAGTATACAGAGCCACCAGATAGGAGTATACAGAGCACCAGATAAGAGTATACAGAGCATCAGATAGCAGTATACAGGGCTCCAGATAGGGGTATACAGAACACCAGATAGGGGTATACAGAGCACCAGATAGCAATATACAGAGCCCCAGATAAGAGTATACAGAGCACCAGATAGCAGTATACAGAGCCACAGTTAGCAGTATACAGAGCACCAGATAGGGGTATATAGAGCACCAGATAGCAGTATACAGAGCCCCAGATAGAAGTAAACATAGCACCAGATAGGAGTATACAGAGCCCCAGATAGCAATATACAGAACCCCAGATAGGAGTGTACAGAGCACCAGATAGCAGTATACAGAGCACCAGATAGGAGTATACATAGCACCAGATCGGGGTATACATAGTACCAGATAGAGGTATACATAGCACCAGATAGGAGTATACAGAGCACCAGATAGGGGTATACATAATACCAGATAGGGGTATACAGAGCACCAGATAGCAGTATACAGAGCACCAGATAGGAGTATACAGAGCCCCAGATAGCAGTATGCAGAGGACCGGATAGGAGTATACAGAGCACCAGATAGCAGTATACAGAGCACCAGATAGCAGTATACACAGCCCAACATAGGAGTATACCGAGACCTAGATGGGGGTATACTGAGCCACCAGATAAGAGTATACAGAGCACAAGATAAGAGTATACAGAGCACCAGATAGGAGTATACAGAGCCACCAGATAGGAGTATACAGAGCACCAGATAAGAGTATACAGAGCACCAAATAGGGGTATGCATACTGTAGCACCAGATAGGGGTATACAGAGTCCCAGATAGGGGTATACATAGCACCATATAGGGGTATACATAGCACCAGATAGGAGTATACAATGCCCCAGATAGGGGTATACAGAGCACCAGATAGGAGTATACAGAGCACTAGATAGGGGTATACAGAGCACCAGATAGCAGTATACAGAGCCCCAGATAGGAGTATACCAAGCCCCAGATGGGGGTATACAGAGCCACCAGATAGGGGTATACAGAGCACCAGATAGCAGTATACAGAGCCACAGTTAGCAATATACAGAGCACCAGAGAGGGGTATATAGAGCACCAGATAGCAGCATACAGAGCCCCAGATAGGAGTGTAAAGAGCACCAGATAGCAGTATACAGAGCCACAGTTAGCAGTATACAGAGCACCAGATAGGGGTATATAGAGCACCAGATAGCAGTATACAGAGCCCCAGATAGAAGTAAACATAGCACCAGATAGGAGTATACAGAGCACCAGATAGCAGTATACAGAGCACCAGATAGGAGTATACATAGCACCAGATAGGAGTATACAGAGCACCAGATAGGGGTATACATAGTACCAGATAGGGATATACAGAGCAACAGATAGCAGTATACAGAGCACCAGATAGGAGTATACCGAGCCCCAGAGAGCAGTATACAGAGGACCGGATAGGAGTATACAGAGCACCACATAGCAGTATACAGAGCACCAGATAGCAGTATACAGAGTGCCAGATAGGAGTATACATAGCACCAGATAGGGGTATGCATACTGTAGCACCAGATAGGGGTATACAGAGTCCCAGATAGGGGTATACATAGCACCATATAGGGGTATACATAGCACCAGAGAGGAGTATACAATGCCCCAGATAGGGGTATACAGAGCACCAGATAGGAGTATACAGAGCACCAGATAGGGGTATACAGAGCACCAGATAGCAGCATACAGAGCCCCAGATAGGAGTATACAGAGCACCAGATATGGGAAAACAGAGACACCAGATAGGAGTATACAGAGCACCAGATAAGAGTATACCGAGCACCAGATAAGAGTACACAGAGCCACCAGATAGGAGTATACAGAGCACCAGATAAGAGTATACAGAGCACCAGATAGCAGTATACACGGCTCCAGATAAGGGTATACAGAACACCAGATAGGGGTATACAGAGCACCAGATAGCAATATACAGAGCCCCAGATAAGAGTATACAGAGCACCAGATAGCAGTATACAGAGCCCCAGTTAGCAGTATACAGAGCACCAGATAGGGGTATAAAGAGCACCAGATAGCAGTATACAGAGCCCCAGATAGGAGTGTAAAGAGCACCAGATAGCAGTATACAGAGCCCCAGTTAGCAGCATACAGAGCACCAGATAGGGGTATATAGAGCACCAGATAGCAGCATACAGAGCCCCAGGTAGGAGTATACAGAGCACCAGATGGGCTATATATAGCGCCAGATAGGGGTATACAGAGCCCCAGATAGCAGTATACAGAGCACCAGATAGGGGTATACAGAGAAGATAGGAGTATAGAGAGCAACAGATAGCAGTATACAGAGCCCCAGTTAGCAGTATACTGAGCACCAGATAGGGGTATATAGAGCACCAGATAGCAGTATAAAGAGCTCCAGATGGGGTATATATAGCACCAGATAGCAGTATACAGAGCCCCAGATAGGAGTATACGGAGCACCAGATGGGGTATATTCCCCTGTGGAAGTCTGTTGGTTCCTTATTGGGTCATCGATGTGGGATTACTCTACCTGGAAAGTGTTTGATGCCTATCTAATGTTAAGAAGCCCTCTGATGACAGTTATTACTGAGTTTTTATACACCTGGTTCCAATTACCCTCTACTGGGACGGTTACTTATGTGAAGAATCTCCCTGATGACAATATACAGAGTATACATGGCACCAGATAGGAGTATACAGAGCACCAGACAGCAGTATACAGAGCTTCAGATAAGGGTATACAGAGCACCAGATAGGGGTATACAGAGCACCAGATAGCAGTATACAGAGCCCCAAATAAGTGTATACAGAACACCAGATAGCAGTATACAGAGCCGTAGTTAGCAGTATACATAGCACCAGATAGGGGTATATTGAGCACCAGATAGCAGTATACAGAGCTCCAGATAGGGGTATACAGAGCACCAAATAGCAGTATACAGAGCCCCAAATAAGTGTATACAGAGCACCAGATAGCAGTATACAGAGTCCCAGTTAGCAGTATACAGAGCAATAGATAGGGGTATATAGGGAACCAGATAGCAGTATACAGAGCCCCAGATAGGAGTATAAAGAGCACCAGATAGCAGTATACAGAGCCCCAGTTAGCAGTATACAGAGCACCAGATAGGGGTATATAGAGCACCAGATAGCAGCATACAGAGCCACAGGTAGGAGTATACAGAGCACCAGATGGGCTATATATAGCGCCAGATAGGGGTATACAGAGCCCCAGATAGCAGTATACAGAGCACCAGATAGGGGTATACAGAGCAGATAGGAGTATACAGAGCAACAGATAGCAGTATACAGAGCCCCAGTTAGCAGTATACTGAGCACCAGATAGGGGTATATAGAGCACCAGATAGCAGTATAAAGAGCTCCAGATGGGGTATATATAGCACCAGATAGGGGTATACAGAGCCCCAGATAAGAGTATACAGAGCACCAGATCGGGGTATACAGAGCACCAGATAGCAGTATACAGAGCCCCAGTTAGCAGTATACAGAGCACCAGATAGGGGTATATAGAGCACCAGATAGCAGTATACAGAGCCCCATAAGGTGTATATATAGCACCAGAGAGCAGTATACAGAGCCCCAGATAGGAGTATACAGAGCACCACATGGGGTATATTCCCCTGTGGAAGTCTGTTGGTTCCTTATCGGGTCATCGATGTGGGATTACTCTACCTGGAAAGTGTTTGATGCCTATCTAATGTTAAGAAGCCCTCTGATGACAGTTATTACTGAGTTTTTATACACCTGGTTCCAATTACCCTCTACTGGGACGGTTACTTATGTGAAGAATCTCCCTGATGACAATATACAGAGTATACATGGCACCAGATAGGAGTATACAGAGCACCAGACAGCAGTATACAGAGCTTCAGATAAGGGTATACAGAGCACCAGATAGGGGTATACAGAGCACCAGATAGCAGTATACAGAGCCCCAAATAAGTGTATACAGAACACCAGATAGCAGTATACAGAGCCG
>BLSH010380177.1:130028-146815 GCA_018402905.1 Glandirana rugosa
TGTGTAATAACAATTTTTTAGTAGAGGATCAAGATTTCCCTCTCAAAGGTCGACAACGAAAGCAACAGCTGTAACCTGGCCCTATAGGAGTAGGCAATGATTTTTGAGCAATAATCTGTCCCTCTAAGCAACAGCTGGAAACTCTCCCTTTAGAACTAGGAGATGATTTTTTAACAATAATGTGTCACTTACAGCAACAGCTGTAACCTGGCTCTATAGGAGTAGGCAATGGTTTTTGAACAATAATCTGTCCCTCTAAGCAACAGCTGGAAACTCTCCCTTTAGAACTAGGAGATGATTTTTGAACAATAATGTGTCACTTACAGCAACAGCTGGCCCTATAGGAGTAGGCAATTATTTTTGAACAATAATCTGTCCCTCTAAGCAGAAGCCCCTACCTAGTGCAGTCAGATCGCTCAAAGCAGCAGTATGTGAAATCTCAAATTACTCCCACAATCTGATCGTTGTGTACGATCGCACAATCTGATTGTTGTGTACGATTGTAACGATCGTTGTGTTAGGCAGGGTTTGATCTGCAATGTGTCACTCAAAGCAGCAGTATGTGAAATCTCAAATTACTCCAACAATATGATCGTTGTGCACGATCGTAGCGATCGTTGTGTTATGCAGAGTTTGATCTGCAATTTGTCACTCAAAGCAGCAGTATGTGAAATCTCAAATTTCTGCAATCTGTCCCTCAGAGCAACAGCAGTAGTAATCTCAGGATGCAGGATCAGATGTTAAAATGTCTGCAATCTCTCCCTCACAAAAATGCTGGCAGCTTCCTCTCCCTACACTAACCCAAGAGCAAGTGGCATGCAGCATTGTGACTCCAGCTTATAAAGAGGGACAGATTATCTTTCCAAAATCAACTCATACTGGAGTAGGGAGAGGTTCCTGGCGGTGCTGTGAGGGACAGATTATCGTTCTAAAATCAACTCATACTGTATTAGGGAGAGGTTCCTGGCGGTGCTGTGAGGGACAGATTATCTTTCTAAAATCATCTCATATTGGTGTAGGGAGAGGTTCCTGCTGCTGCTGTGAGGGACAGATTATCGTTCTAAAATCATCTCATACTGGTGTAGGGAGAGGTTCCTGCTGCTGGTGTTTTTTTTTTTTTTTTTTCTTCCACCTCAGTCTTTCGCCAGTTCTCATATTTTTCATACTGGTTTTTTCAATCCAGTGTTGGCGACTTCACATCATTTGTGGAAAAAGAAAAACCCAGATTTTTTTTTTTCCTTTTTATTTATGAAATAGAATACATTTTTTCCTTTTCTCCATTATTTATTAATCCCGACTCTTTGTACCCACTCTCATCCTCTCTTCCCAATGTCAATCTTTAAAAACAAAAGGGCGTGTGTATGCTAGTTTGAGCTTCCATCCATTCACCCCCTTCACGCTACCACATTCATCCTCTTATTAGGACACTCTTTGTTACCTTAGTGTATCTCTGTGTCGCTTCTCTATTGCTATTGTCCGCCTCTCCCTCTACCCCCAGCCATACCATTTATCCATTGCTTCCATCTATCCCAATGCTGTTCGCTATTTTCTCTTTTTATTTGTATATGTTCTTCATTTGCTATCGTTTTGTCTACTTCTTTGACCCAGTTTTCTAGCGAAGGGGGGTTTTCTGCTATCCAATTTTGGGCAATTAATTTTCGTGCAAGAAACAGACACCTGATTATTGGTATTTGCTTTTTAAATGGCATCTTATCCTTTGCTATATAGCCCGTTATACACAGTTTTGGAGTTTTTTCAAGCGCAGTCTCAAAAGTTGCATTTATTGTTTCCATTATTGCTGTCCAATATCTATATAGTTTTGGACATCTCCAAAACATGTGTATAAGGTTGCTATTCTCTTCCCCACATCTGGGGCATTTTGAGTCCGGTCTGTAGCCAATTCTATATAGCCTCTCTGGTGTATAATAGGTCCTGTGTATTAACATCAAATGTGAAACTCTCTGGGATGGGGACATGGACACTATTGGGCACAGCTCTAGGATCCTTATCCATTGTTCTTCTGTTATTCCACCCACATCCCTGTCCCACTTCTCCCGGCATATTTGTTCCTTGGCTGCATTCCTTGTGCCCTCGCTCAGCTGTGCATAGATTTCTGTTATAACCCCCTTTGCTTGTGTTGCATTTATTAGTTTTGTCATTTTATTTAGTTCGCACCATTCTAAGCTTGCGTTGTTAAACTGTCTCTCCAATGCATGTTTTAATTGCATATATGTGTAGAAGGACTTATTGGTTACCCCATATTCTTCACGTAGGTCTTGGAATGTTTTAATATTATCCTCTTTATACATCTGGGCAAGCCTTGACACTCCTTGGCCCACCCATTCTTTATTTCGTTCTATTTTTAATATTTCTTGTAGATTGTTATTGTCCCATATTGGGGAGAAATTTGTGAACCCCTGGTATCCAAGTGTTCTCTTTATTTCCTCCCAAGTCTTAATCATCAATTTACGGGTGGGGATCTCGTGTGGGGCTTGCCCGGCCTCCAATACTTCTATACTGAGCTTGTGTTTCGTTTCATCCTTTATTAATTTCATGTTCGTATCGCCACCTTCTGCGGTGCTGCAGCCCCTCAGATGCACCGCTTGCGTCGCCAGGAAATAATTCCACGGGTGCGGTAACGCCAGTCCTCCGCTGCACCTGGGGCGCTGCAGCACCCTCAATCCAATCCTAGCCTGTCTCCCCTTCCATATTAATTCTCTAAACAATACTTCCACTCTCTGGAACCACCCCTTCGCCACTCATACTGGTGAATTCTGCAGCACATAGATTAGTTGGGGGAGCCAGATCATTTTTATCAGGTTGTATCTACCCGCCACTGACAGTGGCAGTCTTCTCCACACGCGGCTCTTTTCTTTAAATTTCTTTATTAGTTCCTCGAGGTTATCTTTTATATAATGTCTTGGATTTTTAGTGATGTATACACCTAGATATTTTATTTTGTCTGTCTGTTGTATATTTACGAGCCTGTTTGTCTCATTAATTTTATCAATTGGCATTAAATACGATTTTCCCCAATTTATTTGCAATCCCGAGATTTTCCCGTATTTCTCCATCAGATTCAGGACGGCTCCTAGTGTGGTCTGTGGGTTACTTAAGAACAGTAGAAGGTCGTCAGCATATAGAGCTACTTTCTCCTCCCCCGATTTCCTTTGAAAGCCCTTGATCTCTCTCGAGGCTCTGATATCTATTGCTAGCGGTTCTATCGCCAAAGCAAATAGCATTGCGACAGTGGACACCCCTGTCTTGTTCCACGCGTCAGTGTGAACGGTTCTGAGACTTGATTATTTGTTTTTACCTTTGCTCTTGGCCTAGCGTATAGCATTTTCAACCAGCCCGTAAAGTCTGGACCAATACCGAATCTGTCCATCACCTGCCACAGGTAGTGCCATTCCACCGCGTCGAATGCCTTATTTATGTCTAATGCTAGGACTCCTCTATGACTTTCCTTGGGGGTTGGCAATTGCATATTCAAGTACGCTCTTCTGATGTTTGTATATGTAGCCCGTCCTGGCATAAAGCCAGATTGATCAGAATGTATATATTTTGAGATTATTCTGCCTAGTCTTGCGGCCAGCACGCCGGCTAAGATCTTGACGTCGGCTCCCAGAAGGGAGATTGGCCCATAAGATGTTACGTACTGCTGGTCCTTTCCATCTTTTGGGAGGACAATAATTGTCGATTCCTGCATTGACTCGGGCAATCCACCCTCTTCCTTTGCCTTGTTTAATACCTTCAGCAGCGTCGGGACCAGGATCCCTCCGTATTTTTTATAGACTTCTATAGGGAGCCCATCTGGCCCCTGCGCTTTCTGGTTCGCCATTTTCTTAATTACTTCCCACAGTTCTTGTTCGGTTAGTGGGGCCTCAAGGCTATCCCTATCCTCAACTGAGAGCTGCGGGATCTCCATTCCATGTAGGAAGCCCCGCATCTCCGTCTCCAAGTTTTGCCCCTGTGTACTATAGAGGGTCTCGTAGAAGTTCTTGAATTCCCTATTTATTTCTTGGCCTACCGTTATAGTCCTGCCCCCTTCCGACTTTATTGCTGTTATGCTGCTCGCGCCTTTATTGCTCTTTACTAAGGTGGCCAATAGGTGTCCTACACTTTCCCCCTCCTCGAAGAAATCTCTTTGCCTGAGCCTGCGTCTGTCTTCTGCCTTATCTAGTTGGAGCTGGTGGTATTCCTCTTGTACCTTAACCCAAACCTGACGTTTCTCCTCTGTCGGATCCTGAATATAGTTTTTTTCTGCTTCTACCGTTCTACCCCTTGCTCTATTAACACAATCTCTGGTCTGTTTTTTGCATCTGGCAATCTCTTGTATCATTATGCCCCGCATATAGGCTTTAAGGGAGTCCCAAACTATTCCCATTCTTGTTGTACCTTCATTTTTACTTAGGAATTCTTTTATCTGTTCTCCAACCTCTTCTGGGTTTCTTATTGTTCCGAGCCATTGGGGATTCAGCCTCCACTCTCTATATCCATAATTAACTTCCCGTCTAATCCCTACTATCAGGGGGGAGTGATCTGAAATCCCTTTTGCGGCATAATTGATGCTACCCAGTTGTTCATACATCATATCATTCCCTATAGCCATGTCAATCCTTGACAGGGAACGATATGTCTTGGAGTAGCATGAATATTGCTGTTCAACGGGATTTCTTGCTCTCCATAGGTCCTTCCAGTCCATTTCTTCTACAAACTGTGCCAATGTGCTCTTTCCTTTAGGGCTAACATCTTTTTTTTTATTTGGGAATCTGTCTATATTTTCAGACATGACTCCATTAAAGTCCCCAACCACCAGGATCGGGATCCCGGGTTTATCCAAGATAAAAGCGATCAATTTGGTCAATACTTTGGGTTTAAAGGGTGGGGGTATGTAAATATTAGCCAAGATGAGCTCTTTCCCTTCTATCGTGCAATGTAAAAAGATGTATCTGCCTTCATTATCCTTTTTAACTGTTCTGCACTCAAAAGCGACCCTTGTTTTTACTATTATGCTTACACCACACGAGTACGCGGAGTGTGTTGAGTGGTACTGTTGTTGATAACTCCCGTGCTCCAGGTGTCTAATTGATGCTGGTGTGAGCGGTGCATTTCTTGCACAAAAATAAAAAGTGCATCTACGTTGCTGGTTTAAAAAAAAAAGAATAATAATTTATTACTCTTTTTTTATTATTATTAATAAATAGTACTGCATAGTACATTTGCACCTTGCTGTGCATTTCTTGCACAAAATTAAAAAGTGCGCCTACATTGCTGATTTAACAAATAATTGAAATTTGTGCTAAATAGTACATTTGCATCCAGAATGAGGAGAGCGTCAAATAAGGGTCGTGGTCGTGGTGCTGCTGGTGCTGCTGGTGTTGGTGAAGCTCCTGTTGCAAGGAGAGGACGTGGTTGATCTGTGCCAGCTACATGCACAAGTGAAACACCTTCCTCAGGTGCGAGTAGCCGACAGAACCTTCAACGTTATATGGTAGGCCCGAATGCCGCTCAACGAATGGTGAGGCCAGAACAAGTACAGGCGATAGTAGATTGGGTGGCTGACAATGCCTCCAGTTCCTTCACATTGTCTCCCACCCGGTCCCTTGCTGAAAGCTCAGAGTTGGCACCTGAACCCCATGGCCATCTGTCTTTCACCTCAGCCCTTTGTAAATCAGCCAAGCAGTCTGAGCCCCAAGTCATGCAGCAGTCTCTTCTGATTTTTGATGACTCTACTGGTGTGCATTCCATGGGCCATCCACATAGCCCTGCCCCAGAAGTGGAAGACATTGAGTGCACCGATGCCCAACCACTTCTGGTTCAGGATGAGGACATGGAAACACCACCGCAGCACGTCTCTGATGATGAGGAAACACAGGTGCCAACAGCTGCGGCTTTCCACAGTGTGCAGACTGATAAGGAGGGCAGTGGTGAAGAGTGGGTGGAAGATGATGTGAAGTATGATGAGGTCCTAGACCCCACATGGAATGAAGGTCATGCGAGTGAGGTGTGCAGTTTGGAGGAAGAAGTGGAGGTCGCACAGAGGCACCAGCACAGCAAAAGAGGAAGCAGGTTGCAAAAGCAGAGCGACAGTCCCCTAGACAGTACGCCTGCTACTACCCACCGCACCCAGGGACCTAGCACACCAAAGGCAGCTCATAGGAGTTCCCTGGCATGGCAGTTCTTCAGACAATGTGCTGACAACAAGACACGAGTGGTTTGCACGTTGTGCAATCAGAGCCTGAAGCGAGGCATAAATGTTCTAAACCTGAGTACAACCTGCATGACCAGACATCTACATGCAAAGCATGAGCTGCAGTGGAATAAGCACCTCAAAATCCAAGAAAGGTCTTGGCCTCCTCCTGCTTCCTCTTCTGCTGCTGCCTCGGCCTCTTCCTCCACCTCTACAGTGTCAGTGTCACCTGCCACCCAGCAAACAGACGATGTGACAGCAACGCCACCATGTCCGCCACCGTCCCCAAGCATTTCCACACCATGGTCCCATGGAAGCTTACAGCTGTCCATCTCCCAACCACTGGAGAGAAAGAGGAAGTACCCCCTACCCACCCGCGATCCCTGGACCTGAATGCCAGCATTTCAAAATTCCTGGCCTTTGAAATGCTGTCATTCTGTCTGGTGGACACGGACAGTTTTAAAAACCTGATGGCGGTGGCTGTCCCACAGTATGTGGTTCCCAGCCGCCACTACTTTTCCAGGGGAGCCATCCCTTCCCTGCACAAACAATTCGGGGACGAGATCAAGCGTGCACTGCGCAACGCCATCTGTGGCAAGGTCCACATAACCACTGATACGTGGACCAGTAAGCACGGGCAGGGACGCTATATCTTGCTAACTGCACACTGGGCAAATGTAGTGGCGGGTGGGCCTGAGGCAGATAGCCATTTGGCGCATGTCCTTCCGCCACCGAGGATTGCAGGGCATTTCTCTTTGCCTCCTGTTTCCTCCTCCTCTATCACCTTCTCATCCGCTCAGCTTAACACCTTCACCACCAACTTCAGCACATCCAGGGGGAAACGACAGCAGGCTGTTTTAAAACTGATATGTTTTGGGGGTAAACCCCAGACTGCGCAGCAGCTGTGGACCGGCATTGAACAACAGACCAATGAGTGGTTGTTGCCACTGAGCCTCAAGCCCGGCCTGGTGGTGTGCGATAATGGGTGAAATCTCGTAGCAGCTCTGGGCCTAGCCGGTTTGATGCACATCCCTTGCCTGGCGCATGTGCTGAATTTGGTGGTGCAGAAATGTCTAAAAAAACTACCTGGATATGTCAGAGCTGCTGCAGAAAGTCCGGGCGTCTGTGCGCACTTTTGGCATTCTCATCCTGCTGTTGCTCGCCTGTCTGCGCTGCAGCGGAACTTCGGCCTTCCCGCTCACCGCCTCCTATGTGACTTGCCCACAAGGTGGAACTCCACCTTGCACATGCTGGAGAGACTGTGCGAGCAGGAGCAGGCAATAGTGGAGTTTCAGCTGCAGCACGCACAGGTCAGTCGCTCTGCGGGACAGCACCACTTCACCACTAATGAGTGGGCCTCCATGTGAGACCTGTGTACCATATTGCGGTGTTCGAGTACTCCACCAACATGGCCAGTGCCGATGATGCTGTTCTCAGCCTTACTATCCCACTTCTATGTCTACTTGAAAAAACACTTTGGGCGATGATGGAAGAGGATGTGGCACAGGACGAGGAGGAAGAGGGGTCATTTCCATGGTTATCAGGCCAGTCATTCACAAGTGGCTCGGAGGATGGGGTCCTGCACCAGCAAAGGCCAGGTAAAAAATTTTCAAGCCCGGGCACAGTTCTGGAGGACGAGGAGGACGAGGATGATGAGGAGGAGGAGGAGGAGGAAGAGGAACCGTGTTCACAGCAGGAGGTTGAGGCGGCAAGATTTGAACAGTGATTGGATGCGGGTCTTAAAGGAGAGTTCAGAGTGCAGAACTACACCTAGGACCTTGGCATGCGGGGATTGGTTTATAGTTGTGCCATCGATTTTCACAGGGAGATCAGGGGAAGGGGCATATGGGGGCGGAAAAGTTATAGGTTCGGTTTTGGATAGTTTGAGTTTGAGGAAGTGTTGTGACATCCAGGCTGATATATCTGTTAGTAAATTATTGATACTTGAGGAGACAGCGAAAGTGATCTTAGGGGTAGAGAAATAGATTTTGGGGTTTGGGTGTCATCATGATAGAGGTGGTATTGGAAGCCATGGGAGGCTATTGACTGACCCAGGGAGGAGGTGTAGATTGAGAATAGGAGAGGTCCAAGGACAGAACCCTGGGAGACCTCAACAGAGAAAAGAAGAGGAGATGAGGAATTTGAATTGTAAGTAACGCTAAAGGTGCGGTTGGATAAGTAGGTGGAGAACCAGCGAAGAGTACAATCACGGAGACCAAAAGTGTGACGTTTTTTGAGGAGGAGGGAGTGGTCAACAGTATCAAAGTCAGCAGCGAGGTCCAGGAGTAGGAGTACAGAAAAGTGTCCATTAGTTTTGGCTGTTAGTATATCATTTGTTAGTTTTAGGAGAACAGTTTCTGTGGAGTGTTGAGGACGAAAACCAGACTAAAGGGGATCAAGAAGGCTATTATCAGAAAGGTGGTCGCACAGTCGGTTGTAGACCAGACGTTCAAGAAGTTTGCATAAAAAGGGGAGCAAGAAGATGGGGTAGAAGTTGTCAATATTGGATGGGTCCAGGGAGAGCTTTTTAAGTATGGGACTAACTATGCATGTTTTAGAGAGTTGGGAAAGATGCCAGAAGGGAGGGAGAGATTAAAGATGTGAGTTAGAGAGAGTAGAACAGAGCCAGAGGGTGAAGGTAGCATTTGTGAGGGAATAGGATCCAGAGGGCAGGTGGTGAGATGGACATTGGCAATTAGTTTAGCAACCTCGTCTATAGTGGTGGGGTTGAGAGAGGGAAGTAATGATTGAACCTGTGGGCTTGAAGTGTAAAGCATGGAGGGTATCTGAACAGCAGAGATCTCCTCGTGAATTGTATCAATCTTCAGTTTGAAGTAATTGGCGATCTCTTGGGCAGTGAGTGAGTTGGTGGGTTGAGGCAGTGGAGGACGGAGTAGAGAGTTGAAGGTAGAGAGGAGTTGATGGGGACAGGATGATACATTTCTAATGAGAGTGATAAGGCAGTGAAGAGGCTGGAATTATATTTTTGGAAGGCAGTTTTGTATTGGTTGAAATCTTTCTGAGACTTAGTCTTACGCCACAGGTGCTCATGAGCATGGTTGTGTCTTTATGAACTTCTAGTATCATCTGTTTGCCAAGGTTGAAGGGGTCAGGGCCTGATTCTGTGGGTAGTGAGGGGGGCCAGTGTGCCCATTGAGGCTAGAAGTGAAGTGTTGTAGACAGAAGTGGCTAGGTCGGTGCAGGATAGGGTAAGAATTTGTCATATAGGTCGTCAGCAGCAGAGTAGAGAAGAGAAGGGTTGAGATGACGTAGGTTTATGCGGGTAACTTTTAGGCAGTTGGTGGAGGAGAGGGAGAGAGTGAAACTAATGAGGTAGTGATCAGAGAGAGGGAATGGATAGTTGGAGAGGTTGCACGGAGTGCATAGGTGAGAGAAAACTAGCTCAAGGGTATTGCCTTCAGAGGGAGTAGGGGCATGTATCCATTGCTTCAGGTTAAAGGAAGAGGCTAGACTGAGAACATTTGGAAGTAGCAGGAGTGCTAGTATTAATAGGGATGTTGAAGTCACAGAGAATTATTGTGGGGATTTCAGAAGAGAGAAAGTAGGGTAGCCAGGCAGAGAAGTCATCAAGAAAGGTTGACACCGGTCCAGGGGGCTGGTAGATCACAGCTATCCTTAGAGAAACTGGAGAGAAACCTGAAAGGTGCAATGAGGGGCTAGAAGGATTCCAACACCACCTCCCTTACGTCCACTGAATCTGGGGGAGTGTGTCCAGAGAAGACCACCATGGGATAAGGCAGCAAAGGACACAGTGTAGGATTCATGAAAAGAGTTGAGCGAACACCTGGACATTCAGGTTCGGCGGGTCTGGCCGAACTTCGGGAAAAAGTCCGGGTTCGGGTCCGGACTTGACCCAAACTTTGACCCGGACCCCGAACCCCATTGAAGTCAATGGGGACCCGAGCTTTTAGGCACAAAAATGTCTGTAACAAAGTCCTGGAAAGTCCTAGAGGTCTGCAAAAGGAAGGAAAATGGGGGTAAGGATCGGACAAGTGCCCTACAAAGAAATGGGGATAGGGAAATAACTTAAAATAATTTTTAAGCTAAAATCACATAAAATAATCAAAAATAAAGGTGGATGTGGAGTTAGGGGTTGAGGAGGCGGTGAAAGTGGCGGTGGAGGAGGTAGCCAACACTGTTTTTTTATTTTTGTGCAAGAAATGCACCGCTGGCCGCAAATGTCGTTTTTGGAATTTTTTTGTTTTTTTTTAAACCAGCAATGTAGATGCACTTTTTAATTTTGTGCAAGAAACAATAATCTGTCCCTTTAACAGTAGGAACCTCTCCCTATAGAACTTGGAGATGATTTTAGACTCTAAAATCATCTCCAAGTTGTACAGGGAAAGCCTCCTGCTGTTGCTTTAAGGGAAAGATTATTGTTCTAAAATCATGTCCAAAGTGTATGGGAAAAGTCTATTGCAGCCTCATAGAGCCATATTACTGTTCTAAAATCATCTCCAAAGTGTGTGGGAAAAGTCTATTGCAGCCGCATAGAGCCTATTGCAGCCACATAGAGCCATATTACTGTTCTAAAATCATCTCCAAAGTGTGTGGGAAAAGTCTATTGCAGCCGCATAGAGCCATATTACTGTTCTAAAATCATCTCCAAAGTGTGTGGGAAAAACCTATTGCAGCCGCATAGAGCCATATTACTGTTCTAAAATCATCTCCAAAGTGTATGGGAAAAGTCTATTGCAGCCGCATAGAGCCATATTACTGTTCTAAAATAATCTCCAAAGTGTGTGGGAAAAGCCTATTGCAGGCGCATAGAGCCATATTACTGATCTAAAATCATCTCCAAAGTGTGTGGGAAAAGTCTATTGCAGCCGCATAGAGCCATATTACTGTTCTAAAATCATCTCCAAAGTGTGTGGGAAAAGTCTATTGCAGCCGCATAGAGCCATATTACTGTTCTAAAATCATCTCCAAAGTGTGTGGGAAAAACCTATTGCAGCCGCATGGAGCCGTATTACTGTTCTAAAATCATCTCCAAAGTGTGTGGGAAAAGTCTATTGCAGCCGCACAGAGCCGTATTACTGTTCTAAAATCATCTCCAAAGTGTGTTTGAAAAGCCTATTGCAGGCGCATAGAGCCGTATTACTGTTCTAAAATCATCTCCAAAGTGTGTGGGAAAAGCCTATTGCAGCCGCATAGAGCCGTATTACTGTTCTAAAATCATCTCCAAAGTGTGTGGGAAAAGTCTACTGCAGCCGCATAGAGCCGTATTACTGTTCTAAAATCATCTCCAAAGTGTGTGGGAAAAGTCTATTGCAGCCGCATAGAGCCGTATTACTGTTCTAAAATCATCTCCAAAGTGTGTGGGAAAAACCTATTGCAGCCGCATAGAGCCGTATTACTGTTCTAAAATCATCTCCAAAGTGTGTGGGAAAAGTCTATTGCAGCCGCATAGAACCGTATTTCTGTTCTAAAATCATCTCCAAAGTGTGTGGGAAAAGCCTAATGCAGGCGTATAGAGCCGTATTACTGTTCTAAAATCATCTTCAAAGTGTGCGGGAAAAGCCTATTGCAGGCGCATAGAGCCATATTACTGTTCTAAAATCATCTCCAAAGTCTGTGGGAAAAGCCTATTGCAGGCGCATAGAGCCATATTACTGTTCTAAAACCATCTCCAAAGTGTGCGGGAAAAGCCTATTGCAGGCGCATAGAGCCATATTACTGTTCTAAAATCATCTCCAAAGTCTGTGGGAAAAGCCTATTGCAGGCGCATAGAGCCATAGTACTGTTCTTCCAGCCGCATAGAGCCATATTACTGTTCTTCCAGCCGCATAGAGAGCCATATTACAATTGCAATAGACTTTTCCCACACACTTTGGAGATGATTTTAGAACAGTAATATGGCTCTATGCGGCTGCAATAGACTTTTCCCACACACTTTGGAGATGATTTTAGAACAGTAATATGGCTCTATGCGGCTGCAATAGACTTTTCCAACACACTGTGGAGATGATTTTAGAACACTAATCTTTCCCTTAAAGCAACAGCTGGAACCTTTCTCTGTACAACTTGATGATGATTTTAGAACAATAATCTTTCCCTTAAAGCAACAGCTGGAACCTTTCCCTATACAACTTGATGATGATTTTAGAACACTAATCTTTCCCTTACAGCAACAGCTGGAACCTTTCCCTGTACAACTTGATGGTGATTTTAGAACAATAATCTTTCCCTTAAAGCAACAGCTGGAACCTTTCCCTGTACAACTTGATGTTGATTTTAGAATAATAATATTTCCCTTAAAGCAACAGACTCTACCTAGTCCAGTCAGATCGTTCTGTGCAGCAGGATGAGGTCTGCAATTTGTCCCTCAAAGCACCAGTACTAGTATTTCTACCTAATCCACAATCAGATCGTTCAGTAATGCAGGATGAGATGTTCTGCAATCTGTCCCTCACAGAGCCAGCAGCATCCTCTCCCTAAACTATCCTGAGAGCATATGACATGCAGCGCGGTGACTCCAGCCCCATATAGATGCTGGGTCACATGGTGCATTGGCCAATCACAGCCATGCCATTAGTAGGCATGGCTGTGTTGGCTTCTAAAGGAAAGCCAGTGAAACACTTGTTGATTGGCTGCCCTTGGCAGCATTTCAACATGTGGAATAAAATACCAGAACCCTGGACCAGAACCCAGACTTTTTTTTGAAAAGTCCATGTTCAGGTCCGGGTCCCAGACACCCCAAAGTTCAGTACGGACCCGAACTTTACAGTCCGGGTTCGCTCAACACTATTCATGAAGCCAGGTTTCAGTAATGGTGAGTAGATTAAATGAGTTAGCAATAAAGAGGTCATGGAGAGAAGTGAGTTTGTCACAGACAGAGCGGAAATTCCAAAGGGCGCAAGAGAAAGGGAGTCTGGTCTTGGTGAGAAGAGAAATGGGCACTAAATTGTGTAGATTGCAGCTGCTGCCAGGGGGTGTGGGGTAATGGGTGTTTTCAGTACAGTTAAATGATGGAGGCCCAGGGTTTGGGGATATATCTTCAGAGGTTAGGAGAAGCAGAAGGGTGAGGGAGGTAATGTGGGAATGCGATTTATATGAAGTGTCCCAGTGTCATGGAGATTTTTTGTGTGGATTTAGAATAAGCAGGAGTTGGTGGGTGCAGTAATAAGGAGAGGGCAGAAGTGAGGGTGATATATATAAGCTGTGGGGTGGAGAAGAGGGGAAAAGGAGAGTTAGCTTAATGATAGAGGACAAAGCTGTCAGAAGGAGTGATAGAGAGTGCATGTTGCGAGGAGAATGAGCTGAAGGGATAAAAAAAGGTCACCTGTTGCCTGTGTGATGATATTCAAAGTATTTTCTTGTGTTCATTCGCTTTGTGCATTCGCTGAAGTGCAGAGTCTGAAGTGTTCCCACTTATAGAAATGGCCCCACTGGCTTAACATAGCAAATTTCACTTCAGAAACAGAACAACAAGGGCACTAGAGATAACAGACCATAATTTTTGGGTAAGACAAGGGAGAAATAAACATTGCAATGTGGACAGGTCTACAGATGCTTAAGCAAAAACAACACACCATTATTAACCACTTCAATACCATGCACTTAGAACACTTCCCGCCCACGCCAGTTTTCAGCTTTCAGTGCTGTTGCGATTTGAATGACAATTGCACGGTCGTGCGACGCTGTACCCAAACAAGGTTTTTATCATTTTGTTCCCACAAATAGAGCTTTCTTTTGGTGGTATTTGATCACCCCTGCGGTTTTTATTTTTTGCGCTATAGAAAAAAAAAAGACCGAAAATGTTGAAAAAAAAAAACATTTTTCTTTGTTTCTGTCACAAAAGTTTGTATAAAGTACATTTTCTCCTTCACTGACGGGCACTGATGTGGCTACACTGATGGGCACTGATGAGGCTACACTGACGGCCACTGATGAGGCAGTACAAATTGGCACTGATGAGGTGGCACTGATAAGGTTGCACTGATGATGGGGCACATATGCAGCACTGATGGGCGGCACTGACAAGCAACACTGATGGGCACTGATACGTGGCACTGATATGCGGCACTGATGGACACTCATAGGCGGCACTGATAAGTGGCACTGGGCACTGATGGGCACTGATAGGTGGCACAGGTGGGCACTTTTAGGTGGCACAGGTGGGCACTGATAGGTGACACAGGTGGGCACAGGTGGGCACTTATAGGTGGCAGTGGTGGGCACAGGTGCAACAAGCACTGTTAGGGATGGCACTGGCAGGCATCATACATGGGCACAGTGCCATCCCTACAGTGCACAATAATGTCCTTACCTGGTTGTCTAGTGGGGGCTCCCTGGTGGTCCTGGGCAGCCTCTGTGGTCCTGGGTGGCCTCTGTGTGATGTTCGGGGGGGGCTCCCTGGTGGTCCTGATCCGGCTCCCTGGTGGTCCAGTGGGGTGATCCTGAGGGTGGCTGCGCTGATAAATGTTCAGCGCAGCCCCCCCCCTGTCAGGAGAGTAGCCGATCGGCTCTCCGCTGCTCAGGTCTGCAGACCTGAGCAGAGGAAAAGCCGATAAACGGCTCTTCCCATTTACACTGTGATCAGCCGTGATTGGTCACGGCTGATCACATTGTAAAATGCTTCGGATCGAAGCCTTTTACCTCGGTCGGTAATGCGGTGGGTCAGCCCCAGGGGCGCGCGATCACGGATTATCCTGAGGACATCAATAGACGTCCAGTCAGGATAATGAACCACCCGCCCGGACGTCATTTGTCTATGCGCCGGGCGGGAAGTGGTTAAAAGACATAAGCAAAAGTAGACAGCAGTGTTTCAGTTTTTGGGTGGAGTTGTCAGCAAGACAGACATACCATTATTAAAAGATATAAGCAAAAGTAGACAGCAGTGTTTTCAGTTTTTGGGTGGAGTTGTCAGCAAGACAGACATACAATTATTAAAAGACATAAGCAAAAGTAGACAGCAGTGTTTTCAGTTTTTGGGTGGAGGTTAAAATATGAAAATTAGTAGGGACGGGGCACTGCCTATCATAATACATGCAATGTGTATCCGATAAAGAATATATTAAAAAAACAAAGTGTTTAATGTGTGAAGTCTTTCTTAATATATGTGCTCTTTGATTTTTAGCCAGAGTAACGTATTATAAGACGTGCTGTAGAATATATTTTTTTCCTTTAGTGTACATTCCTCAGTTCATTCATAACAATATATAGATATCAGTCTCTTGTTGGTATAATGCTGAGTAACACTTTTTTTTATGTAGAAAGTTACCTTTCTACGTAAGGTATGGAAACAAGAGAAGAGGATAGAT
The DNA here is from genome assembly GCA_018402905.1 of Glandirana rugosa. Classification (NCBI taxonomy): domain Eukaryota; kingdom Metazoa; phylum Chordata; class Amphibia; order Anura; family Ranidae; genus Glandirana; species Glandirana rugosa. Next base: position 145,506 of record BLSH010380177.1, read on the forward strand.
AGTGTAGTTCCTTAAAAAAAAGGTTTTCATTTCTCACATACAAAATCCAAATTCCAGTAGGCAGAAGACGTATATGACGAAACGCGTAGGTGGAGCCATTGTCACACTACACGTCACTTCCGGTCAGAGCGCCTCAGCTGGTGGAACGCACGCTGTTACGGAATAGGGAGAGTGTTAGGATTGGGATACCATCCACATTACAGCTGTGCGTGCCAACTGTAATTTGGATTTTGTATGTGAGAAATAAAATCCTTTTTTACGGAATTGCACTATCGATCCTCTTCTCTTGTTTCCACTCCTTACGTAGACCCATACCAAGGATATCTACATCACGTGGGTTAGAGAGCTCATCAGCATCAAAACCCTAAACAGATTGGCGTCCATGCATTTTACCCCTGCAGGGGTGACACAATCTGGTAAGTGGGGTATCTGAGGGGAGCACGCTTGACCTGCACCATAAGAGCACGGATTAGATTGCCCATGATGAACTTCACTGAAAAACTTTGCACTAATTACATACACTGAATTTAATTAAAATTATTAAGGACTACTTTAACCACTTCCCATCCGGCTCATAGACAAATGACTTCTGGGCGGGGGGGTCATTATCCTGACTGGACGTTTATTGACGTCCTCAGGATAATCCGCGATCATGCGCCCCTGGGGGCGTGCATCACGGCGATCGTGGTGCCGTGGGTCAGTCTGACCCACCGCATTACCGACCGAGGTAAAAGGCTTCGATCCTAAGCCTTTTACCATGTGATCAGTCGTGACCAATCACGGCTGATCACAGTGTAAATAGGAAGAGCCGTTTATCGGCTTTTCCTCTGCTCAGGTCTGCAGACCTGAGCAGCGGAGAGCCGATCGGCTGCTCTCCTGACGGGGGGGGGGGGCTGCGCTGAACATTTATCAGCACAGACACCCTCAGGATCACCCCACTGGACCACCAGGGAGCCTGCCCAGGACCACCAGGGAACCCCCCCCCCAGACATCACAAAGAGGCCACCCAGGACCACCAGGGAAGGATGACAGAGGCCGCCCAAGACCACCAGGGAGCCCCCACTAGACCACCAGGTAAGGGCAATATTGTGCACTGTAGGGATGGCACTGTGCCCATGTATGATGCCTGCCAGTGGCATCCCTAAAAGTGCTTGTTGCACCAGTGCCCACCACTGCCACCTATAAGTGCCCACCTGTGCCACCTAAAAGTGCCCACCTGTGCCACCTAAAAGTGCCAGCTATCAGTGCCCATCAGTGCCCAGTGCCACTTATCAGTGCCGCCTATGAGTGTCCATCAGTGCCGCATATCA
>BLSH010380177.1:183335-202930 GCA_018402905.1 Glandirana rugosa
TTTTTTTACAATAAACGTAGACGACGACGGAACTAGACATGTCACTAGTCCTTTGTTACCACTGAGTCAGTAATCAAGGGGAAGGGAGACAACACTCTCCTTTTGTGTCCCGTGTGTCTACTTTCGTGACGTTACAAATGTAGACACCAACGACACTAACCTTAGAAATAATGGTTAGTCTTACTAGGGTTCCATGTCTCGGTGAGTCTAGTCTAGACATATATCACAGATACTTGGTTCGGCGGACTCCTATTGAGTCGTATGTCCGTATTTAGCCCCATGACCGATGGACTACAACAAAAAGAAAAAAAAAGCTTATTTCTGCAGCACCATTTAAGCAATTAAAAAAAAAAGAAAAACAACATCAGGTAGCCAGTACCCCGATTTATGCCTGTATGCTGAGTTATCCTCAGGCGGCTTGGTTCATAGACACTATATACAGATCTGATCTGAGTGGCTCTGTACCTTGGGATCATTCTGATTGGTAATAAAGATTCCAATCACAGCAACCACAGATGTAAACATTGCAGTGCTTTCATCTGTGTGCCCTGTGTTTTCCTCTCACAACAGAGGGAAGGGGAACTAATGACTGAGTCACCATTGTTTCCTGATCACTGTACAGATCAAGGCAGCAGCAGATGCAAATAACATTTTTTTTTTACCCCCTTCACCCCCCCCCCCAGCCCCCCCATACAGTACATCTGATGTCCATAACTTGTCTTCCTGTATATGAACCCTCTACCTCCCTTATCCTGCACATATTCACATGCATCTCCTCTTCTCCATCTTCCCACTGCATGTGACCTGTACATTAACCCCTTTACCAACTCCTCTACACATGACCTGTATGCACTATATCTAGTGCATCATTACCACCTCAATACCACCACATGTCTTCATTTCTGAAAAATTGTGGGAAAAAAAAGAGATCACCTTACTTTCTAAAAAGTAGTCATTTTGGAGTGTTCACACTGTCCTGCCATTTTTATGTCAAAAGAAAGTAAGGGCGATATTTTTTTAATAATTTTTAGTCTTTTTTATATATAGTAAAAAAAAAATGAACAAAGCCAGAATAATTGTCACTCAACATGTCACAGTACTAAAACTGAAAAATGGCCTGGAAATGAAGGGGTGACATGGACTTTTACTTAAGTGATTAGTAAACCCCATTATCCTTTGATTTATATAATACCTTTTAAAAAATATCAGTAAAAAATATCAAACTCCTAGCAAAAGTGTTTTTTTTTTAGTACAGCCTTTCACCATAAGATATATGATTAAATAACATTTTCTACAACATGGCAAAACATAACACTCTATCAATTCACTGGTATATATACATAATACACGATAAAGAATTTGGATTGAATAATTAAATTTATCTTACTGCCAGTTTGCAAAGGATATTAAACAGCGCGTCGGCTAATCCAAGGTCCTCCTATAAGATTCATAAGAATCAATATTAAAAGAGTAAAACACATTAGTTTATCTCATTACAAATACAGATTGCCAGAACAAATTGCAAGAATTTGTCATACTTAACATATAGTTGCCTTTAGAAAAGGCATAAGAAGCAATATTCATACAGACCCCTTTCGCACCGGAGATGCTTTACAGGCCTTTTTAGTTAAAACAGCGACTGTAAAGTGACTAAATTCAAATGCACCCCAATGTGAAAGCCCGAGTGCTTTCACACTGGGGTGGTGCACTTGCAGGACGTTAGGTCCTGCAAGCCACATCTTTGGGGCGGTGTGGATGCGATGCAGACACCGCTTCTCCACCGCCCCTGCCCATTGAAATTAATGGGCAGTGCTTCCAAAGAGGATCTACACTGCTTCGAAAAAACCGGGTGCTGGCACCTTTAACCCCTTTTTAACCCCTTGTAGGCAGTTAATAGTGCCTTGCTGCTGCCCGAATAGCGGTAAAGCTTTGCAAATTAGTGCCGTTTTACCTCTAACGCTTGGGCGTGTGAAAGGGGTCTATACAATATATATGTAGTCAAAACACAAGAAGCATGCAAAAATATAAAATGATGATTATGAATTCTTTCTAGATGGACCTTATTAAAAATGAATAATAAAACTGAATAACTGAAAACAATAACTAGTATGTTGTATTATTAGTTTATCATAAGGTCTGTTAGATTGTGAGACTGATTTAATCTAGTATTATATTTGATTACATGTAATAATGTAATAATGTTACAAGAAGATAGCACATTACAGCATAAATTACTGCTATGGAAGTGCTATCAACAGGTTGGAAGACCAGTGAGCCAGGCTGAGACAGGGGAAAATCCTGAGCGACTGACTTTTTTTTCATTATAAAGTTTGATTGAGTCCTTTAGTATTGTACAGACAGCATAACAGTAACCAACAATTTGCAAACATTAATACATAATATAAAACTAATAGTTATGAAAGCAGAAGAAGAAACAGTACTTGGTAGTTCTCAAATACCTGAGTAGAGTATGTAATTAAACCAACATTAAGAAAGGGAGGGGATTATGAAGTAGTACCAGACTAAATTAATAGGTGCCTGGAACCTTTTATTAACCATAATGGCAAGCTATATGTTGTGGGGAGAAGACACGTTAGAGGGTTGTCTTTTATATTTTATGTAAAAGATTATACTTGGGGTCTAAGAGAGATAAGTAGTTAGTGATGATTAAAGATGTGAAGCAGGGAGAAAATCCAGAAAGAAGAGAAGGGAAAAAAAGAAAAAAAAAAGGTGTGGAACTGATACTAACTGAAAGAATAACCAGCCAGATGTACCCCTTATACTCCTTTTAAGAGGAGGAATGGGTCCCTAGCAACTGACTTGATGTGATGGAGCCACTGACAGGAGTGAACCTGAAGCATCTTGTTTAGACAGAGGATAGATCACATGCTACAGCCTACAAGCTGTAGTCATCCCAAATTGATCCTGAAACCAGATAAGCCAACCATTTGAGTGCCTAGAGATTCATTTTTACATGAATCCTTACACTATATCAGTGCACAGTGTTCTTCTTTGAGGTATGGACAATTGCTTTTCTCTACATTGCATGTGCTATGAAAAATCTTACGTTTTTAAAATGGCCCTTTATGTATCACCTCTTAAAATGAAAGAAATAGACACCCTTAATTAAATATTACTGAAAGGTTTTTATACTTTTGCAATTCTTGCTGACTGCAAATTTAAATGGTTTATTGAGGATTTTCCCCAAAGGCAGCTGAGCCTACCTGCAGAGTTCATAAAAAAACACAGATGAGGAACACCACACTGTAAAAGTCATGGGGACAAACTAGATGGGTTGTCTTCTTAGGAGTGTAGGCTGCATCATCAGCATGGATTGAAACTATAGGCTACATTTATGGTGAAGTAACATGGAGACCACGTAACTGTGTTGAGGTATTTGGTTCAATACAAATTTCAATGTTCAATGAAAAATGTAAAGAACACTTTTTCAATTAACTGTGGCAATTGCTTCACTCTGTTGAGCAGTTTTACATAGCATTATAATTCATTTGATACTTGTAACTTACCGCACAGGTTAGAATTTGCTTAACAATTTTATGACACGCATCTCCAAGTTGGTCACCAACTTGCTCCTACCAAAGACATAAATGTTAGTATATTTCATGTCATGTGCAGTGTGTTTCTAGTCATTGTATGATGAGAAGTTAATAATATTGAAAATAGAGGTGCCTAGAGACATAAGAGATTGTTTGCCCAGTCTGATAATTTATGATGAGATTGGGACCATTTGACCCTTCTTGACATGTCCCATTAAAGATAACATACTTTGGGGACAAAATGATCACTATATTTTCTCTCACATTAAGGCACTCCTGAAGAATTTGCTCAACTGTCCTGCACAACTACAAATGTTTACTGTATAATGTACATATTTACACGATGATCAATTGCTTAAAAAAACATTTGAGGTTGTGCATGCATGGCTGGCTGACATCTAAAATCTGCACATAAGTATTTTTTCAGTACTTTCTGCTCTACCTTTTTTAGCACTCAGGCTCATGTTTTGAACCCTAGTAGGGGTTGAATCAACATGTTAATGCTAATGCCTCCTCCCCATCAGCAAAGACTTTTTCCTTCCTCAGCTTCCTACTGTTCCCTTTAGCATGTCATGGGCAAATATACAGTATATATATACCCTACACGCCTATTTGTAGAGAAGCATGTGATTTTCTCTCTGTGATTGGTCTTGCTAAGTCACATGAGGGGTGGGGAGAGTCCTTATCCCTCTGTAAGGGCCTAGTAAAACAGTTGAGAACTTATATAAAACTTTTTTTTTCTTCTGGCAGCTCAGTCAAGTAGCTGGTGAATAAACAAAGAGTAAGTAAATGAGGGTGGGGGTGATTAGGAGAAACAATTGTTGTATTGGCAGCTTAAGAAATAACATACAACAGTCAAGTGTATTGTGAAATGATAAGATCATCTCCAACAAAATTTGTTTTACCAAGACGTCTTCTATATTCAGAAGCTGATCCACAGTACATCCGGCATCTTTCTGTTAAGATATGATAAAATGCCATATTAAAGAGGAAATAAACCGCAGGATTATTTATTTGTTTATTTATTTTTTTCTGACCTGCAAAGTAAAGGCATAATGTGAAACGTACCTGCAAAAGAAGCCCTCCACCGATGCGTTGTCACCACTGGAGGCCGCATCCATCTTCACCCATCTTCCTTCCAGGTCTGCAGACTCAGGCTGTGTGACTGGCTGGAGCCGTGCGACGTCACTCCCACGCATTTGCGCGGGAGCCACCGGTCACTGCACAGGGCTCTAATGATGTCATCAGCTGCATTTACAGTAAACAGCTCCTAAACGATGCACGTTTAGGAGATATTTACAGTACCTATAGGTAAGCCTTATTATAGGCATACCTATAGGTACAATTAATCTATGGGAGTTTACAATCACTTTAATTGCTGCAGCAATGAAGAATTAAAATGAGTAAAACTTTCTTTACTCTGCTTTTCTTACAACTTAATCCTTCTGATGACTTATTTGAATGCCATTTTGACCTGAACAACCCCCATACCCTGTTGATGTAATTATTCTGTTAGATCTATATAGAAAATACCAAGCTTTTTTAGGGCTGCTGGTAAGACAGTACAGCCAGTTCTCCTGTACAGGGCCCCTGATCCCATCAGTTCAACAAGGGGCCAAGGCACCTGACAAGCAGAAGAGTTGGCTGTATTGCTTTATTGCTAAAATGTATTCCCCTGTGGCTCCCCCTGCAGCTTAGACAGCTTTTCTTCCTCTCCCTCACACAGGTGCTCTGGTCATGTGAATGAGAGGTCAGTCTATGTGATTGGAGTCACCTATTACTCTATGGAGATGCAGCAGTTGTAAGTGCAGGCATAACTGAGTGGCCCTGAATGCACACTGTTAGTTCAGGGCCATACACCTGCACCCACACACCTGCCAAATTATGACCTGTGGCTGCATTCGTACAGCTGCTGTGTCCCCATAGCATAGCCTAGGCTTGCACAAAGCTCCAGGCGGCTCCAGCCAGAATAAACAAACCACAACTTCAAACTCTACAGGCCACAGTGCCCACGTGAAAGAGCCCTGAGACCTCATTCACATAGAGCTTTATTTATTAACTTAATACAGTCATATCCCTTATATCTAACATCAATTTGTATGTTATGTTGTGTTTGTGTCCGCTAATAATGATTTCTGTGCATTTTTAGTGAAAATATTGTTTTGATACTTTCTGGTGGTGGTGGTGGCCTTAACAGGGCCCTGTGATATCTAACAGCAGCCCTGGTTATATTGCTTTAAAGAAAAGCTATCTGAGTGAAATATATAAACTGTCATTGCTGTCTTCCTTCCGATTATTCTTTTTTCCCAAGACACTTATCTTAATAAATACATTTAAAAATGTTTTAAAGGAGGAAATAACAGAAGCATCTTACCAGAAGTTGGTGGAGTGCCATGAGGAATTTCCGATATAGCTCTGCATTGTTCTCTTTCTGTTACAGAATAACAATTGTTACATTATCAGAGAAAACACATGTTATAAAAATGCACAGCAGTGAGCAAAGACACATTTATCATTAAGCCTCTTATGAGATATATATACATATATACATGTGTTTGTAATTATGTAGCATGTTGGCTAGGTTTAAGCTAGCAAGGTCAGTGGTAGCACTTCTCTCTACTATATTTAAAGTGGTTGTCAACCCTGGACAACCACTTTATCCTACAGGTAAGCCTTATTATTGGCTTACCTGTAGGTTTCCTGCATATCTCCTAAACCTGCATGGTTTAGGAGATATACAGAGTACTTGCATGTGCCGACGTCATTGGCACATGTGCAGTGAAGAAACAGGCTTCCGTGACATTTCTTCACTGAGATCGTCCCCTGATTTGACGGCTCCTGCGCACATGCATGGGAGTGATGTCATGCGGCTCCTGCCAATCACAGAGCCGGATTCCATGCCCCTGGAAGGAAGAGGGGCGAAGATGGATGCTTCCTGGAGCAGGGACATTGCGGGCTTCCAGTGCAAGTAAGTGACACATAATAGGCTAGTATGCGGTGCATACTAGCCTATTATGCTTTTACTTTACAGGGTAACAAAGAGGAACATAGAAGAAGTAAAACTCATCAGGGTTTACTTCCTCTTTAAAACTGTATTTTTGCCTGCATATTATTGGATGATGGAAGTCAGCAAAGCTTGACCCCATTCAGTAAGCCAAGTTAAGATTCCCTTGAAAAGTAAACAGCCTATTTGTCTTAAGTAAAACAAACCCACATAGTATCTGTCTTATCTGGATTTGGAATTTTGTCCCTCTACTCCTGTGATTTACATACATTTACATGTAGCCCTGCTACACAGCGAAGCCATCCTAGTGACTTTACTTTTCTCTACTGCCTTTAAGCAACATAGTTTTTGTCACCTTCCTTTCCCCGACTTGTGATTGGACATTAGAAAAACAGCAACAGTCTGATGGGGTATGTCTGTGCTCTCACCTTCTCCCAGAATAACCATTGTCAGCACATATGAATGTAACGCAATCATTGGCCTCCAGGACTGCCTCTCCCAGTCCCCCAGGGGGATTACTGAAGTAAAGTTCAGGAATTTGCACTAGTTGCATTTAAAATACCTTTAAATGATTGTCAAGTCATGACAACCACTTTAAAATACAGGTAAGCCCACAATCATTGGCACATGGGCACTGACAAATCGGCACCCGGGGTAGCCCCGAGTGTCGTTTCTTCTGTATTTGTGCTGTAAATGACAGCTCCCGTTAGGGTTGCCACATCATCCACATTAATCCAGGACACATATTAATTAGACAGTTCTGTGGCTGATTAAGGAGGCAATTAAACTCACTTGGAGCCTTATCTACATTAAATTAGCCCTCAGAACCTGTGCAATTCATATGTGACCTGGATTAACGGGATGATGTGGCAACCCTAGCTCCCGTGCGGCTGCACGGGAGTGACGTCAGCGCGGCTCCGCCAATCACATTGCTGGAGCCCGCGCTGTGATTGGACAGAGCCGCAGACCCGGAAGACTGATGACGCCGGTCACAGCGGTGTGCCGAGACTGCTGCAACAGCTTCGTTCTGAGGTGTTTCATAATGAGCTAGTATGCGCTGCATACTAGCTCATTATGCTTTGCCTTTGCAGTTTTTTTTTGGGGGGGGGGCTGGGGGCGGCTTTACAACCACTTTAAAGATTTTTAATAATTATAATGCTACACAATATAAGAAAGTGCTAATTATTTTCTAAACTTTAAAAGGGGAACCTTAAATGTAAATAATAAAGTAAAGTAAGGGGTTAAATTGTAGATGCTTTTTTTTTTTTTTTTTTTGCAATGTGTTTGAGTTATTAATTATGGAATTAATAACTCAAACACATTGCAAAAAAAAAAAAGCATCTACAATTTAACCCCTTACTTTACTTTATTATTTACATTTAAGGTTCCCCTTTTAAAGTTTAGAAAATAATTAGCACTTTCTTATATTGTGTAGCATTATCCATGATTGATGAGTACATTAAATATCAAAAATGATAACATTGAGACAGTCTTGTGCAACTATAATTGGGTATAAGAACATGATTTTTTAAAGTGGAACTGGAAAGTGCAAAATCTGGTGCAGCTCTGCATAGAAACCAATCAGCTTCCAAATGTCAAAGCTTAATAGAATAAGCTGAAGTTAGAAGCTGATTGGCTACCATGCACATCTGCACAAGATTTTGCACTCTCTGGTTTTAGAAAATCAAACCCAGTGTGTGGCCCATCAAATCAATACACACATATGGAGGAGGAAAAAGAGTTCTGTAGTCCAGCAGTCAGTCCCTGACATAATTTTTACCCAGGATAAGCACATTAAATTAAAATACAGTATATGCCTTTCACTAGTTCTAAGCTCCTCATTGAAGATCAGGTTTAACCACTTGACGACCACTGGCCATCATAGTACATCCTGCACTTTGAGGGAGTATATCTGAAAGGTGCCTGCAGCTACAGGCATCATCCAGATATTATTCTTTCCAGCCAGCAGTTCTGTGCACCATAAGAATGATCATAGCGGCCGATTGATCATTCTTATAGGCGGCGGGAGGGTACATCCCCCCTCCCGTCTCCCCCCAGTGCTTCTCCAAGCCTGCTTGTATGATCGGCGGCCAGGAGAATGAATCCGTCACTGCCGGAAGTTGATCAGAGAGATGGTCCCCAGTCATCTCTATGATCCTCGGTGGCTCGGGTGTGACCTTATGACATCATGTCTGGCCCGGCTTTAGTAAACAAAGCCATGGACGTGGCTGGAAAGACCAAGAGGGTTCATTTTTTTTTTATCTAGGTCTTTCCAGCCTGGAGGAGAGATGTGATGTCTTATTGACCCCATATCTCTCCATAAAGAGGACCTGTAACATACTATTAAAGTGATCAAAGATAAATAAATAAATAAATAACTTGCACAGGTTATTTGCTTCCTTAATCCTATTGATACTGATAACTATTATTATTATTATTATTATTACTAATATAACCTTACCTTAGCTTGCGCAAAGCAGCACAACATTTCCTGGAGTCTTATAAGAGTATCAGGGAGAGAAGACTGTAAAAATATAAAATTATTTATTTGAATGCATTTTGCTGAATGGCATAATGAAAGTAATATAACAATACTGACACTTTGATCTATATTCTGCTAAATTAAAAAGAAGTTTGTAATGAAGTCTTGCATCACTGAAAAACATACTGATGCTGCACTAGTTTCATTAGATTTCACCTGACTAGAAGATGCTATATACTTAAACAACTTCAGCCAAAAATAACAAGACAAAATGAATAACCCATTAAAAGATAAAATAAACAAAACCAGCTTTTGTTGTGATATTCAACTTCAATCCAGAAATTTCCCCACAGTACATTTTTGCCACTAGATGTCCTCAGTCTGATGGCCAGCATCACTTAATTCACTTTTTCTGAGCCCAGTTCATCCTGGATTGACCCCACCCAAAATTGGACAGTAAGGAGAAGCAGCACAGTGTTAAACTTATCTATTTATTGCTTTCTCCTCCAATCAGCATGCTTTTTGTTAACATATGAACTGATTGGCTTCTTGTGCTGCTTTTTCTTATCACACTTCAGCCCTCCTGTACAGGGACTGCAAGAAGCTAATACCAGATCAAACACATGTAGTTACACTGCTTGTATTTAAAAAGACATTAACTGGTTCCCGACCGGCTCACGTATATTTACTGCTGCAGTGTGGCTCTATACCGGAAAACGCCATCGATAAACGGTGACTCACGCCTGCGCAGCGAGCGAGCAGGAGTGCGCCGCCTGTGGCATGCCCTCGTGCCCGCCGCACTCTGCAGGAGTGTGCCCACGGCTCGGGTGGACCGGATGCCCACTGGTGAGCCGCGATGACCTGGCAGAGAGAAAGAACCGGGAACCGCCGATGTAAACACGACAGTTCCCCGCTCTGTCAGTGGGCATTTAAAAGATCTACTGATCCCTGTCACTGGGATCAGTTAGATCTCTTATGCCCATGGTAGCCCAGCCCCCTCACAGTTAGAACACGCCCAGGGGACACCGTTAACCCCTTCACTGCCCCCTGCAGTTTAACCCCTTCACTGCCAATGACATTTATACAGTAATCAGTGGATATTTAAATTTCTGATCGCTGTATGAATGTCATTGGTCCCAAAAAAGTGTAAAAATTGCAGATCGCCGCCATTACCAGTAAAAAAGAAAAAAAAATTGTAAAAATGCCAGAAATGAATTCTCATGGTTTGTAAATGCGGCAAGATTTGCACAAACCAATCAATAAACGCGATTGCGATTTTTTTTTTTTACCAAAAATATGAGGAAGAACATAAATTGGCCAAAACCAATTTTTTTTGGATTTGTATTTTAGCAAAAAGTAAGAAATATTGTTTTTTTTTTTTTGCAAAATTGATGCTCTTTTTTTGTTTATAGCGGTGATCAGAAATGACGCAGAGGTGATCAAATACCATCAAATGAAAGCTCTGATTGTGAGGAAAAAAAGGATGCAAATTTAGTTTGGGTACAACATCGCACGACTGTGCAATTGTCAGTCAAAGCGACGCAGTGCTGAATCGCAAAAAGTGCTCTGGTCCTAACTTGGGAAATCCTTCCGGTGCTGAAGTGGCTAAAGTATGTGTTATATGGCTACAGAGCTGCACCCATTTGCTTATGTTATACTGTATCTGACTAGAGTTCAGCTTTAAAGTGTATATCCAACCAAACTTTTTTTCTTTGGGGAAGAAGTTTGACCCCTGACAGTTATTTACCACCACCCAGGCCTCCATTAAAGAGGTCCCTAACTTCCTGTCTTCTGAAACAGCATCACTAGACAGGAAGTAAGGGGAGGGGGACTTTCTAATGCCAACACCAACAGAAATAAAAAATTATTTCTTAAGTAAGGTAAGGAAAGATTAGAACACCTGCCAGACAGGAAAAGAAAAAGGTGTAAATCTCTTTAAGTCCTGTATGGCAGAAAAAACCTGTCACCTCTAATCCTCCTCCACTCTATCAAGAACTCAAAAAAAGCATTTGGCTTGACATACTGTTTAATATAATGAGGCATCAGTCAGAAAAGTTAAGATATGATAAGAGATTGCTGTTGTACAATACTTCAGCTGAATTTTACAGCGAGGATTGATTGCTTCAACATTGTTAAAGCTTCAACATTGCTTCAAAAGTGGCCTGAAGCCACCATTTTTGCTGTCCCCACCACCCACTCCAAAGAAAAATGATATTGCTTCCAGTATGTGTATACACACACAGAGACAGTCAGCTCAATGACACTAAGGCTGTTAGAAGTGCAGGCTCAGTATCACTGCCTGGCCGCTGCACCCATCACAAAGGCATGCTGGAGGTACTGCACTGAATGCTGAACCTGCACTTTTTACAGATTCTGTGTCATTGTAGAGCTTTGGATGCTTCATCTACTTATGTAAAATGCACAGCTGCTAAAAAGGAGATTAGAAATGCGGGGCCTTTGGCTTTAGTAGGCTCAGCATTACTGAGCTGCACTAAGGATGAAATGTTGGTATGGACACTCCAGCCTCAGTGTCCCCCCATTGTGCCTCTTGTGCCATCTAGGGCAACTGCCTCAATTAACCACATGGGAAGTCATTTGACTGGAACCACTAGGTGAGGACTAAGTGTACTGTGTGAGGCAGGATATGGAAGTATGTAGTTCTCATCTAGCTTCACCTATTAATTAATGTTTAGGAAAAACATATTTAATAGCCTAACCCTAGGCTCTGGGGCCCCCCACCCCAAAGAGCTTCATCTTCACCGTTATTTTTTTTTCTTTTTTTTTTTTATACTTCCATTTTCCAGTTATCATCAGGCTGGTCACATGATGAACCTCTTCTTCTTCTGATCCCCTACGATGGTGGGTGGTTCCCAGTGATGCAGACAACAGCACTAATGTGATAATGTCACCACCAATCTCTGCATTATTATATGTGAGTTCAGGGCACCTTGGTAGCAGATTTATGATGTCTGCTCCCACAGGTTATGTTCGGTATTCCATACCTGGGTGTCATTTAATCCACAAGACTGAGATATCCTGCGGGGTGCTGCACCAGATAAGGAGGTGAGTATTGCAGCTAGAACTGATTTTTGCTTGGTTTAGAAACCCTGGTTGGGTAACTGTTTAAAAAGTGTGTGAAGTTGGACTTTAAGCAGCTGAATACTAAAAACTGAACTAAGACAATGGGGTGGTCCTGGGGAGTGTGCCAAGCTTGCCCCGACCACAGCTTGATCCCATTGGGGTGGCGGGGGTCAGGCTCGGCGTACTCCCAACCAGGCTTCTCCCTGTTTCATTCTTCAGGTATAGTATGACCCCTCCCTATACACCTGAAATTATGAGCGAGAAACTACGTCCAGTATAGAAGTCTGTTAGCTCTTTATGCCCTCACAATTTCTAAAATATGACAAGCGTTATATAGCAAAATGTCCTACTGTACCTAACACTCACCATGTAGTTTTGTGTTTCTACTAGCTTTTCTGTCATTATCCAATCTATGATATCTGAAATTAGTTTCAGCTGTATTTCTATCCTTTGAAAGAAAATTGAACTAAGACAGGAAGTCAGTCAGCAAGTGCTTATTTTCTCATAAAAATGTATTAATTGTGAATTTAATAGAACTATCAATATTTAACTGTAGCTCTTAACAAAGATATCTTTGTGTGTTATCTTAATTTTTGCATTATCAATCTGACTTACCTTTAATAATCTTACTATGCAGTCATGTGAAATTACTTGAGCGGGAGCAGGGCGAGTATGCTTTCCATGAGGTTTAGATGCAGCAGGGGTGTCTGCAAAACAAATAGATAATGATGAGGATAAAGGTTATGTAATTGTGTAATTATTATTGCTATTTTACATTTCTATTTTAGCATTCTTGTTAATTTATAGCCCGATTAAATCCTCCTTCTAAATGATGTAAGGTAATTTAATATGTATTAAAACAATATGTGTACAAGCCTTACTGTTCTTTTTGTTTGTCAAGCTGCTACAGCTGTCTTAAAGCAGCCTGTCCCTCACCTGTAGTTTGTATAGGAGAACGTATGCACTCTGCGATATTTTCTGCAGTAGTCTGCCATGCCCCCTGTGAGTTTGAGCTAAAGCTTGGCAATTAGCAAAAACGCACACTTCCTGCTGATTGGAAGGATAGAACTCTGACTTACAAGGGCTGTGTTGGACCTCTGCAGAGAGACTGCTGATCTTGAACAGTCCTGCTCTGCAGACCACTTATGGGGGACAGGCTGTTTATGAGAGCTCGGGGTATTTTATAAACAAAAGCATTACACACTTGTATTTCTTATGCACCCTAACTTTTTTAAATAATTGAACAGAAAGGTTCAATTGGGCTTTATGGTAAATTATAAACAAAAGTAATTTATTATTACTGTACTGCATGCTGTTTGCTTCTGTAGACATCTTAGTCTTGAATGCAGTTTACCAAGGACAATATTTTCCCCTATTGGTAATCTATATTTTCAAATAAATCTGCACTGGAAAACATGAATTCATAAAAAATACTCAGTTTTCAATTAATTGTGAAGCACAATGCTCCATAGATACTATTCAAAGTACTTAGCTTTTAAATAATTGCAAAGCACATCCCCCAAACATTTGTAAGGTTAACAAATGATTGTGCATCATGTCTATTATTATTACTGTGTCCTTAACATCAACAGGCTAGATGGACATTGCTGTCATGCATTCTTATCTTGCACCTGGTTTAAACATACCATTTGTGAAGACTGAGAAGCTATACGAGGGCTTTCTGAAACTTAGGAGCTCATATGCAATATTTGGATCTGGTGGCTCCTCCTGTCTAGTAAAGCTGAGGCATGGAAATCATTCTTCATGATTTCCCAACTGTGTTCCTAGTTTGCAATGACCAAAGGTCATAGCATAGCAAACACATTCATTACTGTCTAATGGGCACTGAGATATGGAGAAGACATCTCCCATTTCACCTTGACATCATTTGTTCTAGAAGAAGTGTTCACTGTTCAACCCTAGTATAATGAGAGAGTTCAGTTCAGGGTAGCAAAGGCTACTGTTCATTATCTATCTATCTATTTATCTTTGAATGTGGGGCACCCTGGTGACTTTGTCCACCACTGTGTTGAACTGTTTGATAATGTTATATCAACATGTAATCAAGCAACATCTGACCAGGGCATCTCTCTTGCATTAAAATGCTTATATCAAACAATGTCATTGAGGTGAATGAGTTTTTAATGTCCTCCAGCTGCCTTTTAGTATTGACACAATGGAAACAAAGCAGAAACACATTTAAAGAGGACCTAAACAGTAGAAGCTGTTATCAAAAAGTAAATTGGGGACAAAAAAAATGTCACCAGAATTACTTGTTAGGCTCTCTACAGTTTTAGGTGCCAATACATGAATTGCAATTTACAGAAAAGTGACATATTCAACAACCAGTTTAATGAAAAATTATGTTACTTGCAGTAAACCATAACAAATGCATCTCTGATTTACACTCAATGTCAGTGATTTCTCCAACCTTTAACTGGAATAGTGGTAGATGCGTCAAAATGTATGTATAGTTACTAATTAATTATACATGTTTTAATATTTTCAATAAATGATATGCCTCACAAATAGTAGAACACTGAATTTTCAGAGTTTACTAATGAATTATCTGGATAGAATAAACCAGCCAATCTAAATGAGAAACGTAAAAGAATACTGTTATGAAGATCATCATAAAAAGATATGAAATCAGACAATCCAATCATTTAAAACTAGAACATAATTGTTAAAAAGTAAAATCAGAACAGATTAATTTAAAATATTATAAATAAATAATATTTGAATTAAATAACTAAGACCGCTATTGCAATACATTCATTTCTCAAATTAAATCTTAAATGTGGCATTTGGGTAACAGCAAAAGAAACATAATTGTTAAGAGTTATTTTTAAGATAAATATTTTAGATTCATTTTGGCTTACCAAAGCAACAGCTTAGCGCAACCAATAGAAAGACAACTGCTGTTTTCATGATGACAGTGGGTTTGTGAGTTCTTGAGGAATACTTAGAGATTGCCACAAGATCTGATGAACCAGTGCTAAATTACGTGGTATTTATATTATACGAAGATGGTTATATCATCAGGTGACATTTCACATGACATTTTGTCAGTACTTATGGAAGGTTTCCAAGCCACAGCACACATTAACCTTAAATTAATAATCCTTCACCAAATGTTATGGAATCAATATTCATTTTGGCTTACCAAAGCAACAGCTTAAAACAACCAATAAAATATCAATAGCTGTTTCATGATGAAAGTGGTTTTGTGTGTTCTTAATGAATCCTAGAGGATGCCAAATTTTGGATTCATGTTGGTTTACCAAAGCAACAGCTTAGAACAACTAATAGAATGACAACTGCTGTTTTCATGGTGACAGTGGGTTTTGGGGTTTTTGAGGAATATGTAGGGATTGCCACTAGATCTGATTAACCAATATTAATATAGATGGTATTTACATGGCACTTGTTATTATTATTATGATAAGAAGTAGTTATTTAATCAGGTGACATTCCACATACCATTTTGTCAGCACATATGAAAAGTTTCCAAGCCACGCCATGCCAGATTATCCTTAAATTACAATTTACCAAATGTTATGGAATAAATTGTGCTTGTAGATCTGCAAATAACAAGCAATATAAATACATTATTTGTGATATTTACTATTCTACTTATTACATATGATCACGTATTGTAGTGCTTTTCTAAACTAATGTGAACAACTAAAACCACTTACAAATTTTGGTAATTTGAGCCTCCCTGTGCCATTCAAAGCTTTAGTGAAAAGATTAGCTCTTTTAAATGACTTCTTAAGTTAACCCCCCAGTTTATTATCTGTTGTCTGTGTGATGTTATAGTGATTTCCCTGTCCCAAAGATGCATCAGAAAGCAAAAGAAAAATATGTGTCCTCAAATCTTGTTTTGGAGACAACGCTAACATTTTAGAATCTATCATGAATCTGTTGAGCTGACAATTTTCACTAGGACAAATAGGGATGGTATAAGAGAGTAATTTCATATAATACATCAATACTACCTTTTTCTGAACTGTTTTAGTTCCAATAGTTTTTTTATTGAGTTTCCACATAACAGATCAACAGTGAAATACAATTACAAAAAGTATCCAGTATAGCTTACAGATAGGCTTAACAAAGAAAATCCCATATATGACCCCATATATGTTGTTCATGTCATTCACCATTTTCTTATCATACTGGGTGTTTGGTACATGGTGTTATCCTACAACCCTCAGTCGCCCCATATGGGAACATTCTGCGACAGGGAGGAGTGCAATTTCTGCTTACTATTTACTGTTAGCACATCCTTGTTGGTAATAGGACAGATTTTGCCATGAACTACAAGATACTGGGGTATTGATAAACATAAATGAACTATGCGATTAGTCAATAGTCATCAGGAAGATAAAGAGAAGAATAAAGAGCAGAAAAGGAGGGATGGGGGAGGGAGGGGAAGGGGCTGCTAGTAATGTGATAAGTTGTGCCGGTACATTATAGGTGGGAGCCAAGAGGTTGTTTTTACCTCTATGGCATAGTGATGCTTTGCTAGTGCGTCAAGAGTTGATTCCTAGGGTATGCTTATGCTGCTATATTATTAAAGAGCAGTTAGGGTGTCTGAGCCAAAAGTTGGGCATGGAATTTTTTCAGTTGAAGGTAAGCTTTAGCAAACATGAGTTCATAGTATGCTTGGTCGTTGAGAATGTTAATAGCTGTTGAGAGAGTAGGTGGGGATGTTTGTTTCCAATTGCGGGCCAAAGATAATCGAGCTGCGATGACGATGTGGGTGAACAGGCAGTGCAATTCTCTTGGGTAGAGTTCCATGCCTATGCCTAAAAGTGCTAGTTTCGGATCAGGATTGAAAGGGATACCTGTGATAGACATCATGAGTTGGAATATATCCTTCCAGAACTTAGTTTTCATAGTACCACCATGTATGGACTAGTGTAATTTTTGGTTGAAGGCTCTCCAGCATAGGGAGAATTGATCTGGGAATATGTTCGCCAGTTTGTCCGGTGTCAGGTACCAGTGGTGTAGTAATTTCTGTACAGATTCCCAATGGGTGATACATCTGGAATACTGTATTGGCAGGGAATTTGCCAAGTACCACTGCTTTGGGGAAGCATTGAATTGTAAGGTTAGTTCCAATGAGGTCATAGTTGTGTTTTTTTCCCCCGGGAGGTAGTTTAGTGAGGAGTTTATATATGGGTGAAATTCCTTTCCATAATAATTTGGAGGAGTCAAAAATGCCCAGGATATCATATACTAATGTGTCCCTGTGGAAACATAGACCTTGAAGGGTGTGTCGTATTTGGAGACATTTGTAGAACGTGGTTTTAAGAAGGGCAAAGGAGACTGCCAGGTCTTGAAAAGAATGTAGGTGTTCATTTTGATACAGACAGCTGAGCGACGTGACGCCTGCCTCCTTCCATGTCCGCAGAGAGATGTTCGGTATAATAAATTCCAAGGATCTTAGTGGTATTCTGGAGAGAGATTTAGTAGATAGTTGGTTATGGGGTTTTGTTAATGAGGTCCAAACTCTGTAGGCAGCGGTGACTGTGTCCAGGTAATGTTTCTTTGGTAGTGGGATGAGCGTTATTGCTCCTAGAAAGAATTTAGGATTGTTTTCTATAGCTGTAGCCTCGATCTGCGTCCAGGCAAGATGTTGTTTAGGAGTCCACCATTCTCTTAATTGTGATAGGATAGTAGCTTTATAATATGCTGTGATATTGGGGGGTCCTAATCTAGCAAATTTTGTTAGTCAGAGAAGGACCAAGGCTTTTATTCGGGGGTGCCTATTGCACCAGATAAGGGAGTTAATGATGACCTGTATTTTCTGAAGATGTGCCAAGAGAATTGGAATTGGTAGGGTTCTGAACATATATAGGACACGTGGTAACATTAACATTTTCATCAGGGCGATACGTCCAGCCCAAGAAGTGGGGATTGTTGACAAGTCTTTAGACATCTGAAACAATTTGTTGATGAGGGCATTGTAGTTAGACCAGAAGATTCTGGAGCCTGGGGAAGTAAGTTGAACTCCTAAATATTGCAATGATGAGAGTGGAGCCCATAAGAAAGGGACAACACACGAAGTCTGATTTTTAAGAGAGGTGTCTAAACCAATAGGTAGCATTTGACATTTAGAATGGTTGCGTTTATATAGAGAGATGGTACCAAAATGTTCTAAGAGGTTGTATAGAGGAGGGAGAGAGTGAAGCGGATCGGTTATAGTTAGGAAAATGTCATCCGCATACAGGCCTATTATAACCCAAAAAGTTAATAGTTTCAGCACAGCCATAAAAAAACATTGTCTGACTATTATTGATTTGCTTTCTTCCATAATCATACGCTTTCAAGAGACCAAACCTTCTTTAAATAGTAACATATGTTTACAGAGCTTAAAAGAGAAGTATGGTCAAATTTTTTACTTTTTATATATATTTTTACTTTTGAAAGAGAGATAGTTAGAGAGAAAGAATACATTTTCATGGATGTAGATGTGAGAGGAGGCCACGTGTCTTAGGAAGTGATATGTCAGCCACCTAGGTGGTGGGGATCCTAGCTTAAATTGGGTTAGGGGTCTAGGGAAGGTGGGCTGGATTTTTTTTAAGTAAAGTTGTGCTTTAAACAGTATAATCAACATATAATTTTATTTTATCAACAAAACATCTATGTTTTCATGACATTGAACCAAAAGGGTGGCCCCAAGGAGAGGGGGATTTTTAGGTGGGAGCTCAAACCACAGTATATATAAAAATACAATCGTTTATTGGTATGCAGTAAAAAACACATACAATTGTACATGTAGCATGTATAAATATACATATACAATAAAACAAATGAGGCAATACAAGTTACGAATCCCACACAGTGGGTGAAATGGGTATAGCCCACCCGTGATTTAGACCGTATATCCCGACATGTTTCGATATCACAAAAAATGTGTTATATCTTCCTCAGGGGAATATTCAATTGCCAAACTTATCAATTCTATAAAATAGAATGTACATATATCAGTCATTACAAAACAGTTGCGCTCATTAAAGTGAAAAAAAATATTCAATAGTAAATAGTGATATCCAGAAAGTATCAATAAATCATATATGTGATGTCCAAAAAGTCTCTTAATAGTAGAAAATGTGAAGAAATAAGTAAAAAGTAAAAAGCCAGTGTTCCTCCTCCAGTGTGAACTGAATCAGCAATTGTTCATCAAACAGAATCCACCCGGAAGTGTGCAGACCAACACCGATAGTATACACGCGTGTATTAACACACAAAGGTACTCTTACCAGAGTGAGTGGATCTGTTATCACTAACAGATCAAGAAACGCAAGCAGAAGTAACCCTCTGCGGGGTATGAATCAGATGTTGTTGCTCTCCTTTTTCCTCTTTTTTGTCCTCGCTCCAGAGACAACACCACTATGATTCTACAATGAAGTGGGATCTGAATGTCAATATGGAGGTTGAGATGAGCTGATTTGAGCAATTC
>BLSH010380177.1:202940-214128 GCA_018402905.1 Glandirana rugosa
CTTTCTATATATATATATATGTATATATATAAAATGAGGGAAAACAATAAATGAGACGAAAAGGGGAAGGAAAAAACCAACACCAATATAGGTATGATAAACAAAGGGGTAATAAGGGAATCCTAGGGGAGGAGGATGAGTATAAGCCAGGAACACCTCTCAATGCAGGTAAACGTCCAAAATCGAGGCTCTGACTAAGTCTCAGATGGTGGATGGGAATGAAACTCTGTAACCTCCTTCAGTAAGGACCGCAAAATGTTGGATACCTAGGCCCACTCGGCGACGGGGGGAGGGGGGGGAAAAAAGAGGGGGAAAAAAAGGGGGGGGAGGGGGGCAGCGGCTCACCCGGATCCATAGGTTGTAAAACGCCAGGAATGACTTCCTCCAATGTCTCAAAGTAAGGGTAGGTGGTAGACTCTGAATCAGTCTCGGAGCTAAAACCTGCAAATGGACGTAACTCTCCACAAGGACCGAATATGAGTAGGAGGAGGGGATCCTAAGGGAATAATGGGGAAACAAATAGTATGGATATAACCACAACCAAAAAAGGAAGGGGAAAAGCAGAGTAAATAACAAAAGGGAGTAAAATATATATATGTATATATATATATATCTTTCTTACACCCAGGTTCATCAAGTTTGTATGAGGTAGAAGCTTGGAGTCCTCAGGGTAAAGGTATTATTGGCCCATGGAATAAATCTCTACAGAGGGTTCCCCACAGAAGGTTAACCAAAGGCAACCCTGTGCCAAAAAGGACAATAGTTTCAAAAAGGATAAACATGAGTAAAAAAACAAAAAATAGGAATATCTAGGATAGGGGGCAACGCCACCAGAGTACTGACATGATTCTCAATGACAGGACCATACAAAGCAGCCTCTTTATGTGGGCAAGACGGTTCAAAAACTTTCCCAACGGGCCCTAAGCCACATCTCTAATATGAAACAATCAGACCGGGATACCCCCTTGGGTAGACATGTTGGTGTAGTCCATCGGGGTGTCTGCCCAAGGGTCAGATTTCTGGTCTTACACAGGGTCCAATACGAACCCGCGTGGGGGTGACTTTGATAAGGTCCTCCTCCAGCGGGAGCTCCGATGGATCCTTAGTTTAAATGCCACCATGCTACCAGGCCTGAATGGTGCCATGAATTTTAAACCCTTCTTACCTGAAGTCACCTCTGGGGGGTTTGATAAGGATCTAATATGATTCAAGGTTTCATCACATCAGTCCTTATTATATGTATATACCCATTTATGTCTGTCATGAATTATGTATTGATTTTGGAAACAGATTTTGTGGGTCACTATTGCTTCTATCCCTTATGTTTTTAGCCTTTTGCATCCCAATGCTTTTATGTGGTTTCACTATATGCATTGAGTGCACTGGACGGGTTCTTGACATTTTAATCCACAATTGGCACCCTGGATCCATTTATTTTATTTTACTTCTATACCCATTATATGGTGCGTTTTTTCACTTTTCATTTTTATTTTTCCTGTTCTGGAGTGGCCCCATGGGTTTGCTGTCTGCTCATTGTCCCCCTTACAGGGGGATCGATGATATGGATAGTCACCACCAGGGGGCCCCATAGACGCTCTCTCCCCCGGCGCACATAGGCCCCTCAGCTGGCACACAGCTAGTGGGGCCGGATTAGCCAATTAGGATGCCTATGGCAGTTCCTCCACCCGTCCATCAGCCTTGGCTCTATGTGCGAGCGCCGGCGGGGGGGTGACGTCGGCCGGAGCTGCGCAATGAGCGTTCCTACGTTCGTGCGCGCGCAGCTCCGCCCGACGCCGCTCGCCCGGGGGACCAGAAATACGGAGGCCGGTCCTTTGGTTTACCTGAGGACACCACCCACTCAATTAGGATGGGGTACTTATACCCCCCAGATTGTTTAGTCCGCCCAGTTCCGGGTCTGACACGGCTTCATATGCCTGTTGAGGCTGGTTTGTATGGTCATGTCATTGAGAATCAGGTCAGTACTCTGGTGGCGTTGCCCTCCTATCCTAGATATTCCTATTTTTTGTTCTTTTACTCATGTTTATCCTTTTTGAAACTATTGTCCTTTTTGGCGCAAGGCTGCCTTTGGTTAACCTTCTGTGGGGAACCCTCTGTAGAGATTTATTCTATGGGCCAATAATACCTTTACCCTGAGGACTCCAAGCTTCTACCTCATACAAACTTGGCGGAGCTGGGCGTAAGAAAGATATACGTATATATTTTACTCCCTTTTGTTATTTACTCTGCTTTTCCCCTTCCTTTTTTGGTTGTGGCTATATCCATACTATTTGTTTCCCCATTATTCCCTTAGGAGCCCCTCCTCCTACTCATATTCGGTCCTTGTGGAGAGTTACGTCCATTTACAGGTTTTAGCTCTGAGACTGATTCAGAGTCTACCACCTACCCTTACTTTGAGACATTGGAGGAAGTCATTCCTGGCGTTTTACAACCTATGGATTCGGGTGAGCCGCTGCCCCCCCCCCTTTTTCTCCCTCTCCTTTTTTTTTTTTGGATTGCTATTTCATGGATCAGTTTTTTGGGCATGTATGCATTTGTGTATTTAGTTGTGTCTGTCTCTTTTCATCATATGTACTATTGTATTACTAATTTAATGTACTTACTCTGTTGATAATGACTGATATATGTACATTCTATTTTATAGAATTGATAAGTTTGGCAATTGAATATTCCCCTGAGGAAGATATAACACATTTTTTGTGATATCGAAACATGTCGGGAAATATACGGTCTAAATCACCGGTGGGCTATACCCATTTCACCCACTGTGTGGGATTCGTAACTTGTATTGCCTCATTCGTTTTATTGTATATGTATATTTATACGTGCCACATTTACAATTGTATGTGTTTTTTACTGCATACCAATAAACGATTATATTTATATATATATATATATATATATACTGTGGTTTGAGCTCCCATCTAAAAATCCCCCTCCCCTTGGGGCCTCCCTTTTGGTTCATTAGACTTTGGGATATGGTGGTGTGCTCACCGTTGTAGGGGCACACACCAGGGTTTATTCAGTAATGTTTTCATGACATTGGTTGATTTGTGCCAGCTCCTAATGGTTTCAGATGAAATTTGAAATGCACATTAATCATTACTTTTAAATGCATCTAAAATTACATCTGACATTAAGAAAAGTATTATCAGCGTCTTTAAAACTTGATTCAATACATAAAGTACATATAATACATAAGGTGTCATTTACCTTTGTGATTACTATAATATATATAGTTCATGTCTACAATGTGCATAAACTTGATATCCCTTGCCTGGAGGCAATACTGGCTGGTATCACTATGGCTGATGGGTTGTAAGTAGGTGAGCAGCTCAGCTGTGCTAGCCCTAATGCTCCTCAAGGCAAAGCTTGAAAAATTGATCACTTGCTCAAAACATCAACCTAGTGCTAATTTCATCCATCTTTTCCAGTTAACAGTTCCATCAAAGAAAGTAGTGAAATAAATGTGTTTTTTTTAACTTACCTAACCTTCTTTGGCATCCATAGTAACTTTTATGTAGGGTTATTATTATTTAACAAAGTAATACAATAAATAGGAACAGTTTGAGAGGAACTTTGAGAGGCAGTAGCACGACAATGAAAAAAATTATATAATATAAAATTATATTTTATTACAATTCATTAAAATTTACAAATATAGAAAAAATAAAAAGGTGCAATGTGTAGATAGCAATGCCACATGGAATAGAGTACTTGGTCACAGAGAACTCCAACCTTTCATCTTGTTCATAAAGTCCTCATCAGGGATTTAGTTCAAATGGACAGTACAATCAAAAACACTAAAGAGTGAATAATAATTGAATAATAAGTAAAAAAATATATTAAAAATAATATGTAAAAAGTCTCATGATTGAACTATAGGGTGGCACTACCAAAATATTGGGGTATCGAGAGTGCCCCCTAATGACAAAAAAGGAGCTATATTTGAAAGTATAAATCCCATACCTACTTCTATGTGTGAGACCAGAATGTATACAGTACGCAGGCATCCGGCTGAGTAAATATCCGACATGAGAAGGTGTTATATAGCGTCACTTAAGAAGAGGATATACGGGCCAAAGGTAACACTATATAGATATAGTGATGTACATGCCCAAATCAGAACATCCAAATGAAGTCAAAAGGCAAAGAGGCTTTGAAATGGACCCGCAAAGTCAATCAATAAAAAAAATACAGTATCTCACAAAAGTGAGTACACCCCTCACATTTTTGTAAATATTTTTTTATATTTTTTCATGTGACAACATTGAAGAAATGTCACTTTGCTACAATGTAAAGTAGTGAGTGTACAGCTTGTATAAAAGTGCATATTTGCTGTCCCCCCAAAATAACTCAACACACAGCCATTAACATCTAAACCACATGTAACAAAAGTGAGTACACCCCTAAGTGACAATGTCCAAATTGGGCCCAAAGTGTCAATATTTTGTGTGGCCACCATTATTTTCCAGCACTGCCTTAACCCTCTTGGTCATGGAGTTCGCCAGAGCTTCACAGGTTATCACTGGAGTCCTCTTCCACTCCTCCATGACAACATCACAAAGCTAGTGGATGTTAGAGACCTTGCGCTCCTCCACCTTCCATTTGAGAATGCCCCACAGATGCTCAATAGAGTTTAGGTCTGGAGACATGCTTGGCCAGTCCATCACCTTTACACTCAGCTTCTTTAGCAAGGCAGTGGTCATCTTGGAGGTGTGTTTGGGGTCGTTATCATGTTGGAATACTACCCTGTGGCCCAGTCTCTGAAGGGAGAGGTTCATGCTCTGCTTCAGTATGTCACAGTACATGTTGGCATTCATGGTTCCCCCAATGAACTGTAGCTCCCCAGTGCCAGCAGCACTCATGCAGCCCCAGACCATGACACTCACAACACCATGCTTGACTGTAGGCAAGACATATTTATCTTTGTACTCCTCACCTGGTGTCCACCACATATGCTTGACACCATCTGAACCAAATACGTTTATCTTGGTCTCATCAGACCACAGGACATGGTTCTAGTAATCCATGTCCTTAGTCTTCTTGTCTTCAGCAAACTGTTTGTGGGCTTTCTTGTGCATCATCTTTAGAAAATGCTTCCTTCTGGGATTACAGCCATGCAGACCAATTTGGTTCAGTGTGCGGCGTATGGTCTGAGCACTGACCAGTTGATCCCCCACCCCTTCAACCTCTGCAGTCCAGCTGGCAGCACTTATGCATCTGTTTCCCAAAGACAACCTCTGAACATGAGGCTAAGCATGTGCACTCAACTTCTTTGGTCAACCATGGCGAGGCCTGTTCTGAGTGAAACCTGTCCTGTTAAACTGCTGTATGGTCTTGACCACCATGCTGCAGCTCAGTTTCAGGGTCTTGGCAATGTTCTTATAGCCTAGGCCATCTTTATGTAGAGCAGCAATTCTTTTTTTCAGATCCTTAGAGAGTTTTTTGCCATGAGGTGCCATGTTGAACTTCCAGTGACCAGTATGAGAGAGTGAAAGCGATAACATCAAATTTAATATGCCTGCTCCCCATTTTCACTTATGCACTCACTTTTGTTGACAGCAGTTTAGACATTAATGGTTGCGCGTTAAATTATTTTGAGCGGACAGCAAATTTGCACTGTTATACAAGCTGTACACTCTCTATTTACGTTATAGCAATGTGTAATTTCTTCAGTTTTGTCACATGAAAAGATATAATAAAATATTTACAAAAATCTGAGGGTTGTACTCACTTTTGTGAGATACTATATATATATATATATATATATATATATATATATATGTATAGCCTATAAATATAGGACCTAATAGAGTAGAGTGTAAGTGAAGGGGGAAAGACAAGGGGAGTGAGGGCAGAGCAGAGCGCAAACAAAGCCCCAAGCCCTCTAGAAAGTCAAATAATAGGTAACAGGTACAGGATACATCTCACAGAACTCTTACCTTGAAACCTATAATTGAGAATGCCAAAATGGTTGCACCGGCCACATTGACCGAGGAAATCCAGTCCTTTGTCAGCCTGGGGGTGACTGGTAGTGACAGCTGATGTCACACTTCCTCCGGGGGTGTTTTTTTACACCGGCGTTGTGTGGTGGAGGAAGGATGCAGCATGCAAAAATGAATTAGACCACACAAAAGTAAACATATGCAGGCAAAATAGCAACTGGCATTCAAGAAATGCAAAAAATATATGTATGCAAAAAAAAACTAAAACTCAGTGCAAAAAATTCCATATGGTGCAAAAAATTCCTGACTGGCTATGTGCAAAATAGCAAATATAAACATTTCCAAATTGCGGTGCAAATAGTCCAAAAGATGCAATGGTGCAAAAAAAATTAAAGTGCAAAAATGTGTATATATAGTCCAAAGTGCATATATTTTGTTAATGTAGGTTCAATAGATCCAATAGCTGTAATCCAATATGGAAATCTGCTGGATATCCAGTATCCCAGACCAGTAGATGATGGTATTCCAAACTCCTTTACCAAACACCCAGTGTCACACCCTACTCACCAGAACCAATTAATCTCCATTCATCTCGTATGACACCCATAATGTGGTGGCGCCCCATCTTGCTGGAACTATGATGTCGGTGATAGGGAATTGCTGGCCATCAAGTCGGCTTTGGAGGAATGGTGGTACTTCCTGGAAGGAGCAGCTCACCCTGTATTGGTTTTTACTGACCATAAAAAACCATAAAAAAAAACCATATGCTGTGAAGATACGAGATGTGCAGCACCTGAAACTACGGATACTGGAAGCCTGTGCTAGCATTTCTCCTGCGGTGTTGCTATCAGTGTGTGAAGAGTGGGAGAAGAGGGTTGCATTGACAATCCAACACAATGGGCAGCACATTGAACACATTTTATAAGTGGTCAGAAACTTGTAAATAACTCATGAAAGAATAAAGTTACGTTAAAACAAAAGTTGGATTCAAAATGGCCGACTTCAAAATGGCCGCCATGGTCACCACCCATCTTGAAAAGTTTCCCCCCTCACATATACTAATGTGCCACAAACAGGAAGTTAATATCACCAACCATTCCCATTTTATTAAGGTGTATCCATATAAATGGCCCACCCTGTATATTAAAAATACAAAGCAGGGGATGCGGTGGATGCAGTCCACCTGCGTTCCAAAGTGAGTGGAAATGGACTGCATCCACGGCATCCCCATTGTTTGCGCTCTGCTCGCCTTCACTCCCCTAGTCTTTCCCCCTTTACTTACACTCAATTAGGTCCTATATTTATAGGCAATATATATATATATTTTTTGATTGACTTCGCAGGTCCGTTTCAAAGCCTCTTTGCCTCTTGACTTCATTTAGATGTCCTTATTTGAGTACGTACATCACTATGTCTATATAACGTTACCTTTGACCTGTATATCCTCTTCTTATGTGATGATATATAACACCTTCTCATGTCAGATATTTATTCAGCCAGATTACTGAGGGCGTACTGTATACATTTTGGTCTCACACATAGAAATAAGTATAGGATTTATACTTTCAATCATAGCCCCGTTTTTTTTTTTGTCATTAGGGGATCAGGGGGCACTCTTAATACCCCAATATTTTGGTGGTGCCACCCTATAGTTCAATCAAGAGACTTTTTCATATTATTATTTTTCACATATTTTTTACTTCTAGACCCTTTTTCCTTCCTTTGAGTGGCTCCCTTTCTTGGATACTTTCCTGGGGGGACTGGGAGGTTCTGTTTGTACAGATTGGTCACATGTGATGTAAGTTTGCTGCATATACTTAAGATGACGTAACATTATTTATTTACTTACCTTGGTATTAATTGTATTTCTCATTATTCAATTATTAATTACTCTTTAGTGTTTCTGATTGTACTGTCCATTTCATCTAAATCCCTGATGAAGACTCTATGAACAAGTTGAAATGTTGGAGTTCTCTGTGACCAAGTACTCTATTCCATGCAACATTGCTATCTACACATTGTACCTTTTTATCTTTTCTACGTTTGTAAATTTTAATGAATTGTAATAAAATCTAATTTTATACTATATAATTTTTTTCATTGTCGTGCTACTGCCTCTCAAAGTCCTGCTCAAACGGTTCCTATTTATTGTATATATCTAATTGGGATGTGGAATGCAGCTAACATATTTGGAAACCTTCAGGGTTCACTTATCTCCTTGTATTTAACAAATTAACACAACTAGAAAAATCTCGTCTACAAAACATTTATTTACAAGTTGAGTGAAAGCAATACCAACTAATAGCCTGGGATTAGAATTATGGGAATCTATGTGAATAATATGCCCCCCTCTGATGACCAAAAATCTTGATGAGAAAAGACAATGAGAGCATTGTTCATACAACTCTAACAATAAAAATTTTTATAATACTTGTGGATGGACAGATGTGATCACACGTAACATATCATGGTGAACATGAGGTGGTGGCCTAAAATAGTGTATGCAAAATTCATGTTTGTAATGTTCGCTAGAGGTTAGGTGGTGCAATGTTAAAAGAAATATATGAGTTTTTTTTTTTTTTCGCAGAATTATACTTATCTAGGTGTATGCAGCATTGGTCAGATGCTGCATCTGTCCCCCGCTGGCTCTAAGACTGAGAACTGAGCGATCAAACACCGCCGATCCTTCAGTTCTCACAGCTCCCCGAGCAGAGAGCTGGTGACTTGTCCGTCCCCCCCCCCGCGCTCACTGAAGCGCAGTGCTAGGGAGGGGGTGGTAGCGGACGGCTCAGGATATCAGTGGCTCGCTGAGAGGCTGAGCCATGTGCCGGTCTAGGCATGTCGGCAGATTCTGACTTCATTGTCATGATCTTACCCGAGCCTGGACCAGCTCTGTGACATCAGCCGACAATGGGCTTTAGCCTGCCGTCTGCTGAAAATGGGTCACAGGAGTGCAGAACGAACTGCACTTGTGTGATCCACAGGAGAAGTACAGCCAAACAAGCTTTGGCTGTACTTCTCCTTTAAAGTGTACCTAACCCAAAAACAAAAATGAATTAAAGTATTACATATAATATACAATCTTGCAAATAACACTTTCTGCCCCTTTTAGGATACACTCATTCCTCTCCTTTATTTATGGAGGAAGCCACGGGTGCCACAAATGTCACAGCCATTGTTAGACTTCAAACATGTCTGCCTTTATTGAGCTCCATTATATGGTATTAGCAGCTTACACAAGAAAGATAACTTTATCTTGTAATCTTACAAGAAGTAGTGAGGGCACTGCATTTCTAGTAAGTGCAACAGGTATTTTCTTTACTTAAAATGTTGTTAAAAATGTTGTTAGCCTGGGAATGAAAGCTAATGCAGCCAAAACTTCCAATGGTGAGAGTGAATGATAAAGGATTGATGCTGGCGCTTAGATGTATAAATTGTGCAAATAAAAATAAATGACTTAGCATGTAAACGAATATTGTTAGTCCTTAGTGGCAACTGCTGAATGGGTTAACTATAAAATCAATTGTTTAACCACATCAGTAGCGGGCATGAAAACCCCTTCCTGTCCAGGCCATTTTTCAGCTTTCTGCGCTATCACACTTTGAATGACAATTACTCAGTCGTGCAACACTGTACCCATATGAAATTTGCGTCCTTTTTTTCACACAAATAGAGCTTTCTTTTGGTGGTATTTAATCATTAGGGGTTTGTTTATTTTTTGTGCTATAAATAAAAAAAGATTGAAAATTTTGTGAAAAAATACCTTTTTTTTGTTTCTGTCATAAAATTTTGCAAATTAGTAATTTTTCTTTGTAAATTTTGGCCAAAATTTATACTGCTACCTATCATTGGTAAAAATAACCAAAATAAGTGTATATTATTTGGTCCTTGTGTAAGTTATAGAGTCTACAAGCTATGGTGCCAATCATTGAAAATTGACCACACCTGATATACTGACAGCCTCATCTGACATATACTGACATCTCATTTCTTGAGACCCTAACAAGCCAGGAAAGTACAAATACCCCCCAAATGACCCCTTTTTGGAAAGTAGACATTCCAAGGTATTTAGTAAGAGGCATGGTGCATTTTTTGAAGCTGTAATTTTTTCCCATAATTCTTTGAAGATTTTTTTTTCTTTTTTTTTAAAAATTGTCATTGTAACAGGTTATTTCTCACACCCATCATATGCATACCACAAATTACACCCCAAAACACATTCTACTACTCCTCCTGAGTATGGTGATATCACATGTCTGAGACTTTTTCACAGCCTGGCCACATACAGAGGCTCAACATGCAGGGAGTGCCGTCAGGTATTCTAGGGACATATATTACACATCTAATGTCATGACGACCTATCACACTTTTGAAGGCCCTGGAGCACCAGGACAATGGTATTGCCCACAAAATGACCCCATTCTGGAAAGCAAACACCCCAACAAATAATCTATGAGGCATAATGAGTCTTTTGAACGGTCCATTTTTTTCCAGTAGTTTTTGGAAAATGTGGGAAAAAAATGAAAACATTTTTTTTTTTACACAAAGTTGTCCATTTATATGATATTTCCAACACATAACATGTACATAGCAAAAATGACACCCCAAAATACATTCTGCTACTCCCCCTGAGTATGGCGATGCCAAATTTGTGAGACTTTTACAGGTGATGTTTACTCATGGGTGTGACAGTCACTTACAGGTGACTGGTGATGGTCACCGATGGGTGACTGGCGGTGGTCACTGATGGGTGACAGGTGACAGGCGGTGGTCACTGATGGGTGACAGGTGTCTGGCAGTGGTCACTGATGGGTGATAGGTGACTGGCAGTGGTCACTGATGGGTGACTGGCGGTGGTCACTGATAGGTGATGGGTGACTGGCGGTGGTCACTGATGGGTGACTGGTGGTGGTCACTGATGGGTGACGGGTGACTGGTGATGGTCACCGATGGGTGACTGGCGGTGGTCACTGATGAGTGACAGGTGACAGGCGGTGGTCACTGATGGGTGACGGGTGTCTGGCAGTGGTCACTGATGGGTGATAGGTGACTGGCAGTGGTCACTGATGGGTGACTGGCGGTGGTCACTGTTGGGTGACGGGTGTCTGGTTGTGGTCACTGATGGGTGACTGGTGGTGGTCACTGATGGGTGACGGGTGACTGGTGGTGGTCACTGATGGGTGACTGGTGGTGGTCCCTGATGGGTGACTGGTGGAGGTCAC
>BLSH010380177.1:279243-291220 GCA_018402905.1 Glandirana rugosa
TATTCCCCCAAGAGATTACCCCTGACACTACATTCACCCAGGGACTACCCCTGACACTACATTCCCCCAGGGACTACCCCTGACACTATATTCCCCCAGGAGAATCAGGGACCCACTTACATCACAGTCCCCATTAGAGAACCCCCTTATATCACAGTCCCTATCAGGGACCCCCTTATAGCACAGTCCTCATCAGAGTCCACCTTATATCACAGTCCCCATCAGAGCCCCCCTTACATCTCAGTCCCCATCAGAGGACCTCCTTATATCACAATCCCCATCAGGGACCTTCTTACATCAAAGTCCCCATCAAAGGACCCCCTTACATCACAGTCCCCATCAGAGGACCCCCTTACATCACAGTCCCCATCAGGGACCCCCTTATATCACCGTCTTCATCAAAGTCCCCCTTATATCACAGTCCCAATCAGTACAGTGTTTCACAGTGTTAAGTTGCCTCTCAGGTAAGGCCTCCTTTAATGGTGACACATTCTTTTTGGATAGATAGAATGACCTTATTTAGAAGACAAGCTTGTTTTTCCAGAGCTTTCTCAAAAAAAATAAAATAAATGCTGTATGTATGTATGTATGTATGTATGTATGTATGTATGCATATGTGTAAATATATATACTATTTTGTTTTTTTAAATGCTCAAAATTATTGTGGCTACCCCCCTCCCCCCAGAGTCGCCACTGCTGGCTGGGCGCCGCATCATTTATTCAGTCTGCCCTTTGAACCTTTGAAAGATTTATACCCACTTAAAGCTCATGGATCACCGAGTACATTGTTTCACAGTGTTAAGTCGCCTCTCAGGTAAGACCTCCGTTAATGGTGACACACATTCTTGTTGAATAGATAGACAAGTACTCCCTCCAAAACGGTACTGTGCTGGTCAAAGGGAGCTTTTTCCGATTTCACCAAAGCAGTAAGACCATTAAACCTCTCTCTAACCTGCAGTGCTGTGTGGGAGCTTGGAACTGGCTTCCTAACCAATCAGGAAGCCAGGCGATGGATTCCTCAAGGCATAGCAGGGGTAAAGGAGTTTTTTTCATGCTCTCTCTCTGCTGTCGCAAAGATTAAAAACAACGCATCCCCTAGTCAGGAGGTAGGCGTTAAAAACAAACCTCATAAAGTTTACATTAAGTTAAAAGTTTACAAACTTTACTTTATTACTTTAATTACATACATAAATAGCTTTCTTGCTTGAGTTTAGTTTTCATAGGCATGTAAACAATAACATGTTTGAATATTAGACCAACTAAAATTAAAAAAATTATTATTCTCAACCACCCTAATATCAACAACTATCTGTCAATTCAATGTATACGTTATACATGGGGGGTTAAAAGCACTGCGCTCCCGCCTGCATAGCAGCGTCATAGCGCCGCTATAACAGCAGAAAATCGCCGCTGAAACTAGCAGCAATTTACCACTACCGCCCGCCCGCCCCAGTGTGAAAGTAGCCTGAAAATTGGTACCATTCATGCAAAAGCATTCATACTCTACGTAAAAATGATGATGACCAGGAGTACAAAAATAGATATATTGGTTTCGCCCCATGGCTCATGTTGCCAGTGTGGGGGAGTATATGCATAATAAGAACAGCAGGGTCCAATATATTGGACCAGTACTCCTGCAAGGTGCTGTTTATATATCAGCTTATTTATTGCATAGCTCACTATAGACATCCCCTTTCAGGAGTACTAGTCCAATATATTGGACCATGCTTATACATATATAGTATCTCACAAAAGTGAGTACACCTCCCATATTTTTGTAAATATTTTATTCTATATTTTCATGTGATAACACTGAAGAAATGACACTTTGCTACAATGTAAAGTAGTGAGTGTACAGCTTGTATAACAGTGTAAATTTGATGTCCCCTGAAAATAACTCAACACACAGCCATTGATGTCTAAACCACTGGCAACAAAAGTGAGTAAACCCCTAAGTGAAAATGTTCAAACTGGGCCTAACTAGTGTCCCTGGTGTCATGTGACTTGCTAGTTTTACAAGGTCTCAGGTGTGAATGGGGAGCAGGTGTGTTAAAGTTGGTGTTATCACTCTCACTCTCTCATACTGGTCACTGGAAGTTTAACCTGGCACCTGATGGCAAAGAACTCTCTGAGGATTTGAAAAAAGAATTGTTGCTCTACATAAAGATGGCTTAGGCTATAGGAAGATTGCCAAGACCTTGAAACTGAGCTGCAGTACGGTGGCCAAGACCATACAGCAGTTTAACAGGACAGGTTCCACTCAGAACAGGTCTCACCATGGTTGACCAAAGAAGCTGAGTGTGCATGCTCAGCATCATATTAAGACGCTGTCTTTGGGAAATAGACGTATGAGTGCTGCCAGCATTGCTGCAGAGGTTGAAGGGATGGGAGCTAAGCCTATCAGTGCTCAGACCATACACTGCACACTACATCAAATTGGTCTGCATGGCTGTCATCCCAGAAGGAAGCCTCTTCTAAAGATGATGCACAAGACAGCCTGCAAACAGTTTGCTGAAGACAAGCAGAATAAGGACATGGATTACTGGAACCATGTCCTGTGGTCTGATGAGACCAAGATAAACGTATTTGGTTCAGATGGTGTCAAGCATGTGTGGTGGCAAGCAGGTTAGGAGTACAAAGATAAATGTGTCTTGCCTACAGTCAAGCATGGTGTTGTGAGTGTCATGGTCTGGGGCTGCATGAGTGCTGCCGGTACTGGGGAGCTACAGTTCATTGAGGGAACCATGAATGCCAACATGTACTATGACATACTGAAGCAGAGCATGATCCCCTCCCTTTGGAGACTGGGCTGCAGGGCAGTATTCCAACATGATAACGACCCCAAACACACCTCCATGACGACCACTGCCTTGCTAAAGAAGCTGAGGGTAAAGGTGATGGACCGGCCAAGCATGTCTGCAGACCTAAGCCCTATTGAGCATCTGTGGGGCATCCTCAAAGGGAAGGTGGAGGAGTGCAAGGTCTCTACCATCCACCAGTTCTGTAATGTCATCATGGAGGAGTGGAAGAGGACTCCAGTGGCAACCTGTGAAGCTCTGGTGAACTCCATGCCCAAGAGGGTTAAGGCAGTGCTGGAAAATAATGGTGGCCAAACAAAATATTGACCCTTTGGGCCCAATTTAGACATCTCCACTTAGGGGTGTACTGACGTTTGTTGCCAGTGGTTTACACATTAACGGCTGTGTGTTGAGTTATTTTGAGGGGACAGCAAATTTACACTGTTATACAAGCTGTACACTCACTACTTTACATTGTAGCAAAGTGTAATTTCTTCAGTGTTGTCACATGAAAAGATAGAAGAAAATATTTAGAAAAATGTGAGGGGTGTACTCACTTTTGTGAGATACTGTATCTACTCCCCACACAGGCAACATGAGCCAGTGTGTGAAACCAAAACCACTATATCTATTTTTCTACTTGTGGTCATAATAACATGTACATTAGAGGTAGGCATGGTTTTTTATGAGTATGAATCTGCTGTTGCATGAATGGAACCAATTTTTGATGTTTGAGATCGTTTTCTGTTTTGATAGTAATAAACATATGAAATCTTTTAATGTATACATTGAAATGACCGATATTTTTAAATTTATATTGGGATGGTTGAGCATAATCAGTTTTTTTCTTTGAGTTGGTGTACTATGTGTTTCTTACTGATAGCTCCCATCACATCTCCTCCCCCCTCTTTCTACTTTGAGAAAAGCACATAGGGAATTTGTGCAATGTGTATGAGGCTATAACTTGAGAGTCATTAAATTGTCAGTGTCTATGTTAGTTTGCAATTCTTTTTTTTTTTTAAAGTCATGCATGTCCCCTTAAACATCAAATTAAGACCGTTGTACTAAATATAGAAGATAAATACTTAAATATGTGAAATAGGTAAATATTTCCAATCCATTTCAGCAACTTTGGACTACAGTATAAAATTATTTGGGAAAATTACTTAAAAACATTTTCAAAGAACACTAAGAGCAGTGGGGCACCATAAAATCTACATGAATAGGTAAAGGAAGTAGGAACTGTGTTCCTTTAAAAATTGTGGACTTAGAGTGTGAAGTTCTGCATGATTAGCGAGTGTGTGTGTGAATTATTTATTAATTAACCTGATATGTGGTGTATAGTAAAGAAAATAACACAAAATAATAATAAAACTATTGAAGTATTACCCAAAAAATTTGCTCAATAACAAACTACCGGTATGTATTCTTAAGGTTTATATTTACATGTATATTAAAGGAGATGTACACCCTCACATACCCAATGAAGTGAACAGCCTCAGATGATACACAGAGATGAAACAAATCTCCCTACATAAGTATTACATGCACATCTGGTCTCTCTCTGCATCTTTACATACTGTTTTATGATTATTTCCATACAGTGTGTGACAGCTGATTGGAGGAAAGGCACACATCTCCCTCCACATAGGCAGTCAGAGACTTGATGTACTGTGAATAGACCAGCTCTCTGCTAATCTATTTATTGTACACACCCTGACACAAATTTCAGGCTGTTTTTTAACAGTTGTTAGAGAACTGGTCAAAAGTTAATGCTGCTAACAGAAAAATGGAGCAGGAGAAAGCCAACGGGTCTTTGTGCTTTCAAGAGAGATAAGAAAACACTGCAGATATATTTACCCAGCTCAAATTTCGGAAATTGGGTTTACATCCACTGTAACAATAATGGACTGCACAAAAACTGCTAATAACAGCCTATGTATGCATGGACACATAACATGCTGGGAACATGAGTTTATTGGCTGCATAAAAAAAATGTCTGAAGCAAAAAAGAGGAACTGTAAAAACTGCATGTGGCCTAAAAAGGTTCGCTGAGCTGGCATGGGTCCTGGGACAGAGGAAGATGTTGCCTTCAATCTTCCGAAGGAGAGGGTTCTGCTTGCAGTTGTGGAGGAGCTAACAGGCAATGGAGCATTCTAAATAGGCAGTTGTCTGTCTGCCTATCAGATGAATGGTCCGGGTAAGCCTCCTCATGTCCCGTGACATCATTCTGTTGTCACTTGACAACCTCCTCACTTCTGTAAGCACCCTCTGAAGAAGTTCCTGCACAGTTGGGCCAGGCGGTACAGCAGAAGGTGGCATCTGGGTAGGAGGCGGCAAAAACTGTGGCTCCTGCAGTACAGGCACACTGGGGCTAGCATCAGATGACAGCATGCGGGAACCTTGGCCCTTGACCTCCTCCTGTGGCCATGGGGAGAAGGCAGGAGTCTGGCCAATTCCAGGGGTCAGCTCTGGCTCATTCTCATTGCCCTCCGAAATGAGTACAGGCTAGTGCGGGCTGCCCTCTCTCCCCTCAGGCTGGTCTTGTTAATCTGAAATAGGTGAGATAGGCAATGTTGTTAATAGCATTCATAGAAATGGATTTGTAGAGATTAGACTTGAAAGTAGTAGTAATAATGAATTATGGAAGGTATGAAAGATCGCATGGGGGGATAAGTTGTATTAATGATTAAGAGAGAATCCCAAAAAGGTTTATCTAGCTAAATACGGTTACAAATTATTTAGCAAAATCTACCCATTACTAATGGTGTCAATTACAATTAGATATTATATAGCCATAGTTTGTTTTCTCTTGTCTTTAAACAGATATTTTCTATCACTCCTGCATGCAGATTGCGGAAACACAAACCTCTATAAAATGCTTGTATATAAAAGTCAAAGCAAAATGATATTTGATTTTACACTGTATTAATCGAATAACCTTTCTATAAATGGATAAAATAGAATATAGCAGAAGCAGATAAAGCCTTAAACAAAAATGTGTTTGATTTTTTTTCTTCATTATATATTTATCAAATAATTTAATTTTGCTTCTGTTTTCTAATGTCCACTCTAATTACTGGTGGCCAATTGTAGTGGAGATGGAGTATACTAAGATCAGATGAATTTCCTAATAATAATTTAGAAACATAATAAACAATTCTAGGTTACACATACAACACTTCATTGGCTGCTTTCATGGAGAGGTGATAGAGGTATGAGCGGTGTGTGTATGAATTTGAAAATGGATTGTAATATCTTTTATGTGTTTTACTGTATATGATAATGCCTGTGTGTAATGTGTAGATGATTATGATGTGTCCTATTTCTTTATATTGACAGCTTGTGTACTAACCCTGAGGAGTAATGGGCCACTGTTTTCTGCCAGAAGCTCACACTAGAGGAGGGTCTGCCATACGGCTTTCTGTTGAAGACAGAAGAAAAGAGTCAAGGTGATATTCAAGATAAAGTTAAGTCAACAACGCTATTTATTTTTGCCTGTTATATATTGTAAACATCAAAGCGTCTATTCACAAAAAAAGTGCACTGAGGTAAATTTGCAATGGAACTGTAAAACATAATCTAAAGTTGCTGATGTGTTAAAACAGAGTTAACTAAATTTTTTTTCAAATTTACCCCAATTAACATTTTTGTAAATCTGCTTTTTTAACCACCTCTGGAGCAAGGCTATTTCATTTGATGACTTTTGTATTGTACAAGTTAAAATCAGTATTTTTTGCTAGAAAATTACTTATAACCCCAAACATAATATGAATTTTGCTAGCAAAGACTCTGGAGAATAAAATTGCAGTTGTTACAATATTAAATGTCACGCAGTATTTGTCTTTCAAACTTTTTTTTAAAAATAAAATAACCATAATATAAAAAAAAAACAGTAACGTTAGCCAGAATGTGTTTTATAATGTGAAAGATGATGTTGTGCTGAGTAAATAGATACCCAACAAGTTACAGTTTAAAAAAATTTGCGTACACTCGTGGAATGGCGACTTACTATGGTACTTAAAGTTATCTCCATACACAGAAGAGGTCTTTTATACCTCACATGTGTGATTTGAATAATGTTTTATATTAGCGGGCGTGACTTATGTATGCGTTTTCTTTAGTAAGCGAGCACACAGGGACAGGGGCGCTTACAATTTTTTTTTTTCATATTTATTATTTCATGTTATTTATTTATTTTTACACTGTCTCTTTAAAACAATCAATCACCAAATCCCTCACCCAATCCTCTAATCCCTTATTTGGCAAAAGCCAAAATCTGCGTTTTGTAATACTGTAGATTTTTTTGGTTCTGCGCCATTGGCAGCCGAGTAAACCAGAAGTGACGTCACTTCCTGATCACGAGTCGCAATTCCAGCCACCTGATGGACGTTCCGGCTGGTCGCTCGGGTCTCCCAGGGGGGCAGGAGACCTGGGCGGAGTGATAACAACTATGATAAGCTTCAACCCGGTACAACTACTTCCTCAAAGTGACTTACAAAAACATCGTTTTGCTTGAAGTGGTTTGCTACAGCAATAATTTGAGCTTTAATTAACCACTTGCTTAATGAGCACTTAAACACTCTTCCTGCCCAGGACAATTTGAAGCTTTCAGTGCTGAAGGTATGAGGTGTCATGTGTGTATGAATTTTAAGATGGATCTTTTATCTGTTAGATGATAGTGCCTGTATGTATATAATGTGTACATAGATGAATGATGATGATGGTGTTGGTGTGTTCTGTTTATTTCCAGCTTATGTACTTACCCTGAGGAGCAATGGTCCGCTGCTTCCTGACAGTCTCAGAAGCTGATGCTGGAGGGTCCGGGATATGGCTTTCTGTTAAAGACGGAAGAAAAGACAAGAGTCAAGGTAATGTTCAAGATAAAGTCAACACTTTATTTATTATTTTTGCCTGGTATATGTTGTACAGTGGACCCTATATCTGGCACCACCCCCAATTTAAAAATGTAAAAACACCCCACTGTGCCCCCTGCATACTTCTGCTTCCCTCAATATCTCTTTATCACTACTGTGTACCCCCTCTCTACAACTGCACCTCTGGACCCCTTTACATTACACAGACCCCCCACAGCTCTGGACCCCTTTACATTACACAGCCCCCCGAAGCTCTGAACCCTTTTACATTACACAGCCCCCTACAGCTCTGGACCCCTTTACATTACACAGCCCCTTCAGCTCTGAACCCCTTTACTTTACACAACCCCTGCACCTCTGGACCCCTTTACATTACACAACCCTCTGCACCTCTGGACCCCTTTACATTATACAACCCCCTGCAACTCTGGACCCCTTTACATTACACAGCCCACTGCACCTCTAGACCCCTTTACATTACACAACCCCCCTGCACCTCTGGACCCCTTTACACTTACACAGCCCTCTGCACCTCTGGACCCCTTTACACTACACAGCCAAATGGTATGCAAAACTGAGCTGTACCCAAACAATGCTCATAAACATCTCTGCCACAGCTAACCCCTCTTCCCACAGATCCTGGGGCCATTTACTCCTATTGCGGGTCCCTTTATTACGGGCCCGCAGCGGTGCCCCATTCACAAGTTCTTTCTGCCATCTTTGGGCTTCCCCATGATGGTGAAATGCCAGGGCCAACCTTTGCAATCCTGACAGTTCCCTCACCGGTGTCAGTAGATTTTATTTTTATTTTAATTTTTTTTTTTTTACCATTTAATTTTATTTCTTTTACAATTTTTTACATTTTTTTAGGAGCTCTGTTGGGGGGCTTTGATGAGATATCAGGGGTCTAAACAAACCTCAACTCTCAATTTCCATCTGTGTAGCCTCAGTTGCACAGAACGAATGGGCAGGAATAGCTGTGCACCGAGCCTCCAATTCATTCAGAAACTGAAGTGTAGTAAAAACAGTTTACTATGCTTCAGTTATGAATGAACCAATTGGTATCAATCACTGACTCATTCAGAAAAGGAAGGAGCCAGTAAATGACAAATTTACTGACCCTTTCCCATCTCTCCATCATGACACATCTTCTACAGCAGCTGGCAGGAGAGGGGAGGGGGGAAGACAGCAGATCTGTGGAGAGGACCAGGGAAGCACACAACGACCCTGGGAACAACAGAAGACAAGTAAACTGGATAGAGGAAAATGGAGGAGATTGGGTCCTCTAAATGCAACCCCCGCCATCCCTCCTATTCAGGTGTACAAGGGGGGCACACAGGCCCACTGGAGCATGGGGCCCAGTTGCAATTGCAACCCCTATCGTTACGCCCCTGCATCAAGGTCAATCCAAAACACTGTATATCAATCCACCGCAGTCTTCCATCACTTCATTCACATGCCCAAGTGATATCCTCCACCACATAAGGTGTCTGCTTACCAGAGTGTATTGACCCCCTATTATGGGGGGTCAAGCGTGCATGTAGCTTATAACCTAGCCAAAGTCTTGTATCTCTCCAGGGTCTGATGGATAACCGTCACCTTATGGTCTTCAATAATTTATTCCTCATAGAAAATAAAACTGACCATAGTGTAAAATCCTTGACAAATTTATTGTATTAAAAAGTATTGCACTTACAGCAAAGGAATTAGTATAAGCATAAAAAGATAAAATGTTCGCCAGCCAGCTTCACACATACACCTGCCCTTCCAGGACCACCTAGCAACCAATCACCTGCTGGTTAACTCCAGCAGATCCCGTCCTCTATTCAGTGATGTCCTTCTGTCTCTCTCTCCCCTGCTGTACAGGAGGAGAGAGAGTGTTTTCTTTCTCCTGCTCCATTCTGTCAATCTGGCAGCTGGTTCTGGGTGTGACCCAGGTAGTGGTATGGTCCTCACCCAGCCGGATCACCCCCTCACCCTGTCACAGCTTGCCTCTCCAGGCTCTCCCTGCCCTGTCACTGCGCTTCCTGAGCCCGCCCCACTGTCATCGCTTCACTCACGACCTGACACTCCCCCAGTGTGTGGCACCCGGGGCGGAACATTCCCCAGTTGGTACGCCAGAGTAAAAGAGTAAAATGTGTATTGCTTACCAGTTGGGTGTTTAATGAGCCATCATTGTGCGTTGGCCACGCATGCACGATTTGAGGGTGAGCGTGTCCCAACGGGTCGGACGGACTCGATGTCCACCGGCGACCCGCGATAATCTATGGAGGCAGAACGGGGATGTAAACATGGCAGATCCCCATTCTGTCAGGGGACATGACACAGATCTACAGTTCCCCGTAATCGGGAACAGTTAGATATGTCATGCCTCAGCCAGCCTAGCCCCCACACAGTTAGAACACAGTGAGGGAACACAGTTAACCCCTTGATCGCCCCCTACATTTTAACCCCTTCCCTGTCAATGACATTTATACAGTAATCAGTGGCATTTTAAAGCTCTGATCGCTGTATAAATGTCATTGGTCCCAAAGAAGTGTCAGAAGTGTCTGATCTGTCCATCGCAAAGTCACAGTCCCGATAAAAATCGCAGGTCGCCGCCATTAATAGTAAAAAATAAATAAATAAAAATGCCATAAATCTATTCCCATAGTTTTTAGACACAATAACTTGTGTGCAACCCAATCAATATACGCCTATTGCAATTTTTTTTACCAAAAATATGTAGAAGAATATATATTGGCCTAAATTCATGAATACATTCGTTTTTTTATAGTTTTTTTTGGATAAGTATTATAGCAAAAAGTAAAAAAAAAAAGTTTTACTTTCAAAATTGTGGCTCATTGTTTGTTTATAGAACGAAAAATAAAAACTGCAGAGGTGATCAAATGCCACCAAAAGAAAGCTCTATCTGTGGGGGAAAAAAGGATGTCAATTTTGTTTGGGTACAACATCGCATGACCACGCAATTGTCATTTAAAGCGACGCAGTGCGGTATCACAAAAAGTGCTCTGGTCAGGAAGGGGGCAAATCCTTCCTGGGCTAAAGTTGTTAAAGTCAAAGACGTGGACATAGTCGTAGGACGTAGTCACAAGATAGGATCACAAAATGCCCATGGGGATCTAGATAGGAGGCTTTTACCTGGATCGGCACAAGTGCCTAATCAGTATTGCCACTCCAGCTTTTCCAGTGTAATTCGAAGGTACATAGTAGATAGGAAAATACTTTGATGCAAATTTATTTAAATTATCCCCCAGGCGATGTTTCCTGCACCAGGACTACAACAGCCTTAGAATACTTAAACTCTTTCAGCTCTAACATGCTTTTAAAACATAGCAGTCAAAAGGGTTAGTGACAATGTTCAAAAAAAGGCCTGAAGAAATGTAACACAATATCCATAGGCCTGAGATGCATCCATTTCTCTGGAGAGCTGGACCGTAGTCTCGGTGAATGCAGGGAAACATGGGAAACCCCCAAAGATGGCATGGGAGGTCTTCCCCCACTCTCCAACATTGTAGGCTTCATATTAGAACATTTAGATAATGCAATGAAAAAGTCAAAGACAACAACTGGGCTCAAAATAAAAACCAGACCGTGGGGTCTGGCAACAATGGAAAAAATTAGCAAAGATAGGCTGCATTTAGCCATGGTGAGGATCAAGGAGGTTGCTTGGAGAAGCGCTGGTGTTACAGAGTCGCAAAAGACTTCTTTGATTATGTCTTGCCCGGTGTCCAGATCCGGAATGGAATGGATGAAGGGTGAGGAGTTGATGGAAGAGGTGGGAGATCCTCTTCTAGGATGGGGGCAGGCCCAGATTCTTGAAGAAGGCTTCTCCTTCATGGAGGTTTCAAAGAACGTGCTGAATAGTGTTGAGCGAACCTGGACTGTAACGTTCGGGTCCGTACCGAACTTTCGGGTGTCCGTGGCACGGACCCGGACCCGGACATTTCAAAAATCGTTCGGGTTCGGTCCGGGGTTCTGCTATTTTACTCCACGTGTTGAGAAGCTGCAGGGCAGCCAATCAACAAGCGTTTCACTGGTTTGCCCTTAGAAGCCATCACAGCCATGCCTACTAATGGCATGGCTGTGATTGGCCAGTGCATCATGTGACCCAGCCTCTTTATAAGCTGGAGTCACAGTGCTGCAGTCACATGCTCCTTGGGTTAGTGTAGGGAAAGGAAGCTGAAAGCTTGAGGGACAGATTTGAGACATTTTAAGACCTGATCCTGCATCCTGAGATAGATTACTTTACTACTGCTGTCTGTGCTGTTGCTCTGAGGACAGATAGCAGAAATTAGAGAT
>BLSH010380177.1:295080-306821 GCA_018402905.1 Glandirana rugosa
CTCCGGTTAATACCGGGTAGACGTTTTGGTGGAGTAGAGGATAAGGACCTATCGCAAGTCGTGATCTCAAGTTATATGGCTTCTACCGTTAATTAATACTTTTCAGACACAGTTTGAAGATGATCCACATTCACCTCCATTTTTGCTTTTTTGATGTTTTTATTTTTTTTTAAATATTTAAAGTTATTTCCCTGTCCCCATTTTTTTGTAGGGCACTTGCCCTACCCTTACCCCCATTTTACTTCCTTTTGCAGCCCTCTAGGGCTTTCCA
The DNA here is from genome assembly GCA_018402905.1 of Glandirana rugosa. Taxonomy (NCBI): domain Eukaryota; kingdom Metazoa; phylum Chordata; class Amphibia; order Anura; family Ranidae; genus Glandirana; species Glandirana rugosa. The sequence goes on from BLSH010380177.1 coordinate 295,352, forward strand.
GGACTTTGTTACAGCCATTTTTGTGCCTAAAAGTTCGGGTCCCCATTGATTTCAATGGGGTTCGTTGTCCGTGCGATCGTTCGGGTTCCGTCCGGACCCGGACCCGGACTTTGTCCCGAAGTTCGGCCGGACCAGCAGAACCCGAACTTCCAGAGGTTCGCTCAACTCTAGTGCTGAACGCTATCCAGGAATAGGAGATGAGGTGGTTTTGCAGATGGGCCATAATTGGCCTCAGATTACACCTTTTAGCAAGGGTAATGCACTCAATATCTGGAATCTATCCCCTTTGTATTCAATTTGTGACTTGTTGCGGGTTGCGAGAAAGAAGGCTTTATTGCTTTCATTATAGTGAAAATGAATCATTATGTCTCTAGACCTAGCTCCAGCCGGGGGTTTTGGGGCCAAAGAAAGATGTGCCCTATTGAGGCGCCAATCTATGTCGGCTATGTCAGGTGCTAGAATGTTGAATAAGCCCAAAAGATAGGAATGAAGGATTTTATCACTCACGGTCTCTGGGACACCCCATATGCGCAGATTTTGGCACCGTTCCCAGTTCTCCAAGTCCTCCAGTTGCAGCTGAGAAACTGTGTGTTTAAAAGCTTCATTTTCTTTTTCCAACACATGGACATATTGGACCAGGTCGTCAAACTTAGTCTCTAAGGTGTCAGTATGCTCATCAAGCAGATCAATTTCATCTCTCAGTTCCTGTGATATTTTCCCCACTGCCTGGGAGATGGTATGGGTTAATTGGTGGAGCATGGCCTGTATCTTTTGGTTCAGAAATTCTGGTGTTAACATAGACTGGGACACTGGAGGCCCGCATGCTGATGGAGCAGGGAAGAGGGAAGGAAGGCTCCTCAGTCATGTATGCACCAAGCTACTCTGCCGGATCCTCCTGTGTAAGCGAGACCAGGGATATGAGCCTTGTGAGGAAGAGCTCCATAGTGGCAGGAGGCCGTGGGTCTGAAGGCGGTAGGCTGTTTTCTTTTCCGCCCAGACAGAGCTAAACTGCTCCAGGTGAGATGAGTAATTGTCGCTTTCATAGTTTTTTCATGTTTTTTTTTTTTTAACATTCAATATTTTATTGAAGCATTTTCAGATAGTACAGACATGGGTACATCCAAATGAGAAAAATGATGGTACATTTCTACAGCATATAGAACAAAACAGCTGTTTGCATATAGGACTGGTGTTTGTAAGGTGTCCAAAATAATAATAAACAAACAGAAGAACTGTGGTAGCGCAAGAGTGCGCCAACATGGAAAAATGTAGTCACTATATGTGAATCTTAGAAATGTATATATGTTCCGCGCAACCGGATCAGATATGCTCTAAGAGCTGCTGCCACCACCGAACTGCCCAGACGAGGGTAGTGAGTAAATATAGAGAAATTAGGATGGTATTGGCGCTGCTCTTTTATGTATTAATATAAATATTGAGAAAAATATTATGTGAGAAATTTTCCAGTATGCTGGTAATAAAAATATTTTGTGAGAAATTTTCCAGTATGCTGGTGATAAAAATATAATATGTTATTTATAAATCGGGCTGTGGTACTTGGTAGTAATGGGTCAGTGTAAAAAATGTTGGTGGGTCATATTAGATCAAGGTGCAAATGGCTGATATGTATTATATACAGAACCTCCCACTTAATACTGGTGTGTGGGTTTAAGAGCAATAAAAGTGACAACAATCTCATGTAAAAACAATAATCCACAAGGCAAATGATATAAAAATAAACCTCCCACTTAATACTAATATGTGGGTTTAAATAAATTTTAAAAGCAATAAAAGTAGCAACAATCTCATGTAAAACAACAATATACAAGGCAAATGCAATGAAAATAGATCCCTCCAGACAGACAGTGTACCTGCTTACCAGAAAAACGTTCCCCACTCAAGGGGTCCACGCTTTAGAAGGAGTGCACAGCTCCCACTGTGCTCACTAGGTATGGCACTCCTTGATTCCTCTGGTCATAGGGCTCCCCTCTCCTTCTCCTCACCGGAACACCGGAAATTACGTTTGCCGTATAAGCCCCGCCCTACGCGTTTCGTCATAGGACGTCTACTGGAGCGTAGGGCGGGGCTTATACGGCAAACGTAATTTCCGGTGTTCGGTTTTCCAGGTGGAACGCAGGAGACACAGCGTCTCCACACTGTGGAAACCTTGTTGTTTTTCATTTTTGGATCGTTTTTAATACTTGTAGTATACTTTTAATACAAATAAATTAGCGTTATTTGCACAAGATCCAGTCTTTCTTTCCATATGATCCAACTCTTGGGAAACGGTGAGGAGAAGGAGAGGGGAGCCCTAGGACCAGAGGAATCAAGGAGTGCCATACCTAGTGAGCACAGAGGGAGCTGTGCACTCCTTCTAAAGCGTGGACCCCTTGAGTGGGGAACGTTTTTCTGGTAAGCAGGTACACTGTCTGTCTGGAGGGATCACCTGGCGCACTGATTGGAGACAACATAAGTCACTATTTAAAATTCACTGAAAGAACCCACATTGAAAGTCACTTCACTACTGACCAGAGAAATACTAATTGATTGGAACTGATGTGTACGATTTAACTCTTGCATGAACTGTTTCAAACCTTGTTCCTTACAGTGGCACATCTATGCACTCAGCACTTTAATAGTTGAGTAAAAAAACACAAGTTTCATTATCTTGTTCATAGAGATCCAAAGACTGCACAAGTGTTCCTTTTAAACAACTGATATCTGACTGTGTTTATTTTCATAGCATTTGCCTTGTATATTGTTGTTTTACATGAGATTGTTGCTACTTTTATTGCTTTTAAAATTTATTTAAACCCACATATTAGTATTAAGTGGGAGGTTTATTTTTATATCATTTGCCTTGTGGATTATTGTTTTACATGAGATTGTTGTCACTTTTATTGCTCTTAAACCCACACACCAGTATTAAGTGGGAGGTTCTGTATATAATACATATCAGCCATTTGCACCTTGATCTAATATGACCCACCAACATTTTTTACACTGACCCATTACTACCAAGTACCACAGCCCGATTTATAAATAACATATTATATTTTTATCACCAGCATACTGGAAATTTTCTCACAAAATATTTTTATTACCAGCATACTGGAAAATTTCTCACATAATATTTTTCTCAATATTTATATTAATACATAAAAGAGCAGCGCCAATACTATCCTAATTTCTCTATATATGAATCTTAGGGAAGGGCGCCTTCCCCTACGGTCCACACCCCTCATCGGGATCATGCTGTGTGGGCCGCTGGGAGAGGCCCTCACCTCCACTTCCTCTTTCAATAATAATAAGGGGAGACAGTAGACTTCAGCCAACTAGTTAGAATCAACAATTAATTGGTAGGTAACATCTGGATGATGATCGAATTCAAAAAGAAAAGAGTCAGGCGAGAGCGTAAGCAAGAGTCAGTTGGATCCTCTCATCCGAGAGGGATCTGGGAGTGACTTTATGTGATAGTGTTCCTAGGATCAGCGAGCCAAGTGGCCCAAAGGGTGTAGAAGGCCCGGGTGGTCGTATTTGCTTTTGCAAAGGAGAGTTCCATTTCCCCATGAGTATTTACTAATAGAATTACATCCTGGAGTGTAGGAGGAGAGCTGTTCTTCCATTTTCCTTGCTATTGCTAGGCGAGCTGCTATGAGGATATGAGTGGCAAGGGTTCTAATTTGTTTGGGCCATAGGGGAGCTGAGAGGCCCAGCAGTAGATCTAGGGGGAGAAGTGGATCGTTTATTTCGCACATGTGTTGAAGGAGGTCCTTCAACACATGGACCATATGTGATATAGAGATCCAGGATGGTTGCAGTTTCTCCAGCAGTAAGGGGATGCAGCAGAGTAAATATTTGCTAATCTTGTCGGGGTGTAGTGCCACTTGTGGACTAATTTCTGAAGTGATTCCCAGTGTGTGGCGCAGTGTGAGAGTTGAAGTGGAAGAGCTAAGGCAGATGTCCATTGTTTGATTTATCCCTGTGAGACTCGTCCAGTATTTTGTCGAAGGGGGGAGTTGGTCTTTCGGAGGGGTAGTGAGAAGATTATATAGGTAGGAGATTCCCTTGGTGGCTGGTTTGGGGGTCTCGTAATAGTTGATGATGTCTGTTAAGTGAGAGGTCTCATTTGTGATCAGAAGGGCGCGTAGAATAGATCGTATCCTTAGGTACAGGAAGAATGATGCTTTGGGTATATCAAAGGACTGTTGCAAGTGCTGAAACGAGTGCATACCTATGGGTGCCAATAATTGTCCAATGAATTTTAGTCCTTTATTTTGCCAAGGAGTCAGGGACAAGTCCGGGGTAATTAGTTCCAGTGCCTTGATGGGGGTACGGTGGAGTATAGCAGGGCCGAGCCATGGAGGATGCCCAGCCATTGATGACCAGACCCTGGATGCAGCAGTTATGGTATTCAAGTAATGGTGATGGGATTTTTGATGGAGAAGGCATGCGGTTAGCTTCAATTTTGGTTCTGTGGCCATTGCCGTTGCTTCTATTTGGGTCCATGTTTTGTTTTTTGAGGGGTTCCACCAGTCCTTTAGTTGTTCCAGAATTGTAGCCTTGTAGTATAATTGTAAGTTTGGTGCTCCCATGCCACCGTGGCGTACAGGAGTTAGTAGTATTTCCTGTTTCAGTCTTGGAACCTTGTGGTGCCAGATAAATGAGGAAATAATTTTTTGAAGTGTCCGAATTTGGGAAGGGAGGAGGGGTACAGGGATAGTGCGGAACAGATACAGTACGTGTTGGAGTAAGTACATTTTTGTTTGGGCCATCTTGCCTGCCCATGAGGTAGGTATATGAGCCAGGTCTTTGGATATGCGCACAAGATTGTCTGTAGTTTTGTCGAGGTTTATCTTAAGTATTGAGTTACTGGGGTAGGTTAAAACTATTCCAAGGTACGGGAGTTGGGAGGACGAGGACCACTTAAAGGGTGTGATTTCATTGATATCAGTTTTGGTTTTTGTGTCTATGCCCAACCCTAGCATGTTGGATTTGCTGCTGTTGATTTTGTAGAGTGACACTTCGCTGAATTTATTAAGGATGGAGTGTATTGCAGGTACTGATGTTTTGGGGTCTGATAGGGTGATGATAACATCATCTGCATATAAACCTATTTTGTGTTGTATCTCCGCTATTTGGATTCCCTTGACAGTATTATCTTCTCTAATCATTTGGGCTAGTGGCTCCATTATCATGGCAAAGATCAGGGGTGATAAGGGACACCTCTGTCTAGTGCCATTGGTTATTTTAAAGTGATCTGATTTCATACTGGAGGTCCATACCCTGGCACTAGGACACGTGTATAAGCTCAAGATCGCTGAGAGGAATCTGCCCGATAGGCCGAATTTTCGGAGCACTGCTTCCATGTAACCCCAATGGACCCTGTCGAATGCCTTCTCTTCGTACAGGGAAAGGAAGAGAGAAGGCGTTCGACTGTGCTCCGTCCACTGGATGAGGTCAATTAAGCGTCTTGTGCCGTCTGAGGCCTGTCTTCCCGGTACGAAGCCAACCTGATCAGGGTGGACGATTTGAGGGATGAGGGGGCCTAAACGTTGGGCGATTAGCTTAGCATAAATTTTAGTGTCGGTATTTAGTAAGGAAATTGGGCGATAGTTTGCTGGATTGTTGGGAGATTTGCCTGGTTTTGGGATGGTAACAATGAGGGCTTCTAGTGCTTCTGTGGGTATTGTGCCTGTGTCCGTATATCTGTTGTATGCATTACAGAGGTGGGGGATAAGTAAGGGATGAAATTTTTTATAGTATTCATTTGGAAAGCCGTCTGGTCTGGGGGACTTATGGTGTGGGAGTTTGTTGATGACCTTTTGGATATCTTGGGGGGTGAAGGGCTGTGTAAGTAAATCTAGTTGAGAGGGGGAAATGGAGGGAAGGTTTATTCTGGAGAGAAAGCGTGTTATGTCTTCTTTTGAAGGGGAGCTGGCTGGTTCAGAGTCTTGGAGGTTGTAGAGCTTGCCATAAAAACTATTAAATTTGTTTGCAATGTCTAGGAGGTTGGTTAATTGTTTACCTTGTGGGTTGAGTAAGGAGTGGATCTTGGCGTTGGCTACTTGTTTCTTATATTGTTTGGCCATATATGCACTCGCTCTATTGGCCGAGGTGGAATATTGGAGTTTCAGTTTCTTGACGTAGAAGTCAAATTTCCTGTGGAGATGTATACTGAGCTCTCGTCGAAGAGATATCAGGTTTTGGGATAGGGTTAGAGAAGGTTGTTGTTTATTAAGGGTTTCTATGTCCCTAATCCGCTGTAGAAGGTTCGCTGTGGTGGCTGCGTGCGTCTTTTTTTTCTGGGCGCCTAACTGGATGAATAGGCCTCTCATGACTGCCTTGTGCGCATTCCACACCGTGTCACAATGTACTGCGGAGTCAACATTTAATTGAAAGTAGGTCTTAATTTCGGACTCTATTTTGTCCTCAATCTTTGGGTCTGCGAGGAGAGAACTGTTCAATCTCCAAATGGTGTGTCTGGGGGTTTGGTTTGGAAAGGGACAGTTTGATAGTGACTGGCGCATGGTCAGACCACGTGATCGCCCCTATGTTGGCTTCAGAGACAGTTTGCAGTAGGAATTTATCAGTGATAAACATGTCAATCTGAGAGTAGGAATTCTGGGGGGGGGGGGGGAGGGAAATGTGTAGTCCCTTTCGCCATCGTGCAGGCATCTCCAGGGGTCATACAGATCTTCATTGTGTAATAGGGAGGAAAGAACTGAAGGTCTTCTTTTGGAGGGGTTCGAGGTGTCTATAGTCGTATCAATGATTTCGTTAAAATCCCCACATAGTATGAGGGGATTAGATCGAAAGGGAGCCAATTTGTTCAGTATATGTTTAAAGAATTGTTGGCCCGTATTAGGGGTGTAGAGGTTCACTATTGTCAATCGTTGACGTTCCAGTGTTAAGGATAATATAAGGTACCTACCCTCTGGGTCGGCTTCACTATGGTGAAGCGTGTGGGGGATGTTGGCGCTAATGGCTATCAGCACCCCTCTGTGTTTTTTAGGTGCGTTGGACGTGTAGATGGCTGTGAACTGCTTGTAAGTACATTTGGGGGCCTTATTTGAGGCGAAATGTGTCTCCTGAACACATAAAATGTCTGCGTGTTGGGACTTGGCTTCCCTCCATAGCATATTTCTCTTGAAAGGGGAGTTTAAGCCCCTGGCGTTTATTGAGGTGATATTAACTGTCATTGTGCGGGGGACTTGGATGTGTGCGTAAGGCGAACGAGACTAGTACAATAAGTATAAGGGGGGAGGAGGGAGGCCTTTCTAGGGTCAATTTGGTTTCAGTACCACAAAGAGATATGATAAGCTAGTATATTGGTGTGCTATTAGTTGTTTGCTGAAGCTATGTCGCTAGTCACTGTTTTACCGGTAAAGGAAGGTGAAGGCGGAATATAACACTGAGAACTAAACCCTTAGCAGAGTTGTAAGGTTATGGAAAGGAAATATTCTGTACAATTAATGTTAACATTGCGAGGAAAGTACAACAAAAAAACAATAAAAAGGTGAACTTGCAGTGTGCTTGGCACGCACTAACCTAGGGAGGTGTCGTCAGGGAGAAGTCGTGCCCACACGTAGACCCTACTGTTGGGGTGAAGGACCCATACGTGGGCAATAGTTAAGGTTTGGACCTGTGTGGAGTTTGGTTCCGCATTTGAGGATTTGGAGCGTTGGCACCTCTATGCTCCGGCAGGCCCGGTGGAAGTGGGAGGAGACCCCAATTGGTGAGCTTTTTGTATCCGTCTTTAGGAGATAGTATTGGTATGAGTTGCTGTTGGTAAGTTACCAGCAGTTTTGTTGGGAATCCCCATTTGTAGATTATCTGTTTTTCCTGCAGTATGGAGGTGATTGGAGTGAAAGCCCTTCGCATTTCCATAGTGGCTCTAGATAGATCATTGAAGAGCTTCACAGTAGAGTATGGGGCTGGTAGTGGGTTGTTATTTTTCGCTGCATGTAAGATTTGCTCCTTAACGTGAAAATAGTGTATTTTAGCAAGTATGTCCCTTGGTACATCAGGGGATAGATGTGGGGGTTTAGCGATCCTGTGAGCTCTGTCAATGGTGATATCGTGGGCATTTAGACGAGGTAGTAGCTTTGAAAAAAGTTGGTGGAGGTAAGCAATGATTTCATTTGGTTTAACTGATTCTGGGATTCCCCTGAATTTTATGTTCTGTTTCCTAGAGCGATCTTCTAAATCTGCCAATTTTAAATTGATGCGCTGAAATTCAGCGTCATAGTGGTCATGAATGTCAAGCAGTTCATTATGAGCTTTAGTGTGATCAGACACGCGGTCTTCTAAGGCAGTAGTTCTGTCTTCTAGGTAGTCAATCCTTTCATGGATCTGTGTGATTGAGGTCTGCAGCTCCCTATGCAGGTCTTTTTGAAGTGTCAGGAGCATGGTTTTCAGCATAGTCTCTGACACAGGGACATCTGCTGCTGGCATTGCTGCTAGGGTCATGTGTGCTTCTGTGTCTTGGCCACCGTTAGAGGAGTTAGACCAGGAGTGCTTTTTGGTCAGCGGCTCTTTGTTAGGGGATAATGCTGGGGATGTAGCCGTCCTCTTACCTCTGTCAGTCGGGCTGGATGAGAGGTGGAACTCTGGTGAAGGGAGAGTGTCCATTTCCTCCCTGTGCTCTCTGTCTCTCTGAGTGTTCGTTGAAGCACCGCCGTGAGGTGTTGCAGGGAGAGCGCCTTCATTCTGGGAGTGGCTATGAGTGCCGCGCTCTTTCCCTGAGGCGGCGCCATCTTGAGCCTGGTTCATCGCCGGTCTGTAATAGTCCGTGAGGCAGCGGGGAGTTGGTGGCTTCAGACGGCTCCTCTGCATGCCCAGGAGGCAGGGGCTGTTGTGCCCGTTTGGAGTTGCGGTTTGAGCGGGTACTGTCGCTGTGAGCGTTGATAGGGTCAGACGTGTGGAGCAGAGCACTGGACTCAAGCATCCATCTTGGTCCGCTGCAGGCCACGCCCCCTCATAGGTGTTTTTTTGCCACCCTGTGGCATTGCTGTTGCCAAAGGTTGCTTCTAACAAACACCATACGCGAACGTCTGTGAGCTATTGTTGATCTAGCACACTGCACTCTTGGAATCTACCACAAAATCCATCACACACTGTATTGGTGAACCATAGGCGTTAACTACGCACTATGCCCTCATGTAGCTAATAGACACTCATCCTTTCAGCAAATACTTTTTTTGATTGAGGTACCTTTTAATGTTTTCTTCACCTTACATTGATTTACTTTATACTGTTCCATGTTTGCTCAACTTGCACTTTATATAGGCATCAAATGTGCTAAAAAGCTGACGTACCTGCATGCAAATTGTTTTTAAACCATGCTGAATTGCGGCAGAGCTGGTGTAGATGTAGGGATTACAATGCTGAATGCCTGCGTCAAAACATATATGTGGGGAAGCGCATATTAGTACATTAGTGCCATGGCCCAGCTTTAACATATTTGGGAAAGCTGTAATACATCAGCACCAATTGGATCTCAAGACCTATACATGTTTTTTTTAAGCATAGCATTCAAAATTTCCTCAGCCAGCTAAGCTGTCTTGTTGATGCTGTAAGCACTGTTCCTCCCAGCATGCAGGAGAGCCATGCATGTATTTAAACTTTAGAAAGCATCCAGGCAAAGACATTCTGTGGCAAATGAGGACATGGCCAAAGTGGGAAAACAGGAGGTGTTTTTGAGAATGAGTTCAGATAACAGCTAATCTTTCAACTGCATGTACAGGCGTGAACAGCTAGCTACAAATACTACCTTCTACAGCTAAAAAAGTCAATGACCCACCCTTCTCCATATAAAAACTGGACGGCAGCTAGAACCCCTCTAATGACAGCCAAGAATCCTACTCCCGGATTTGGAGTTCTCTGCAGGTCTGCCATTACACACATGTACATTTTACTTGGTAGAGGTAGAAATTAGGTGGCTATTTTGTGTTTGTAGCTGTGATGGAGGCAAAACAAGATAGCCCAAACAGGACACTATGCACTCTGAAGGGGTGTTCAGCAGATGGCAATGGAGAGTCACGTAGGTAAAGTGAAAGATATCAGGCAACAAGAAGAATTATATTCTTAGCCTCAACACCTGGGGCACAAAACATGTGCCTAAGCTTAGCAATGCCAACAAGCATAGATGCCTTGAATACCGTTCTGCCATTCTTTTGTTTTTATTTCTCAACCCTTTTTAATTTAGTTGCTGATCACTGTATGATACCTTAGTCATTTTCTGATTAAATGTTTCCTACATTTGATGAACTTCACTTGACACCTATCTAGCAAATATATCTGCTTCCATTCATGATTCACAGTTTAGATTCCAAGTCATAAGCCTTCTTCTAAATATATTTTATTTGCTATTTTCCATTCTGAAATGTTCTGCCAGAACGAGTTTAAGTTTCTGTTGAATGTGGTTTTGGAGTTATTCCAGGGACATGTTAAGCCATGTAAAACGATCAAAATGAGCAAGTATTTCTTTCAGGTAAGTTTTACACTCAATCCATTTTCACATTATTATTAAAACCACAAGAGACAAAATATCTATTGGAGTAGGCTGAAATGATTAATACTTTTATCAGTGAATACATCTGTAGAATGTAGTGATTCAGTTGGAAAATCAAAAATTCACACACATTCCTTTTTTTTCTCCAGAGCTGTTATATTCTATAATTGTCTCCATCTACTTAAAGTACATGTAAATCCAATAATTAAATTATCATATAAGGTTGAACATGCTAATGTAACTTCAAAAGTAATTTTCAATATATTTTTTTTTAATCTGCAACTAACAGGGTTACCTGCTGGTTAGGAAGAGTGCAATAATGACTATAGGGTGCATGCACTTAACCAGGGTCGTTGCTACCTCTAGGCAAACTAGGCAGCTGCCTAGAGCGCACTGCTGCCTAGGGGCACCCTGCTGCTGGCTTCCCTCTGAGTCTTCATGCTCTGCAGGCTGCAGCATGTAACTAACTCAGTCTCAGGCAGCTGCTCCGTCTGACCGGTAGTGTAATTAGAGGCGCAGCACTGGAGTCAGCGCTAGAGGTAGCAGAGCCAATGCTTCCTGTATAGCGGTGCCTCCTTTCACATGGGCAGGGCAAAGGGGTGGAGCCAAAGGGGGCGGAAAAATGAGGTTTCGTCTAGGGTGTCAAAAATCCTTGCACCAGCCCTGCACTTAACCACTTCAGTCCTCAAATCTATATTAGGAGATGAAACGTACGTCTGGAGGTCACACTGACGTCACTGCCTTGGATTTAATACATGTTAAGATGGCCGGTCTTTGTTTTTATGCTTTTATGATTTTAGAACACTAATATGGCTCTATGCGGCTGAAACAGGCTTTTCCCACACACTGTGAAGATGATTTTAGAACACTAATATGGCTCTATGCGGCTGAAACAGGCTTTACCCACACACTGTGAAGATGATTTTTGAACACTAATATGGCTCTATGCGGCTG